>OU343225.1:307161537-307253128 GCA_910596185.1 Chrysanthemum makinoi | reverse complement strand
AACTTACTTTTACTAGAAGACATCACTTTAATGAAAGTTCTACATCAATGTTAAAAACGACCCTCAACATGGTCCCTTGTTGACGTAAAGTTTGTCTAATAGAAATATACTAATTTTTCTTATATAATAAAGTTACGGCAACTTGTTTAAATGTGAATAACTTAGTCGTTATAAGTCCGTTTTCACGTTATTTATATCCACGAATCGTGATAACATTACTAATATATTTTTGATAAGTCGACACATTTAACAACGCTTAAGACTCATTTTTTGACTCGTAAAAAGTCGAGACAGCATGCTGAATTTTCTGAAACAAATAGTTTTCGTCGTCAAACTTAAAAAATTCATAACTTCTTCGTTCTAGCTCCGTTTTAACCCATTCAAGCGGCCACGTTTTCGTTTTAAAGTATATTTTCCAAATATCTAGCTCAAAATATTTTGCAAACTGTCGGATTTTCCAGATTTTCAAAATATGGACAGACCCTAAATTAAACTTGTCGAAATGAGTTTTTCTCGCGCCAAACCTATTCCAACCAATTCAAAACAACTCCGGAGCTATTCTAATCCTACCATACACCTTCTTAGGGTGTCATGGGTTCCTAGACATCACTAAGAGTGATTTATAACAAGGAGTAATTATAGGATGACATAAATATATATAACTCTTAAAATCAATGAAAAAGTAGTATAAACATCATATGACTTGCATGTTTTCTCAAATATGATGAAATGAATATAACAATGAATATGAAATATGATCATAAATATGGATGCTTACTAGTAACTTGATGAGGTTATAAGAACAAAGGATTTTTCCTAATCACCCAAGGTTTTTATTGCACAACCTTAATCGAGAGTGATACTAGAGTGTAAAAATCTTGTCTAGAAATTTTGGATGATCACTTCTTCTTGGTCCCTTGGTTGGCCGGTTATGTGAGGAAGAGAGGAAGGAAATTGGTCTTGATCTTTGTGAATAAATGAGTGTATGTTTTTGTGTTAGTATATAATACAATTATATGAGTAGATATTTATCAATCTAAATGACTCACCCTTGTTTGTCGACAAGGGTGTTTGATTTAGCTAAAGAATATATATATATATTTTTAAGTATAATGAAGTATATTGTGTAAAGTTAATTGAAGATAAGTGGTAACTTGTATACACATTTGAATATTTAGGGTAGTGTTAGATAAAAATAAATTTTAACGGGTCAAGATAAAATATATTGAGGTCATAAAAATTATAAAAATACATTTCTTGCAAAATTTGAGTGAAATAATAATTATCGTGTACTATTTAAGAAAACCGTCGTAATTATATAAATATAACAATTTATATACGAAATAAATTTAAAACACTGGGTAAACTAATAATAATATTTTTATAATCTTAATATGAGTATAAAAATATATTGAGATAATTTTTGGAAGTAACGGATCAAATGTTCAAAATAATTAATTACGCGATAGCGTTTATTTAATATGAAAATTACGCGTTTAAGGTAAAATGCAAAACCATGCATGAACTAATATAATGATAATGATGTGATGACATGTAGACTAAACCTAGTCTATATGAAATGTCCTTGATGATTGTTCATGAATTCACAGCTAAACCATTACGGTTACGTGAATTTAATACTCGTAAACCTTGTTTACGATAAATGATAAATGATGAAGCATGAGTAATGTTTTGAAATATGACCTGAAAATACGAGTTGTCACATAGGTCTTCTAGTTGAAGTGAAGCAAATGATCACGGATGCTTTCACCTTCATTTGCTTCATAAAACATGTATAGTAATAAGTAAAAATTGGTACATAAAACATGTATAGTAACTTAACTTTATATTACGCAATGTCATTTACTACTTTTTTCAACGTTATTTTAAAATACCCGTGAATTTCATGGGTCTTTTAGCTAGTATATATATATATATACTAGTTTTCAAAGCACGCCCGATGGGCGGGCATTACTTATAAAGTTCCTTGTAAGGCATTAGTTAAATAGGGCTTGTTTGTTAATGCTTTAGACATGAAAATTAGTTAACCGTTATTAATTATTAAAAATGTGTTTATTTTATTCATTTTTGAGACACTTGTATATCGTTTGTCAGGGAAGAAAACTCACCACTGAAGAGACAAACATACTTGTGGAAAGTTTTTGCGTTTACTTTTATTAATAGTTGTTAAGCACACCGCAGCAAGCAATTGTATACTGTTTGGGAAGCCCGACCGATGGGTGGGAATTATTTATAAATATCGCTTGAAGGTATTAGTTTACGAATAATAAGATATAAATGTACAAATTTTGTATTATTTGTTTATAGGAAGCGTTAGTTATTGTTTTTGATGAGTTAGCGTCCGTATGCCAAAACCCAGTTGTCTAATGTTTTTTGTTTCCTACTTTTGAGACAATCACGTAAAGACACAATGCAACAGCGAATTGGTTAAGATTATATTTTTACGCCATCTTAACTACTTTTATTGACCGTTACCAAATATTCCTAAAAAAAGCCTGAGTTGTAGAAGTATTATCTAGAAATTTGAATAATAGTTATGTAAAAGTATAATCTAGAAATTAACCAAAAGCACTTCAGCGGCGTATTTCTGAGTTGTAGCATCTTGTTCAGCATATCTGCGAGCGTTTTTCTATTACCTTTTTCTCTTGCTTTACCTGCATTATAACCTTTAAAATAGAAAATATGTGATTAACTTGCAGAGCTCTTGTAAATAAAAAAGAACTATGTTACAACATGAAAGCCTTAGCTAAGTTGGTTTGTTTGAGGCGTATCACAACAGAGAGCAGAATCATGGTAGGCCTATTCTTAGCAATCAACCAACACATTTAATAATAGTTGAGTTCATATGACATACTATCAATATATTTTAATTATAAGTCGGGTACATAAAACATGTATAGTAACTTATAATCTCACGCACCTAGTAGGTCTTCTAGTTGAAGTGAAGCAAATGATCACAGATGCTTTCACCTTCATTTGCTTCATACAACATGTATAGTAATAAGTAAAAATTGGTACATAAAACATGTATAGTAACTTAACTTTATATTACGCAATGTCATTTACTACTTTTTTCAACGTTATTTTAAAATACCCGTGAATTTCACGGGTCTTTTAGCTAGTATATATATATATACTAGTTTTCAAAGCACGCCCGATGGGCGGGCATTACTTATAAAGTTCCTTGTAAGGCATTAGTTAAATAGGGCTTGTTTGTTAATGCTTTAGACATGAAAATTAGTTAACCGTTATTAATTATTAAAAATGTGTTTATTTTATTCATTTTTGAGACACTTGCATATTGTTTGTCAGGGAAGAAAACTCACCACTGAAGAGACAAACATACTTGTGGAAAGTTTTTGCGTTTACTTTTATTAATAGTTGTTAAGCACACCGCATCAAGCAATTGTATACTGTTTGGGAAGCCCGACCGATGGGCGGGAATTATTTATAAATATCGCTTGAAGGTATTAGTTTACGAATAATAAGATATAAATGTACAAATTTTGTATTATTTGTTTATAGGAAGCGTTAGTTATTGTTTTTGATGAGTTAGCGTCCGTATGCCAAAACCCAGTTGTCTAATGTTTTTTGTTTCCTACTTTTGAGACAATCACGTAAAGACACAATGCAACAGCGAATTGGTTAAGATTATATTTTTACGCCATCTTAACTACTTTTTATTGACCAGTTACCAAATGTTCCTAAAAAAAAGCCTGAGTTGTAGAAGTATTATCTAGAAATTTGAATAATAGTTATGTAAAAGTATAATCTAGAAATTAACCAAAAGCACTTCAGCGGCGTATTTCTGAGTTGTAGCATCTTGTTCAGCATATTTGCGAGCGTTTTTCTATTACCTTTTTCTCTTGCTTTACCTGCATTATAACCTTTAAAATAGAAAATATGTGATTAACTTGCAGAGCTCTTGTAAATAAAAAAGAACTATGTTACAACATGAAAGCCTTAGCGAAGTTGGTTTGTTTTGAGGCGTGTATCACAACAGAGAGCAGAATCATGGTAGGCCTATTCTTAGCAATCAACCAACACATTTAATAATAGTTGAGTTCATATGACATACTATCAATATATTTTAATTATAAGTCGGGTACATAAAACATGTATAGTAACTTATAATCTCACGCACCTAGTAGGTCTTCTAGTTGAAGTGAAGCAAATGATCACAGATGCTTTCACCTTCATTTGCTTCATAAAACATGTATAGTAATAAGTAAAAATTGGTACATAAAACATGTATAGTAACTTAACTTTATATTACGCAATGTCATTTACTACTTTTTTCAACGTTATTTTAAAATACCCGTGAATTTCATGGGTCTTTTAGCTAGTATATATATATATATACTAGTTTTCAAAGCACGCCCGATGGGCGGGCATTACTTATAAAGTTCCTTGTAAGGCATTAGTTAAATAGGGCTTGTTTGTTAATGCTTTAGACATGAAAATTAGTTAACCGTTATTAATTATTAAAAATGTGTTTATTTTATTCATTTTTGAGACACTTGCATATTGTTTGTCAGAGAAGAAAACTCACCACTGAAGAGACAAACATACTTGTGGAAAGTTTTTGCGTTTACTTTTATTAATAGTTGTTAAGCACACCGCATCAAGCAATTGTATACTGTTTGGGAAGCCCGACCGATTAGCGGAAATTATTTATAAATATCGCTTGAAGGTATTAGTTTACGAATAATAAGATATAAATGTACAAATTTTGTATTATTTGTTTATAGGAAGCGTTAGTTATTGTTTTTGATGAGTTAGCGTCCGTATGCCAAAACCCAGTTGTCTAATGTTTTTTGTTTCCTACTTTTGAGACAATCACGTAAAGACACAATGCAACAGCGAATTGGTTAAGATTATATTTTTACGCCATCTTAACTACTTTTTATTGACCAGTTACCAAATATTACTAAAAAAATCCTGAGTTGTAGAAGTATTATCTAGAAATTTGAATAATAGTTATGTAAAAGTATAATCTAGAAATTAACCAAAAGCACTTCAGCGGCGTATTTCTGAGTTGTAGCATCTTGTTCAGCATATCTGCGAGCGTTTTTCTATTACCTTTTTCTCTTGCTTTACCTGCATTATAACCTTTAAAATAGAAAATATGTGATTAACTTGCAGAGCTCTTGTAAATAAAAAAGAACTATGTTACAACATGAAAGCCTTAGCGAAGTTGGTTTGTTTTGAGGCGTGTATCACAACAGAGAGCCGAATCATGGTAGGCCTATTCTTAGCAATCAACCAACACATTTAATAATAGTTGAGTTCATATGACATACTATCAATATATTTTAATTATAAGTCGGGTACATAAAACATGTATAGTAACTTATAATCTCACGCACCTAGTATGTCTTCTAGTTGAAGTGAAGCAAATGATCACAGATGCTTTCACCTTCATTTGCTTCATAAAACATGTATAGTAATAAGTAAAAATTGGTACATAAAACATGTATAGTAACTTAACTTTATATTACGCAATGTCATTTACTACTTTTTTCAACGTTATTTTAAAATACCCGTGAATTTCACGGGTCTTTTAGCTAGTATATATATATATATACTAGTTTTAAAAGCACGCCCGATGGGCGGGCATTACTTATAAAGTTCCTTGTAAGGCATTAGTTAAATAGGGCTTGTTTGTTAATGCTTTAGACATGAAAATTAGTTAACCGTTATTAATTATTAAAAATGTGTTTATTTTATTCATTTTTGAGACACTTGCATATTGTTTGTCAGGGAAGAAAACTCATCACTGAAGAGACAAACATACTTGTGGAAAATTTTTGCGTTTACTTTTATTAATAGTTGTTAAGCACACCGCATCAAGCAATTGTATACTGTTTGGGAAGCCCGACCGATGGGCGGGAATTATTTATAAATATCGCTTGAAGGTATTAGTTTACGAATAATAAGATATAAATGTACAAATTTTGTATTATTTGTTTATAGGAAGCGTTAGTTATTGTTTTTGATGAGTTAGCGTCCGTATGCCAAAACCCAATTGTCTAATGTTTTTTGTTTCCTACTTTTGAGACAATCACGTAAAGACACAATGCACCAGCGAATTGGTTAAGATTATATTTTTACGCCATCTTAACTACTTTTTATTGACCAGTTACCAAATATTCCTAAAAAAAGCCTGAGTTGTAGAAGTATTATCTAGAAATTTGAATAATAGTTATGTAAAAGTATAATCTAGAAATTAACCAAAAGCACTTCAGCGGTGTATTTCTGAGTTGTAGCATCTTGTTCAGCATATCTGCGAGCGTTTTTCTATTACCTTTTTATCTTGCTTTACCTGCATTATAACCTTTAAAATAGAAAATATGTGATTAACTTGCAGAGCTCTTGTAAATAAAATAGAACTATGTTACAACATGAAAGCCTTAGCGAAGTTGGTTTGTTTTGAGGCGTGTATCACAACAGAGAGCAGAATCATGGTAGGCCTATTCTTAGCAATCAACCAACACATGTAATAATAGTTGAGTTCATATGACATACTATCAATATATTTTAATTATAAGTCGGGTACATAAAACATGTATAGTAACTTATAATCTCACGCACCTAGTAGGTCTTCTAGTTGAAGTGAAGCAAATGATCATGGATGCTTTCACCTTCATTTGCTTCACGCAAGATTCATCACACAATTATTGTGCAATTGTCGTACGCGATTCTAAATCGTTTATCTTAACTTCTATTAGTTGGCATACTTGCATAGTTCAAGAAATTGAAGCAAAAAGTGCCTTGGTAATATCCTACAACAAATAATCAAGTTGGCATATATAATTGACTTGTTTCAACCTAATCTTTAAAAGAACACTAAACCTTGCTGATGAAAAAATCGATCCACATGCATTCCTGCATGATTGTTCAATGGATGTTTTAAAAAAAAATACCCCTTCATACATGGTTTACTGCTCCACGTTTGTCACCACTTCTATAACCTTGTTAATTGAATGGTTTACTTTTAGAACAGGCGTTGCAATAAGCACCTGAGGAGTTTGTATCTATATATAATAAAATAAGCAATCTGATTAAAGGTCTATGCCACATAACATAAGAATGGTAACCTTTTATGGATTGCGTAAGAACTGCCTTGCCAAACTCTCAACCTGTTTAGGCAATGTTGCACTCCAATTAGCTGTGACTTAAAACCTGCAATCTTGTATAAAAAAACCAAGTGTCATATACTGTCTTAGACTAAAAAATCTGGTTCACAATTAAAATAACGACTTGATTACTAACCAAGGCCTGAGATTTCATTGTTATATCCATAGCTCTACCTATAACTCCTCATACCAATTTAGTCTTGGAGAGTGATCATGTTTAACCTGCATGAGATCGATTATGTTATGCTTATTGGCCTGTTTATGTTTGACAATCTACCTTCATTCTAGGGTAAGGATCTTAAGCTCAATTTTTTTTTCATAATAACGAATATCTCTTTTTAACTGATATCTCTACATATCCAAAAGAAACTTGTAACTTTGATAAAATTTGTCATTTTACATAAAACAATTTTTTTGAAATATGACCAATCAGATTAGATTACGCGTTGAACAAAAATATATTAGTACCGTTTAAAAAAGGCCAAGCGTGTTTGGGTAAAAATGTTGAGATCTGATAAAGTTACTGTTACGTCATCATTTTGACCACATACCTCGTCGGATTAGCTTAACTATAAGCATTAAAATCCGGTCTTCTTACTTTTTAAGCTTAAATGATTTTGGGTCTTAGAAAAATTGGTACTCAAAATAACGATTTCAATAAGTAAAGATTGTATCTTGTGATCTGCTGATCATATAAGTACCTCAGATTTATGTAATGATGGATTAATCAAGAATAATATAATCATAAACTTATGGGTGTAGTGATTTTGCACTTAGCTATCTTCTTTCTTTTGTACTTTTAGTTCCAATAAAAAGATTTTACTTGAGGTTGGTTCCTCCATTATCTTACAATCATTACCTTCCCTACATGATTTGCTTGGTTAACCGTTATATGAATCTCTAATTTACACAAAAAAAGAACTTCTAATGTTATGCAACAAAAGTCCAATACATCATTAAATTGTAACTTGAAAAGTGCAAACGTAAAAGATGATAATATAGTATGTAGCTAAACATGTTTTCATTATCGTTGTGTCACCATTTTAATAAAAATATAGGTATGAGTAGAAAAGCATTCACCGGTTAATCATCCCATCTTTTGAACGACTATATTGATTCCTTTTTTATCCTTGGTTTATGTCCCCGTGGTCTACCATCTATGGATTGGGGTAGACCTATGCTCTCGGACATGCTCCCTATACATTAGACATGCTCAACACAAATGATCTTGAACTCTAAGAGAATGAGACAAGCTTCAAAACTAACACTAAAGGTCAATAATTGATTATAAAAAAACAATTATTAACTTATTATCACACAATCATGTAAAAATTTTATCTTGAACTCTAGCTAAATGATGTGATTACAACTATGAAGCTTTTAATATAATATGGAAGATCAACTATAAGCTTTTAACACATATCACATATGCATACTGATCATAGCATGCACTTAGAAGTTACTTAATTCTTCTCATAAAACGTCACTGATCATAACCAAGAGGCATTTGTGACGTAAACGTGAATTTTTCTCTTAGCAAGACAAAATTTGGCAACTTATTTTCAAACGTAATTGCATAAAAGATGTGAAATATCGTGTCTAATATTCTACTTTTAAAAAACCTCGAGAAGGTCCATTCCAAATAGTTGCAGAAGCTCAGGCTGGTCATTTAACATTTCTCGCAAGCCGATATCTCAGGTGCACCACCACTTATTTTGTCTCACTTGCTTGAACTTCCAGCATGTAGCTTCTTCAGAACCTTTGACAAATACATTAGTGTGAAGAGTTATGGTTCCAAATTCACAATCTCTAAAATCTGAAGATCAAAACAAAATATTTATGCAATGTAACCACACTCTCACAGTTTAAAGAGGTCATCAACGAAAAATAAGCTATATACTTGTGATACATGACTCTAAAACTCAAGTGGTTATTGATGAAATATTTTTCCTCTTTGCTCTGAGGAAATAAACGAAAGAGTCAATGTCTAAATATGTGAAACAACGTTAACTACAATATCATACTTTTTCTTGAGCTGTTGAAGTGCTTCACCTTATAGTTTAGTAAGAAATACATCGCTATCGAGACATTGGAGTATACACTTAAGTGAATTTGTTCATGCGTAAGCTCTACATTTTTAGAAGAAAAATAAAATGAATAAATACAAAAAAAAATCTACACCGTTAATGATTCCATTAGTAAAATTTGCATACCAAATTTATGACCATTTATGGTTATGTAACAATAATGTTGTAATATGGCTCCCATTGGCCCTCTTTTATCGTAATATGAATATTGTGGATACAAAAAATCATATCATATACATCTAATATGAAATAGTGAGGTCTTTTGAATGTCCACAAAAGTGCCCACAATGCTGCCACCCATATTTGGGAAATTTGCACAACCAGGAAGAGGATTTAGCTGACCGACGCGAAGAACTTCTACGGGATACTTGAAAAGGTGAGCCTTCATATCAGTCACTTCAACAGCTACATATTTATTCATGTTCGATTCACTCAGTGACCTGACCCTTCTCACACACCCGATGCTTTATGGTCTTTCGCAAGTGCTCTCAAGTCCACCAATATGATCAGCTTAAACGGACATTTTGTACCCAAATACCTGCACAAAGTCATTTTGTATGTCACACCAAAAGTAACATCTTCTTTCTTGAACATTTATTTTGCCATGGAATAAAATCTACTTGTGCGTGTGGGCTAAAACCTTTGTTACCCCATATATGATAAGACTGATACGCACCCATTGGGTTGGGGGGTGTGAATAAAAACGACCATAACCCATGCCTTGAAGCAAACCGCATGATGCGTTCCGGAGTTTCCGTAGTTCTGTTACCGCCTTGTCGTCTTGGGTTGGGAAGGATACGACAGGTAAAGTAGCCATAGCAAAAGTTCATGATAGTTCCTTTAACAATAACTTCATTATGCAGTAATAACAAACTGGAAACATCGAAAACCAATTCTATTTTGTTTATGTTGTATCTTGAATGGTTCAAACTGATTATGTATTAAAAAAAGGCTTAAAATTATCCAGATTATTAATGTACGAAATATAGAACAAAACAATACTATTACAGAACTGATAAATCTTTATAAATAAAATCCCTTTTGACAATTTTGAGGCAATTCAACACATTTCGATATGTGGAACCTTTTTGGCCGAACTCTATTATAGTAAAACCCTTTAGTTTAGATCGTACTGAATAATCCCTTACCTACAATTGCAAGAAACTTCCACATGAGGAAATACATCATAAAGAAGGGGAAAAGAAGCATTAAAGAGCTGAACTGATATATCGGAAAAAGTACAACTATTGGGGCTGCACAAGAAGCACACAGTTAATTAAATGCTATTTGAACTATTTTCAGGTATACCGACTATCTCCAAAATGCATTTTTTGTCATCTACTCACAAGCAAATAACCTATCTCGTCTATATGCTCACAAGCATGGTTCCAAGCTGCAATATATGCATGACCCACCGCGCGTTTAAGGAATTAAAACATATGTCATACAATCATTGTGGGCAGCCCACAAAAGGTGTGCTTATAGATACAAATTTGAGATGTGAGTGATCATAGATGAAATTTTGCACATAGACCATGTGTGATTAAAAAGTATATAGGTGAGTGTAATGTGTCTTTTAATGACAAACTCTACTGGATTTGGAAGTTAACTGAAACATACCCATCATTAGCTTATGAACCTGATTCACCAGCAATGCCATCTTCGTGGGTCTAACAGCTGCACGAATGATAACAATTGGTGACTTCATGTGCCTGTTAGGAGACCAGCTTCTAATCTTATTGTCATCATCATATCCAAAAAATGAAAACACGCAGTTGCAACTACAAACTCAGACCAAATGTAAGAAATTCATAGCAATCCACAGTAGTTCCTGTCAATAATCTTGTTCGAGCATCAACACATACCTCTTTGTTCTCTCCCCTTTAAAGCATAAAATTTTTATGCCTATTATAACAAAATGCACAAGTAAATATCAATTTCAGTTAAGGGAGATTTACGTTTACCTTTTTCGCAACTTTAAGTACATATGGTTGAAGTTCTTCAGTACGATAAGCACCAACACCAAGATTGAGCTTCAAGTCACTTGTGTTAGCCACAGTAAGATATAAAACCAATTTCTCGCCTTTGACACCATATAAGACCTGAGCTCATTTGGCTTGCACATGCATTAGCTTTCTTGGATCACCAATGTGTGATAAATCTAACTTTTCACGTCTATAGGTTATCCGCAAGATAATACTAAGAGTATCGGACATACATGGGCAGAGTTTTTTTTTTTAATAACCAAACAAAATGATTAATCCCAAACACAGTGGAATTAGAGGTCAATGTCTTTGCTAAATTTTGAGATTTAAAATACTTTAAAGTTGGGTGCAAAAAATACTCAATTTAACCCATTGTCCGACAGCGCATTGTCACTATAAGTCAGTAACAACGCTCACCAGGCAAGACTCCATCAAAACCATCAGACTTCTTGATTACCTCCTCAATTGAGATATATAAATAGATTTAAGGGGTGTTTGGGTTAGCTTACTTTATGGGCTTATCGACATATTTAGATTTAAGAAAGCCAATAACCTCACTATTTTTAGGCATATTAGCTTATCCACTTAAACTTATGGCTTATTTAAGCCATAAACTCAAATGGGTGCGCCAAAAAAATAGGCTTATTGGCATTCCCAATCAATAAGGAGATCAACCCATAAAATAAGGTTAATCTAAACGCCACTAATAGAATTAATGTAGCTGGAAGCAACATCATTTAAAATTTTATGGCAATGACTCATTCGAGGTTTTTAAGAGCTTTAAAAATGTGGTAAAGGTATTTCGCCAAGAAAAATGGAATCTATGTTGCGCCAGAAAAAGAGCTCAAACCTGATATGGCTTTAGCTCGAACTCATCCCATTAATGCATGTGATGAACTACTTCCTTCTACTGTCCCTGTCCTAGCATAGATCAATTCCCCAAGATCCTGATATAAATTAATCATGATACTATATAAGAAATGGTGGCAAATGATGCATAAATTAATAGATTGTGAATTAACATATAAGCAATGGCTGCAAATGACATATAAATCTTTTAATTAGTTATACCATCATCATGCCTTCTTGATTCTTGAGTTGTTCTGGTGGTTGCAAAAACCTTGCAGTTAGCGGAGATCGTACATGGAAAAGGAAGAAAAAGAGCCTCGACAAATTACAATTTTGACACTGGAATTAAAGCTCAGTGTCTTTGATATGAGAATTAAAAAAGTTGTCAATGTGATTTAAACCTGGAGAGCACTGACCATCAACGTTGAACTTGAGAAGTACGAAATGGCTTCTATAATAATGCAGCTTTTTAAGAACGAACCGAAAGGTGTACTTGGGGAAGACTCCATTCGAAAGCCACTGCACGAGTTCAACGCGGAGCAACAACGATGAAAATTACATCAAAACTGAAATACATGTATGTGCACAATTTATATCGGGAGACATAAATAAATTTGATTTGGTACTTTGGAATAGTATGATGCAATTATAAAAGGAGGACTGAAATATTACCATAACATGTTGTAAATTGGTGAAATCATCGGCTTCTTCCAGCATACAAACCTGATAAATTCCAGTATTATTCACCAAATGATCCACAATACCCATTCATTCACACAATAAGTATTTTCAAATAATGATAGCATTGAAAGCATATGTGAGTTTAATGATACCATAGTTAAAGAGTACACCCAACAGCAAAGTACCACCAAACCTTCAAGTATTAAATAGCAGAATTAGTAATGCAAAAAACAATAGAAACAGGTGTACGATACAGGTAAAGTCCATTCAAAAACATACCTTCAGCCATATATCGCAATGAAATCCAAGGTCCACATGAAAGATTGATCATAATTTTTCGACATGAAAATAGAATCATATGAAAGATTAGGAAATAAAGGTCTACGTATGATCTTCGATATATATAAAAAAAAAAAGCATATGATGCTTTGTATTTACCACTTTCCGTTTTCTTGTATTTCTGCCTCTTAAATGAATTTCTCCCAATGCTTCGATCTCTGCAAGTTCCTTTTCCCTGATGTGGCCATTATAAGTCTACAATATATCTTTCTAGTCCAAAATGGGTCAAATGAAATGATCACTCTTGCAATCTGTACGACACATGGACTAAGCACTTTTATATGAACTCCTTCACTTATCGACCTTGACTTTTAACAGATCATTGGCCTTTATACCCTACAACACAGGATACCAAAATAACACATCATATGGCTTACCAGCTGAAGAGTGTGTGATGTTAGAATCTAGATACAACCATGACATTGCTACCGTTTTTAGCTCTATAGCACGTATAGCCTTCATGAAAAAATGCTATAGAAAAAGTTGCATGCCTACCTGATGAGCTTTAATTTGGTTGAAAGACATTATTGGTAACTATACATTTTCAACCTGATACGAAAGTAGGCATATTTCAAACTATAAACAAACTCAAACTGATATATGATATAATAAACTTCACCTTCTCTACCATCTATTACCAAGAAATTTTATGAAGCGCTGAACATTGTATTTCGGATCAGACCATATCGTAGCATCATTTTCTGTCCACAATTATTTGAAGGTTCCAAGGTTTGGTTGACCCAAAACCATTTTTTGTCCATAATTACATGAAGATTAATAAATTGGAAAGAATTATTGTTACATAATAAGAATTTAGTGAAATGCCAGAGGTTGTAGGCATTGACCATAGATTTTAAGTGATCTTTATTTTGTTTGAACAATCTGACCAATTCCCCTTTAAACTATATTTCTAGGTTTGGTTGATTTGAGATGAAACACAAGCCAACTTGACCATAAGTCAAATTTTCCACTTAAAAAATACAATCACTGCAATATACATAATCTCCTTTCTGATTTTATAGCATCTAATAGCCAACGACACATTCCTTGGTCTCTATACAAATGGCGTATCCTAATAAATGGCATCTCTGCTAGTTGGCTTCGATGGATCCTGTCCATGTGATCAAATATAAGGTCAAAAGATCCAATATCAAAAAAGAGTATCCACTTTTCATACAAATCAAAGTTATCGAACCACAAATCACCGTACCTGATGGATGAAGCACAAATCATTTCATCACCCCTTTCCAAATTAGCTATGAAAAAGCCACCAAAGTTTAATGGGCTAGAGTTTGATCTAGAAGTAAAGCAGGTCCAATGTAATGCGCGCCCCCATAGAAAGAAGTACTCCCGTAATAACATTGTAGTCTTGAAGATATAATACTAATTAATGTGGGCATCTTGAAACATAAAAGTTCCAATATACCCACAATTGTACACAACATTATGAATTAGAGTGATCCCACTTCTGGTGTCAACAATAGGCAACAAAAAATACTCATCCATTACCTACAGGGTGATAGCCAGCTGTTGCAGCTTCAACAGCTTCTATTCCAGCTGCATAGGTATAATAACTGTTTCTAACAAACTATTTACAATAATTGTAGCCCCTCTGATAATCTTTCCACCATGATCCCCAAACACTTGTGTGGTTACTGATGTAAACATCCTCTTCGTACTTACTTTTAGGAAGAGCCATTTTCTGCAAATAACACAAACGCTCACCATGTCAGACCACTATCTTTAAAATATCTCTCAAAATAATAAAACTGCAGGCACCATATCATCATCTTTCTCAAATTGATAAACTCATCCAGTGCTAATTTATGATGCAGTCCCTCTATTATTTCATAACACCAAATTACACTAATTACCCCTTCTAATTTCGACTTATGAATATGAAAATATAATATCTATAAAATAATAACGATATGCTATTACATACTTGTCCTTTAATGATCCTTCCAGCACGATCATACTCAACTTTCCTTTCACTTTTGCCCAGTAACAACTCGCATGGAAGTGCTTCTTTGGCAGCAACATTCCCATATTTATCCACAATAGTCTTCTTCAGTTGTGATTTCACCATCTCTTTATCAACCTTGAAGTTTTTATATAACAATTCAGTTGTGAAGGAGCGGCTTGCATATGCACATTACTCCCCTTAACATGCGATTCCAAAGCATGCATATTCAGCTGCTTAAACTCCAATGCTTAACCACTAACTCTATTTTGATTATCTATGGCATAAAATTACTCATTCGGATCCATATCTGGAAGTGGATCCTCACGCATAGATCTTATAGTGCTGTTAAAAAAAGATATAAATAATATGATGAATCAACAATATAACATAACACATCACCTTAATATTGATATTGATAAACTATATAAAATACATAATAGTAGTCTTCAAATATCCCTCATCATCCAATCCCCTACACCAGAACGTCATAGATCCTCAAGCTGAGTTCCTAGTGCTACAAAAATTGTGCATGTAATTCTACAAAAATAAAAGTATATTCATAATATCATTTAAAAAATATAGTATAAATCAAATTGAATACAATACATGAAAATATTAGGGTTTTCAGAAAAAGAGAGAAAGTAGATCGACATATTGGATTATTAGGGTTTTGATAAAAAGGAGGAGTATATTTTTTTTCTTACGTGAATTAATATAAAACATAGTATTTACTTTTTAGCATAAATACTTAATTACGCAGGTTTATAGATTTGGTTTTGCAAAATATAATCCAAAAATAATGTTGGTCTAATGGTTAAGACATATGTTAATGTTACAAACAACCCAAGTTCAATTCCTTACATTTTTATTTTTACATTTAATTAATCCAAATTTTTCCTCAACAAAATAATTAAAAACGAATTTTAATCATAAAATACGAATTTTATTTAAAAAAAATGACATGTATTCAAGGATGACATGGCTTTATGACGTGGCATTATGGGATGCCGTGGAATTATATGTGGATGCCTCCTATATATATATATATATATATATATATATATATATATATATATATATATATATATATATATATATATATATATATATATATATATATATATATATATATATATATATAGGGGAGGGTTAATGTGAGATCATACTTAAAGTTGTAAAAATAAGATCAAGTCTAAAAAACCACTAAAACATTTATAAATAACAATTTTAGCAATAATACACAAAAATATAATATTTTAATACAAATTAACATTTTAGAAACTAATAACCAAATGATACATGAGTTTGAATTAGTGATACACCTGATACATATTACACTAATAAATATTCCAAAATCTGATACATATACAAAAACCTGATACACATTACACTTCTAATCAAAGTGTATCACCTAGGTTTCATAAATTTTAAAAAGAAATATATCAAAACTTTAACATTTTTAGTTGTAGCTAATAAAAAAATTATTTTTGTTATAAGGAGTGTGTCACTTGTCAAATTTTAGATTGATCTCATTTTAACAACTTTAAGATTGATCTATATATATATATATATATATATATATATATATATATATATATATATATATATATATATATATATATATATATATATATATATATATATATATATATATATATATATATATATATATATATATATATAGGCTAGAGATACAATGAAAAGTTTCTTATAATGAAAAGGGTAGGAAGGAATGTGGAGGTGACATGTGTTATAAAAGTTTCCTGCCCAATTTGTTTTACTGCATCACTGTTATAAAAGTTACTGCATCACAAGCAGTAGATTCCTTTAAACTAGCAGCAGATCCATCAACAGTTTCAAGTGTACTAGAAGCAGATTCACCAAAGTTACTGCGTCACAATTATAACTAGAAGCGGATCCAACAGCAGTTTCAAGTGTACTAGCAGCAGATCCAGCAGCAGTTTCAAGTGTACTAGCAGCAGATGCACCAAAGTTACTACATCACAATTATTATTGTGATACTGTAACTTTATAACTAGCAGCAGATCCAGCAGCAGTTTCAAGTGTACTAGCAGTAGATGCACCAAAGTTACTACATCACAATTATTATTGTGATGCAGTAACTTTATAACTGTGATGCGGTAATAATTTTTGGTGGAAAATTTTTTGGCGGGAATTTTTTTTCTCGAAAAATTTTTTTTTTGGCGGGAAATTTTTTTTATACGAGCGGGGGGGGGGGGGGGGGGTGATGGTGGCATGGTGATGTGGCAGGAGGGAAAAAAATCTCATGTCTCTCTCTCTCTCTCTATATATATATATATATATATATATATCTATCTCTATATTATATATAACAGGAGGCATTTGGCATTAATGCCACCTCAATGACACCTCAATGCCACCTCAATGACACCTCAATGCCACCTAATCAAATTTCATGCCACATAAGCATTTGTTGTCCAACTAAGCAATTTTTAATCCACCTAAGCAATACTATTTAAATTTCGGATTTTATGTATTAATTTTCGAAATTCTTAAGCATTTATTTCTAAAATTCGAATTTAATAAAAAATGACCATTGTAAGATTCGAACTTGGGTTGTTTGTAGGATTAGTATAAATAACTTGTGTGTTTACCACTAAGGCAACAAGTTATTTTGATAATTATGTTGCATATTATAATCTATAAATGCATATAATTTTAATAAGATAAGTATAACAATCCCTACAACTTAGGTGATAATCTAGAAAATAGAATCCTACGTTTTATTCATTCACGGTAATGTCCTCATACCATACATTTTTCTCAAAACCCTAATATCATTCATTCATTCTTCTGCATAATGATCTATAATTTTTATTTTCCTTCTTTAATGATTTATGGTCTTATTGGTCTCTTTTCATTTTATGTTGTGTATAAACCAATATTGTTAACATGTTTTTTTTGCTATATTGAGGAACCCTAACGTGCTTCAGTCTTTTTTTTTATAGTGATAGTGTTTTTTGATTTTTTAATAGGTTTTTGATGATGATGATGATGATCAACCGTTAATGCACATTGGAAAAGAAGAAGATGAATACAGGCTTACAAAGGAACAAATACAAGACGAGATTCAAAATACCACTTGTGCCATTGTTATAACTAGGGGTAAATATCGACCGCCAATTGCACCATCTGATGGTGAAAAACCATTATATAACAGGCACCCATGTGAGTTTGCAGTCTATTGCTTTTTCCAGCCAATTACAGGTGCGTTTTTAATTATACGGAACTCTTGCACTCCATCATTATTACAGGTATGCGAAAATAAATAGCAGCCACTTCAAAGGGCGTGATGCCAGCAGTGGATTGGATCATCTTGCCCGTCAAGGTTCGCGAACTTATTATTATTCTTTACATGTGTCGCATATTATATGTGAATCATTTTTAAATTATACTGAACAAACCGGACTGTTGTCTTTTTGTAATAGATGCTGGTAGGAAACAACAAAAAAGTAGTTGCAGCTCCCATGGGAATAAAGACCGTGTAAACTCTATGGCTAAATGTAAATTTTTTATTTAGCTGATTTGTGAAACCACCACGTCAGTGATTACTTAATTTATATTCATCCGTAGCGGTTTCCTGTTGTAGCGCATCTTGCTCAGTTCTAGGAGAGCATCAACTGTCTCCATGCGAGCAAACGGTATCGACTCATGTACAGTGTTATCAGATTCATCTATTGATACAGAGTCAGCAAGATCGTTTTAAATAATGTCACGTCGTTTTGGTTTGGTGGGTCGAACAAATCTCATGTGGTTGCAGCTTCTGGAATTCTAGGGTACCCTTACAGGTATGTCAAAAATACTAGGTTGATATTTTGTTAACGTTTATATCATTATCCTATATCGTGTTATTTTTCTGGATCAAACAAAGATATACAGAAAGCAACGAGTAATTTCACATCCACAATAGCCCAAGGGGCGTTTGATTCTGTTTACAAAGCTCAGATGGGCACTGGTGAAACTGTTGCTGTTAAAGTTCTTGCAACTGATTCAAAACAAGGCGAGAAGGAATTTCACACGGAGGTAATGAAAATCTTTGGATTTATCGTATACATGCTTGAGTAGTTGGGTAATCGAAGTCCTACTTATATCTTTACAACGGCTCGCAAGGAGCTATTTGCAGGGATAGATGAAGAGGAACCCGTGCCTAATGTTAGAAAGACCAAACATGAGTAGCAGAACATACAGATCAGCATTGGTTTGGGAGATCCTGAACATGAAGGTCCTATAACGCGCGCACATATAGGCGCATTCCTCAAGTATGTAAAGTAACTGTTGGGGCATAAGTAAAGTGGACATGGTTACATATCTATTCAAGCACACTTTTTTGTTTTGTGACTTTGAAGGGGTGTTTGTTTAACCATTTGGGCCATCATATATTAATGATATTTTATAATTTGGACTCTTGATAAAGCTTATTTGGTTTCCTCTTATATACTATCATTTTTTACTTGCATAACCTTGGGCCTTATCATCAAATCATGTAATTGAGTGCTTGGCATGTTCTGTTTTGTATTGAATAAGCAAACTCAACACAGTTAATGTTCCATCAAGGTGCTAACATAAAGTTTAATATGTGTATTAACCACAATGCTTTTGTCCTACAAACACAGGTCGCGCTATATGCGCCCTCCCCGGGTAACATGGACAGGAAAACAGTGTGAAAATATTCTCCTTGAATCCATACGTGATTGTCTCAACATAAGCTCGAAACATGAGGAACTGGAGTTAGCAGATCGTGTTGAGGCCTCAATGTATCTCACTTGGCCTCAAAGAGAGAACATTGCGTATGGTGCAAAAACAGGTGTGTTCTTAGACTGTTATATATTTATGAATGAGGTACATTTGGATCATACTATTACATAAGCGTATTTGGACCAGACCAAGTTACTGAAGTAATTTTAAACGGGTTACTAATGCAGCTAGGTGTGTGATCTTCATTTACCGACGTGATATCCAACAGTTGTTAGCTGAGGTTAGGAATAAGCCTCACATCCGGAGTCCATTAGCAGAATTGTCAACTGTGTTCATCTATTTGTTTCTGGTATTAGTGACAGTATTAACACAAAACTCATTAAACATAAATCTTTATTTTGTCGAATGTAGTGCAAATAAAAGAACAGTAGACACATAGTGTTGGAGTGGCTACCTCGATAACCAAATTTCATCAGATTCGTAGACCTAATACTCTACGAGTCCAGGTGTGACACAAGTTTTTCATAGCGATCAGGGACAATGGTATTCTTATATTCCTCTTTTGACCCGCACTACGGAATGTGACCATGTGAGATTGATCAATGTAAAATTTCTAGGCGAATTATATTTTTAGGTTGTTCTGTATCGTTGTTTATGAAAATATGGTTTTGTGATTTACCATTATATCTATCCGTTATATTTGTTTTTGAAAAACCATTGGATATAGGTGTGTCTTCTCTTTGCGACTTCAGAGGGCACCTTATATCAGTTAGATCAAAAGTTGTTAATAATTTTTCACAGGAACGATGTTCATCAAGTAGTAGTTCCTGTCGTGGTAATGAATGTATTTTTAGTTCAAACTGCAGTTTTGGACTTTCTTTGTATGTCTGACTATCCTTTCCTTTTTCAAACTGCAGTTTTTCAAACCGTGGTTAATGCAGGCGCAAGTCATGCTCTTTATAACAGATGGTCTGTTAGAAGTCATGTTACCAACACTGGATTAGGATCGTTTGGTTAGGGTGGTGCTAGAAGGTCACAAGTAGAAAATTAGAAAGCTTTTGAGCTGATCGAACCACTCCAATTGAATCAATCCCATAGCTCACCAGGCTTTCAGTAACATAAATGCTTATAATGGGAGTTCCCGTTTGCTCAGATAGAAGTTTCTTCAGACTACCTATCTAACATGAAGTTTTTTTTATTAACGTGCGTTTTGCATTATCAATTTCTAGGTCATTCCGCCTCTCAATGTTAGAATAAAGTGGCCAAATGATTTTTATTTAGATGGACTAAAAGTGGGAGGAGTTTTGTGTACATCTACATATAAATCTAAGAAATTCAATGACATTGCCGGTAAAAATCTCACTCCCACCCAATTTCTGCACTCTCAATTTGCCAAAATTGCCGACCGGATGAACTTGCAGGAGTTAGGTTTAATGTTGCCAATGATAAACCAATAACATCCTTAAATTCGGTTCTGCAGAAGCTTACTTTTGATTACTGACTACAGAGAGAAGACATCGCATATGCCTTCTTTAATAACTTTGAGCATCTATTTAATATTTTGATCAACCAAGGCAAGTCTTAGATTTATAATTAATTACAATTTCAATAAGCAGGTCAGAAAAACTCACAAAAGGTCCAGTTTCGAATTTCCCTTATAACTTCACTTTTTAATTATTTATTTAATATTTTTGCTCCTCACATGTCTATCTGCTTAATTTACAGGACTGCAGAAGAATCTAAGGAAAAGGCGGCCGAGCATTTTGTAATTGCAGCTAAGCTTAATACACAAGATGCAAATTCTTTTAGGTACTTGGGTCATTACTATAGGAAATTTTTATTTGAATCAGGAATTAGTCTCCTTCTCTTTTTGTCATTCGTTTGTTCTCCTTTTTCTGCAAACTATGGTTTTTTATAGTTAGTAGGACCAACCGACAAACTCCTACTTATCTGTTGGTGTTTTATTTTTTTTTCTTTTTTTGTGTATGATTTACAGGAATCAATGTGTGATTTATTGGATAAAGAAGGAAAAGAGAGCTTGGAGATCGATATTTGTCGTGAAGTTTCAAGCAAGTCACCAAGGGCCTTTTGGGCATTTCGCAGACTAGGTTTATACAGGTTAATAAAACAATCTTATGTACTCTATATAATTAGTATATACATGGTAGTTAAATCATAAAACATATGACCTGGTCGATGATCCTTCGAATGATAACGTTGTTTCATGGAGCAGTACTAACAATAGTTTATTGTCCATGATCTACCTGATTTTAAGTTTCTTTTGCCCAAGTATTTTAAGCATGATAAATTTCCAAGCTTCGTTAAACAGCTTAATACTTATGGATTCAGAAAAGTTGATCCCCATCGTTGGGAATTTGCAAATGAGGGATTCTTACGAGGCCAAAAGGACCTACTGAAAACAATTGTTAGGCGTAAACCCACCTCAGGACACACTCAACAGTCACAAGTTTCAACAGAACCCACAAAAGATCATCTATATATCTTGAGCTACATGCTACATTGGTACTACCGATATGCTAAGGATGGCGATGATGATCGCCATAATTACAATGCTGTTGTTTGTTAAGGTTTCAGTTTTTATGACACCTGATGCTGTTTTTCTTCATACTGAACAAATACAAGCTTCCCATGATTTAGGTATGTATGGCGTATGTGTTAAACTCAACACCTTAACTCCTCACGTTTCATAGATACTGATGATGGCATGTTTACATTCTCACATTTTCTGCAGATTACGATCACCAACATGTTCATTCTCCTGGTCTTTCAAGGAAGTTGATGCCTACTAAAAAGGTAACTTAAAAGCTACTAACTTAATTTAATCTGTAAGCCTTAAATGACCCTTAGATGTACAGAGTTAAAGTTTAGGGCTATATTCCTTCATTTATCAGGATGAAGGGTATGGAGATCAAGACTTGGTGTTCTACAATGACCAAAAGGAACCTCTATCAGGTAAGTTGTTAGCAAATGCTCATTTCACATTACACAAATGCCCGCGCACACATTTGGGGAGCCAAACTTTTTTTTCCCTCAACAAGCTCTATTCAAGAGGTAGCATAGTTCAAGTAACAAAGCTTTCTTATTCGCTCATGTTGAATTATTATTTAGATAATATTATCTGCTCACGTAGCCGAAACTCATACGTCGTTGTTCTGTGTTTTAATAAGGAATATTTTTCCTGCTGATTATTTCTAATGATTCCTATCTATGCAGACTAACTTCTCCACTCGATCATCATACCCGCTTTAATTTTCTTCTATCCTATAATTTGATATAGGACAGTGAATCTTTATTTTTTTTCAAACAATCTTTTTTCAAATATTTTTAAGCTTCGGTTCTGTATGTATATGATATTATTTATGTCCATAGCTTCTTGATTAACCAGTTACCGTGATTCTATATTTAGTGTATTGATTCTATGACATATGTGCATAATCTGTGTTTGGATGCCCAGTCTTAAAGAGAAGGTTTCTGAGATCAGGCAGGTCCTTTGGCAAAGATTCTCAATCCAGTCATTGGCAAGGCATGGTCGATTGTCTCAACACTCTTCTCAACAAAGCACATGAATCACCTACCATCGGTGATGACAACTGGTGGCTATCCTATGAGTAGACAAGTGATGATAGGTGGTGCTGCATTTCAAGTATTCACATATAACAGTAACCTACAGGAACCTCTGTACACCAATGATAATGTTTGTCCACAACTGTGTACCTCAAGTGACCAGTTAAGCAACAATCCATATCTGTGGTCTGGCCAATTCTGTTATAAAACTGCCAAGTAGAACTTAGAAAGTTAGAAAATAAGATAGAATTATAGAAATGAATAGCAAGCTGTTTAAAAATTGAGGAAGATGATTGATCTAACATGGAAGTCTAACCCGGTAGCTCATTTACAGGCTGAAAGTAATTCAGGTGCGGATATGGCAAACACAGTGATGCAGAAGTTCTGGGATTCAACGCTCAATCTTGACCCACCGGATGATTATGATGACAGTCAAAGGTTGTCCCACTTTTTTTTCTAAGATTCTTTTTCCTACCAGCATGCTTGAAGTTCATATGATAAAAGTTCTGTTTTTGTACAGCGAAATATCTATGTATATTACAGTAAAATATTGGCAACCACATCATTAGAATATATTAGCTCATTTATAATATTAGAATATTGGCAATCACAACAAGGGTACTCATAATTGTTGAACTAGAACTTGAGATTTATAAAATGTGCATGGTAAAAGGTATGAGCATTAATTTGTTGCAAGTATGTGATGTTGTGGTATGATTTGATATGTCTGGGAAGAAATCTGAACAGGATAAACCAATGGGAACAGTAATGGAATCAGTTGAAGTTCGACGTTGATTGGGGACTGATCATCACGAAGAGCATCAGCAACAGCAGCATGCGGGCGATGTGAGTGCGGATAAAAATGTGACTGAAAGGCTGAGAGATCCTGTTGGTTCTTGGTTTGGAGGCAAAGGGGATGCCCCACAAGGAACTACCGGAACATCTTATGCTAATTAGTCTATCTCATGTTAATAGTATGAAGTATAAATAAGACATACCAATAAGAACTAACAAACTTTTGCCTTTTTTGCAGTGACGGATCAAGGATTAGCAAGTAATCCAAGTGGCGATCAGAAGAGTTGAAGTGATCAAGAACATGAGTTGGTTGTGGTAAGTTATGATAATATTGATTGCTTTGAAACACATAATTAGATTCTTGGTGAACACTCATTATGTGAGGTCAATAGCTGGACGAGCCCTCATGATTTAGGGTTGAGAAGATTCATGATATACAATTTAAGTCACTCTAGCTTCACAAGCAAGTAACTTGATCTTAAGCTCAACCCTCTGTGTTTGATTGAGTTTTATCTTTGCACCATCTAATATTCTATGATGTGGATGCTAAGAATGAGAATTAGTACAGTATATCTCTTGAAATATCATTATATAGAAGTACATTGGTTTTATTACTATACTTAGAAAGTACAAATACCCACCTCGATAAAAAGTTTACAGAATAAAGTAACCCTTATTATTATATTGAACACATTTTCGGGTCCATTATTCGTAAATTCTCAGAATAAAGTACTTGATTTGCGTTTTGGGATGTATACCTCATCTAACTCAAGTGAGTTCGTGTGGACATGATGGTTTCGGTGACTATACTTGAACGTAAAAGATGGCGTCAAGGTAACTGAATGGATGAACCGCTCAAACTGTGTTTTCAGGTTATAATAAAGAGGCAACAAACTATGTTGATTTTATAAATTGAATTAAAAATATGTCTGGTAGTAACAAAATCACAATCATTACAAAATCTTTTGCAATGTTAACATTGATTTTTGATGTAGAAAGACAAGTAAGAAGTGAGAAAAATGATTATTCTCTAGCCTTTAGTTTTTTCAGCGATATTCATAAGGCTACCCACCCATCAAACGGGCTATGTTACCACAAATGTTGTGCATAAAGAAGTGTTATCTCGCATTTGAGTTTAAATCCTATACTATGTTGTTACCAAGAATATTGTAACAAATACAAAGAATTTGACAAACGTTGGAACTATTCTTTTAAAATTCTTTGTATAATAACAGTTTTTTAGCACTAATATTTAGCTAAACAAAAAAATATAAATGATAATTATAAGTCATGCTCGCCAATGGTTTATAGTGTGGCCATAAATTCTACACATTTATATACATATCAATAACATAAAAAATCAAACTCTTTTGATAAAATGGCTAAATTTGTTATAAATTGTGTTATTAACCATCCACGCAAACCATACAATTATTTATAATTCTTAACACAAAAAAAAAAAAAAAAAAAAGAAAGAAAGCAACAACAAAAGACAAAAGAAACAATCCTTTTATAATATTGTTTGAGAATTCTAAAAAATGTATTTCAGTTAACAAAAAACAAAAAAAAAATAATTATAAGTCATGCCCGCCCATAAGGACCAAAAATATATATTACCAAAAATGCAATTAACTCTATTTATAGCCTCACGTGTCAATAAAAGCTATAAAGGTCATATGTCTCTAGAATGATTATCAGCTTCTCTTTTTTGTAATGATAGAAGCTTTATTTCGCATTTAATTTTTCAATATATACTTTGTGCTTGCGGACAACTTATAAACTTTTTATTTTCTCATATCGGATGAGCATTTATTTCTTTGCAATTCCTGATTCACAACTGCAAGCGCCTGCTGTTCATTTCAGGTTTGTAAAAAAAATACATAAAATATTGGAACAAAATAAACAATTATATATGTGCATGCAACTCATCAAAAGGGAAAAAAAAGGTCACGAATTGTCCTAAATGATAAAGCCTGAAAATTTCATTCACTTATTACCAAAAAAAAAAATTACAAAACTATAAATATGCCTACAATTATTTACCACCATTCGTTCGCTATATAAAAATATGCAAACAAAATTCATAAGTCATGCCCATACCCAGAAATATAAAAGGAAAACTTGATTATTATCATTGATTTGTTGTGAGTTTTTTCCGGTAATGTTACATCCCCTATGCCCCTATCCGATTTGATTTGCAGTGGACCAGTGGTTTCTGTAAGGATGAAGATAAGAGTGTTATAACATGTATTGCAAGCAATAAAGACCAACTTTGCAATTGGTCCCTCATGTTACTTTCACTTATAATTCTTCGATAAAACGCAGCCAAAGCCCAACAGGTTTGATCAAGACCATTTAGTTTATTAAATTTCTAAAAAAATGTTTATTTAATATTTTTTTTACAAATATTTGAGATATTTCTATTATAGCTACCTTTGTAACAACTCACTAGATAAACATATCTTCATATGTTTTTGAAAAGTTATTAAACTTTTATTATTTTACATTTTACTTTTTAGACATGCTATATAATTTTACTTCTTTACGATTACCCTCCTTCTTTCGCTATAGCAAATTATGTCAACGATAATTATAAGACATGCCCGCCCATTGGGCGGGCTTCGAAAACTAGTATATATATATATGTATATATATATATATATATATATATATATATATATATACACACACACAACATAAATAATATACATAAACCTTATTTTTGAACTTTAAGCATTTGCCACACAAGTAACGATGATACAACTAGTTTACAAACGATATCTTTCTAAACACTATTTGTTAAGGTCATGAATATAAACCAGCAAATCTAAGACTTGTCATATTAATCTTGGTCACGTGTTAGAGCCGTTCACTTACATCATTTGATACTACTATATCCTGACTACTGTACCACCGTGGTGAGTTCATAGCCTCACTTTTACTCGTTTAACTGTTTTATAAACTCCTTAGGGGAGATACATGCTACTATTTTTTATGATCACAATTGCTTGAAAACTATATGTTTATCCAAATGTGTTATTGCCTAAGTACCACTACTGCCACAAGTCCCTCATTATCATGAACCATTAATCACTACGAGTGAACGCAAATATTATGAATAGAAATATTTGGGGTTGACGGCCATGTTTGTGTTAGCCGAAATTGTAATCAAACGCACTATATTTGAATTACTTTAGGTAATTGGCAATTACCTACCAGGGGGCATTGTCACTTATATCATTTTTATGATACAAAAGTTAACGTTTTTGTGTCATGAGCTTAGTGCAATAATAACTACTTTCGATTATGGGCGTATAACAATGTATCCCAATGCTGCTTAAACTTGAAATATTGTGATCATCTGCTTTACTACTAAACCTATGAATTCACTCAACATTTGTGTTGACTTTTTAACATGTTTTATCTCATGCGTTTGATCTTTACTCCTGTATAACTTATTTCTGGAGGCGCTTGGCATTGTCACGGTCATAGACAACTATGATATATATATATATATATATATATATATATATATATATATATATATATATATATATATATATATATATATATATATAAATATATATATATATAGCTTTCGAAGCCCGCCCGATGGGTAGGCATGACTTATAAAGTTCCTTGTAAGGTATTAATTAAGTAGTAATTGTTTGTTAATGCGTTAAACATGAAAATTAGTTGACCTTTATTAATTATTATACAATTTGACAAAAAATAATTTACAATTGTAATTTGTTTATGCTTTTTACATTTTAGTTTAAAATAAGTGGTCTATTTATATACTTCTTAAGATGTTATTGTTCCTCTGTCTCAGGATATAAGTATAGTTTGAGATTTTGTATGCAACTTTGTTCTTAAATATTTTTGATATGTATTATATTATAGTTGCTTCAAAATATATAGATAGATTAAGTTTTAAATGTATTTTTATTTTATTAATTTTGATCAAGTATTATATAATACAAAAAATAATATTTAAAGTAAAAGTTGGGCCTACTTGTAGTCAACTAACAAAGTATTTTCATAACTTGCCATCTCATCAAAAGGCTAAGGACCATAATGTATATAATTTTTTCGCATCTGAAAATTTTGTGTTGCATACATTTCAGTTAAAAATGGATGAGTTGCATTAGTTGAATCGGCGGGCTAGACTTATGATTATCGTTGAAAAAAATAAGATATAAACGTACCAAATTTTTTATTGAATGCATTAAGAAAAAAAAGAAATAAACGGTTATCGAATATTAGCGAAAAAAGTTTCAAAGTGGTACACAAGAACAAAGTATCAAAGCATAGCTCGTTCGATGGGCGAGCAAGCCTTATACATATTGTTAAAAAACTGAAGTTAACCAAAAATAAGCTATCGGTATAACCAACACTCAAATGAGTCTTTCCATGATGTGCATTCCTCCTGGTACTTGTTGCGTATGTATCCTTTTATTCTTGTGTTTCAAGCTTTACTGTGAAAATTTGAAGGAAATTTAGACTTGTAACATAATCAACCCAAGAAATGCGAAGCGCTACACCTGTCAATTCTTCTTCAAACTGCATAGACCCGTATCAATAAATATGTATTTTCAAACTCTTGAAGTATATGTTAAATTTGGAAATAATGCAAAAATATACAACTAATTATATCAATGTTTAACAAACCTCGCTATTTGAAAATGAATGATCTTTATTATAGGACATGTTTAGTATCTTTTCAACATCATAGTATTCCAAAAATCTTTGTGAAAGGATGGAGGCATGTACCATAGTTAGTTGGTGCAGCTCAGTTGGGCCATTGATGGCTGCATAACTAAAAATTTGAAATATAAAGCACGCCATTTACGCATGCATTTCTCAATTTTTATAGCATTTGCAATCCTTTTCAGTTCATCAAACTTTTAGCAAGCCAAACTACCTAACTTTTTGCCCAAATGTGTTCTTAGCTTTACCCGGTAATCCTTGTTATAAATTTGAAACTCGCAGTGCGAGACACATCAATGTTTTGTTTATTGAGCACATCTATAAAACTGTTTTGGTTTCAAAATGTCATGTATATTAATAGGGTGCTGAAGCTTGCAAATATTTCAATGAATAAGAGTAAATTATAAAATACTATAATAAGTTATACGTTTATGGAAAAATGTTATTAGGATATTTATAATAGGATCTTGGCTTTAAATCCATTAAGCATAATGTTGCTTAACATCATAACCATCAGTACATGAATTTTATACAAACTACTTGATACAGCCAAATTCAAATAAAGCTAATGCAGGTCCAAAAGTTTATGGATCCAAGTAGCCTTGAATGACTAATAGTAAACTTGAGCAAATCCAATTTACTATATGAAGAACTCTTTGTAAAAGCTTAATGTGTTAATGCGGAATCTTAACACACAAAGTATGAAGAACACGATAATTACTAACTTCGTATTTTCTATTAATTTGCTCAAAGGCTAATGCTTACTGTGGAAAACTAGAAGGGGGGGTTGAATTGTTTTACCGATTAAAACTTGGTTTTAAACTATTTAGATTGACTTATGTCAATCTATTTAAACATGTGTGTTGGATGTTGATAGCATATATAAATATGTAATGAAAGAATAAGGAGTAAGAAGCACAAAACCACAACGCGAGTATTTATAGTGATTCGGCTACAAGGACACCTTCCTTGCCCTACTCCAGACCCCGAGTCACCTACTCGAGAGTTCGTAAATACTACACGACACCAACTCCTTATGGCGGAGAAGCCTTCACAACGTTGCCTACTCTTTATCTGGTACAAGGCTAGATACCGGGTTCTTCCACAAGGTAGAACCAAACCTATCACAACGTCGTCTACCCTTTATCCGGTATTAGGCTAGAAACCGAGTTCCATTACAATGGAGGAACTACTACCCAGCACTACACAGATTCTATCCCAAAGGAGATCCACTCCTTATGACAATATCAACAAGGATATCAATATCCTTTGACCCAATACGAATCTATCTTGTACATCGAACACACCATATCAAATGTACACCTTAGGAACCTTTCACTAATGCCTTTGACTTGATCTCTAGGCACCCTTCACTAATGCCTTGTGACTTGACTTCTACACACCCTTCACTAATGCCTTTAGCCTTGACTTCTAAGCACACTTCACAAGTGCTTTCAATATGGACGTTCGACACCTTTCACTAATTTCTTCGTCTTGACCCTTTAGACATCTTTCACCTATGTCTTCAACACTACACTTCTAATGAGAAAGAAGAGAACTATCAACAAGAAAACCATAGTAGTCTTGATGATGACGAATCATGGCAACTCATGGACTTGAGCTTGCTTGACTTCAAAAGGTGGTGATCTCACCTTTAAGAGGAACCTAGAGAATCACACAAAAAAACAAAACTACATGCATAGATCACTTGGATCTGAGGTTAGAGAGTTTATAACTCAAGGAGAAAATATATGTGAAAGGGGTAGTTTACAATGAAGAAGTGGCTCACTATTTATAGAAAAAAATAGCTACTGTTCCACGGATCCCACGGATCACTCACTTGAGGGATCCGTCCAGTGTATTACTGGGGATCCGTGGGACGCTCCCATTTACCCATGGGTTTTGGGTCATCGGTCATGGGTTATGCGTCATGGGTCCTAGACATTGGACCATGGGTATCCAAGTAGATACAATGTAACTACAAGATGCAATGCATCTAGTCCATGGGTCATGGGTTAAAACCATGGGTCATGGATAATATCCATATATGACTTATGCATGATGTCATGCAACGGGTTATGGGTCATGCTCCATGGGTATGGGTCATGGACTTTGGGTTTTACCCAACTACATTCAATGTATTTGGTCAATGGGTCAAATACGTAAACTTCTACCCATTATTTACCCATTATAATACATACTAATTATGTATATATCTACCTAATATGTAAACACTAGTTGTTGTACATATGTATTACTAAATCATAAAACCACTTTTACTTGTTTAGTGTTTTATGTGAAAACGTAAGTGTGTTAGTAAACTATTGGCTCAAACCATTTACGTATTTTATTTGTTTCGTTAAAATGATTTTGCGTTTATTATCGACAAAACATTAGAAGATCGTAAAATATGAATAAACGTTTTTACGGCTTATTTATATTAACTATGTCCCCCTTTTTCTTGATAACAAAACATAATATTATTTTAAAGAAAAAACTAAAATTCGTAAAAGTTTGAATTATAGTTTTTACTTTCTTCTCCCCCTTTTTGTCGAAACAAAAAGAGCTTCGAAAAGAAACTAACACATTGTTTTAAGAAAAACATCTAAAGGAAAAAGATAATGTGAAAAAATAGAGATCAAGTGACGAGAAGTGTTCTCGTCTTAACTCCCTCTTGACGAGTCCATCCCTTTATGAGGGAGTCAAGAAAAAAAATACTCAACTAGTTCATTTGCAACTATGTTTGCAAAAGATTTCATCTATGTTACGAATATCCTCCCCCTTGATGATTGCAACTTTGCAAAGGGACGTCATGAAATGTAACCCTAATATTTCAAGTGATTTTGCAATGTATTGCTTTGACACAAAGCTCCCCCTAGCTTAGGGTGTCAAAGTCTTCATGTGTAAATTGAAAATCTACAAAACAAAAGTTAGAAAACAAGTATATAATGCATAATTTCCTGCAAATAAGACTCAAGTTAGTAGAAAACTGGTCTTCTGTTGCACGGATCCCACGGTTCCCTCCTTGGAGGGATCTGTCTAGACAAAACCTAGGGATCCGTCTGTCTGTACATCAAAGGTGATGTAACAAATGATGTTAACATCAAAGTGAGTTATGTATTCGAACCCCTCATCATATACTCAGAATAATATGGCAAATATCATGTAATTTCATTTAATAAAACTAGAGATATGATGTACATGACTCTAAAAACTAAGAAAATGAACAAAACATGACATCGAATTACTAGACTATCTAAGTCGCGCTTGATACTAGGATACCACTAGAATCCTCTAGCTTAAGTTTGTTTAGGTTTAATCTCATCGAAACGTTCGAGGAGGTGATAAAACATGAAACGTTGATCTTCAATTACTTCGTGTATCAAACTTTCAACATGTTTTCAATGATAACAATCTTTGTCATGGCTCGGTAGTGGTGGTGGAAGAAAGGAAATTGCTTGATGTGAAGGATCAAGTGAAGCGGGTTGAGGAGTCTCAAAAGAAGGAGGGATTGGCAGAGGCGCATTCGAGGATGGCTTACTAAGAATGATAGTGGTGGTAGAGAGGTGTTAACTTCCATGTGGTCGGGTTGTTGATTTTGATGATTTCTCATAATCCAAAAGGGATTATTTGATGGTGACGGAGAAAAAGAAGCCGGAGCTAGTGTTGACTCAACACTTTGATTTTGTTCCACTATTCCTCCTAAAGAGGAGAATGTTGTCGGTGGTAGAGGATGGGATGGCCTAGGAGGCAAATCCTCTAGATTGTAAATGTGTGGTGATGAGAGTGGGGTGGTGAATGATAGGGCTCTAGGCACCAAGGGTGACGGTTTAGTAGAAATGGGATTGTTTGGTTTAGGAGGTATGGTGGTGTTTGACATTGGTAGTTTTGTGGGAACAATCCTTTTGGGGATTGGTTTGATAGGTGGAGGGGAGATCCTACGATTTGTGGATTTAACAGGAAATGATTCGGTTGAGGAAATTTCGTGTACAACACGAGCAATTTTCTTGGGTGGTCCTTTGGTGGATGAATTACCACTAGGAGCTTTCCTCATGATGAGATGATTGAAGAGGTTTGTAAAGGTTTCTAAGTGCTGACAATGAGGATGAAGATGATGACTTTAGGAGTCTTAACAGTGTGGTTTATAAAGAAGGAGATTTGGCAAGTGCATTCAAGACTTAAGCCACTAAGATCCTTTGGAATAGGATGATTAGTAATAACGCTACACTCGTTGTTCGGGGTCAAAGGAACTTCCTTTTCATCGAGCAAGTTTTTCAACACCCTAGGCAGTGAACATAATCGTTGTAGTGTACTATTAGGATAAGCCACGGGAATTGATATCATTCTCTAGGGGAATAGGAATGCTAGTGAGAAGTTAGTACGCTAAGGTTGGGGTTGAGGAAGATTATTTTTTTATCTTTTTATGTTTTTTAGGAAATGGAAAGGTACGAATCTCGGGGTTTGGATTTGGGGGTTGGTATTTCTACCGATTACTTCTTCTTATCTAATTATCTAAACTAAGGTGTATGTAGTCTATGTCTATTGTTGTGTGCTCGTATGATAGTTAAAAATGTATTTGCTTAGGCTTTATTACTCCCTAGTTATCTCTTATTGGTGGTTGAATTGTCACGTCCTTATTCTTAATCGCGTTGTGTTTCTAAGGTCGTAGGGTATGCGTTTATCCGTAACTCTTTGAAGCTACCAAAGGTTAATGACTACAAATCTCTAGGATTTATAAACTTTAACTCTAAGGTATGCTTTGGATGTATATCCTACAATTACTCTAGGTGATTATAAACTAAGGTTCAACAAAGATTAATCAAGCATTATTAGCACAACGAATAACCTATCGCAATACTAGGTCAATCATAATTAAGATAAGAGACAACCAATCAATATTCAATAACTAAGTTTCATATTACCTAAGCAAACACACAAGTAAATTAGCCGGACATGGGGAACATGCAAGCATACACACAATCAAAGGAAGACATAATTAAATTAATGAAGTAAAACACTTATCTTGATGTAAGATAGGGTATGGAACCCTAAAATACTGTACAAGACAGCCTTGGTTCGGTTTAGGTTTTTACTCCAAAAGACTACACACTGAAAACTGAAAAATTCGGATTCTATATATAAGATTACAAATGCGACGGCGTCACCCTTTAATTTGTGACACCGTCGGGTCGCCGTTATTAGGGTTTCGTCTTGGCCACGTTAGTCTTGCGACGGCGTCAACTTATGCTTGTGACGCCGTCCCCTTCAGTCTTTGACGTCGTCTGGATCAAATCTAGGCCGTCTGAGTTACGACGCCCTACTGTTTTAAAACCTGAAGCCGTCACTTGTAAATGAGCAATTTGGCTACTGAGCCGTCACAAAATTTGTCCGAAGACGTCCCTAGTAGAACCTGACGCCGTCACCTATAGAACCTGACGCCGTCCCCTTTTGTTCCAGCAGCCTGAGTGTCTCGATTCTTGACTTTGGCCATTTTCTTCGTATATTCACGCCTTTTCGTCCGAATAAGTGTCATTCCAGCATTTTGCCTTCAAGATACCTAAAAAGTGAAAAGGAACGATATTAAGTAATAACGGATACAAAAGTGATCAAATAAGGGCTTAAACAACCCCTCAAAAAGGTACATTTTAAAACCTTATCAAATATCCCTACACTTGGTATTAGCTTGTCCTCAAGAAATGTGCTTTTAGCCAATTAATTTATAAGTTAGGGGTCATGAAGCATTAGTTTAGAACAATCCACAACACATATAAGCCCCGCAAAAGTCATAACAAGCACATAAATTAGATACTAGCACCTCACATAGGGTGTTTGGATACTCACATCTCTCGGGTGTATATAAAATATAACAAGTTGGAAATGGAAGATAAACACTATTTAACCAGTCCTAGTACATATATTACCATAAGCTTGAGACTAGATCAAACCTCTATTTCTTTGGCGTAAGAACCTAGGAAAGACTATCCAAGAGGTCTTTTAAAGGCTTGTAATGATAGGCTTATGGTAGGGAAGCAAAGGGTTTGGTGGGATAGGCTATATAGTGGTGGCAAGTCAAAAATCTTTATGTTACAAGCATGCGAAGAATGGCGTTGCTAAGTCAAGACTCGACACTCTAAACTCTAGATAACTGAAACAAACAAACATAAATTTAAAGATAGATGTAGGATGGTAGCCCGTATATATATATATATATATATATATATATATATATATATATATATATATATATATATATATATATATATATATATATATATATATATATATTTTCAACACTCTATTTTTTTTCTTTTTCTCTTTTTCTATTTTTTTTCGATTTTTTTTCCATACACTTTTACTCTACCATCCTCTACGATAACATCAAAATGATAGGGATTTATAGGCACATCCCTACACTTGAGTTTTTATTACTCTAATACTAATTTGACCCGAATTGAAAAGATCAAAACACTTGGAGTACATTATTACGCAAATAAGGGGAATTTGAATTTAACGTTCCCTTCCGTCATCTCATAAAATTTAACTTTTCCCATGAGTCCCAATCGTCCCAAAACTGTGTACAAAGGATATGACTTGACTTAGAAACTTATGCAAGCAACAAGATAATTGAACTAAAGGTTTAGTATGATAACAATAATGCACTAAAAGTGAGTGCATACAAGGTAGGCTAAGGCGATTTGGGTGTACATTTGGGGGTGGATTGTAAACAATGCTCTTAATTGATATTCTGGAAAACCGAAACATCATGAGAACCGCGAAAAGGATCGGCTCTGAGGGGTTAACTAGGGGTATCATGTACTAAAGATGAGTACAACGCAAAGGTGTGGGGAATTACTCAACCGATGTGGAAGAAGTAATTATATTACGGGTATCAAGCAAGGGTTATCCTAATGCCTCTTATCATTTAGTTATTCCTAACTACACAAGTGTAGTCTTACTAGTGATCTCGAGATGCATCACAAAACAAGTTCTAGAATCTATTATACTACCGGTTCACACTCTAAGCATTAAAGATAAATGCTTTAATTCCTACAAATCTAAGGGCGATCCTCACATTTTGGGTGGAATTTAAGTGGTAAAGGGTTTTTGTGCTAGTCATATAACTTCCTATCCATGAGACGCTTTATTAAGACTAATGGCCCACTCCTATATGTCATGAAAATTTTTAAATTTGGTGCCAAAATTACCCTAACCGATATTTCTCATGGTTTATTATACAAATGCAATTGGACAAAGCAAATAATCAAGGATAAGCATAGTTTCAAAGTTCCCGTTTTATTTTCCCTCCCTACACTTAAACTGAACATTGTCCCCAATGTTCCCCGAAAGTATCAAAGTTATGATAACGGAAGGTAATTAAAGACGAAAGAAACTAGTACTCCCCTGATTAGCTTGGTAGGATCCGTGTAAAGTGGTGGTTACATCTTTCTTCAAGAAGAATGTTTGCGTTAAAAGCTCCTTCTCATCTTATGTATTTTCTTCTTGGTAAATTAAACCTGCACACTTGAAGAAAACAAATGAAACCTTCGCGTAAAATCGGCGGTAACAATATATATAGGACTCTACTAAACTAGGATATAATGCTTGTGGAATGGATGTTTACAGATTTTCTGGAAAATTAAGACCTGGGAAATTCCAAAAATTTATAAGTAGCTCAGAAAACGAGAAAAAGTAATAAGTTGTTTCTGCTCCTTCCTGACTCCGTCAGGTTGCGATCCTGACGCCGTCAGGTTATCCTGACAAAAACTGGTCTGCGATTTTCTGGAAAAAATTCTGGAAAATTTTTATCTTTAGAATCTAGAAAAATTTCGTGTAAAACATCCATTATGACTCGATACAAGCATTTTACTCGAACAAACACACATGTATATCTTTTAATTAATTGTAATTCTCATGTTTACGTTTCTTTTGAAAACGTGTGTAATCCTCCCTACACTTATCCCTTATGTAAAATACCTTTATATGTAATTAAGACGAGGTTAAAGACAAAATAAAGCATTTTTACAAATTTAAACATGAGAATAAACAATCAATAAAAGATACACGATACAAAAAAACAAACAATTAAGCATGGGTTGCCTCCCACGAAGCGCTTTTCTTTATTTATGAGTCTTGTAGCTAGACTCGAAGTCGTGCCCCTACCTGACTTCATTACCGTCACCTTCTTCCTCATGACGGTCTCTATCGGGGGATTCCATGTTGTAAAAGTGCCCTATGATGCACCTTTCTAAGAGGTCGGCCTCTCCCCACTCGGTTCTATACTCTGGTCCTAAGTTCAAGCAATCCTTATAGAAACCGAAAATCTTGGCCATAACATAATCCACTCCTTTCTCCTTATCCTCCTCATTCCTATAGTAGACCGATAGTTTAAGTTCCTTTTCATCATTGGAGAGTGATGAAAATTTCTCAATCTTAAACGGCATTTGGTAGGCTACATCATCGGTCTCATCATTGAATCGCACTATTCCTAATGAGGGATCATAAGTCATCCTGGTGCTTTCTATGAAAGGCTTCCCTAGAATAACGTGGGATAAGCTAGGATCTATGGTCGTACTAATGTCATCCACTATTATGAAATCCGTAGGAAACATGAAACTACCTACATACACGGGCAATCCCTTAACTCTACCAAGAAAATTGCAACTAACCCTAGGATTATCAGGGTCTTGCCTAGTTGGGATAGGCTTCTTCATTACCCAATTATAGTAGGTGCTAGTCATTATGTTTATTGGGGACTTGCGGTCAATGTAGGCCTTTGCCATGAAAAGGTGTCCTATGCAACATGGTATGTTAAGATTCCAAGGGTTCCCAAACTTGATCTTAGGGCTTCTCCTAACATACATGTGACGGAGGTCATGCACTAAATGAGGGTGGCGAGATAGTTCTTCTTCCATAGGAAACTTATTGAAATAGTCATTGTCTACTTCATCTAATTCCTCGGTTGTTTCACTCCTAGGTGTTTCATTAACCTCAAGTATCGTTTCATGGTTTGCTTCGTCATTTGTTCTATCAGGTTTCACTAAGGTGATGGTATTGACGAATTGAACGTGTTTAGCTAGCTTACTTGGGTCCTTGATCTCTACACCAGAAGTTTCGGGAGTTGAGATAGCATTAACCTTCCTATCACTATTGGTCATGGCTTTCAATAGGTTATCTATCTTCCTATCCATCTCGGCTTGTTGTTGGTTAAAACGGTCCGAGAGCTTAGCTATTTGAGCTTCTTAGGATGCGAATAGGTGTTGCAACATCCCCTCAATATTTTGTTGGTTAGGGCCGTGAGATGGGGGCCATGAGAAATCATTGGATGTGAATTCTTTGGTTTGTCCCCAATAAAAGTTGGGCTTGCCCTTCCATGCTTCTCGCGCGTCATTAAAAGTCCTAGGTCCGGGTGTTGTAGGGAAGCTTCCTCCCGTTCCATCAGTACGCGAGGATGCGTAGTCAACGGAAGCTTGTTCGGGGAATCTTGTGCAAGTGCGTGTCTTATGAGGACCACTACATGGCTCACACGAGGAAGAAACTTTGTTCACTTGGCGTGAAGACTTAGGATTTTCGTAGGAGCTCATTAGGAATTTAACTTGATCTTCAAGCTCGAGCATCCTTCGGTCGGAAGATTGTGAGTCAATGGGAGGCAAGGATATTGCCTTAACGGTTTTGGGCAACTCATGGGGGTCATTCCATATTTCGTTGTCATAGAGAGCAAGGTCCTCTATTGTACCCCATGATTCTTCCGCGGTGAGATCACTAAGTTTTCCACCGGCCGCTTGGTCAATGGATCGCTTGGTGGGGAAGTTGACATGATCATAGAAGAGTTGGACTTGAAGCCAAAGATCAATGCCGTGATAAGGGACTCTATGGAGTAAGTCCTTGAATCGAGTCCATACTTCGTAGAGAGATTCACCTTGACGTTGTTGGAACATCAAGATTTCATTCCTAAGCTTGGTAGTTCTCCCCGGTGGGAAAAATTGCGCAAGGAAATGATAGGCGAGATCATCCCAACTTGAGATGGAGCCGGCGGGAAGTCGCTCAAGCCAATTACTAGCTTGGTCCCGTAGAGAGAATTGGAAGAGACGCAGACGCGTAGTCTACTGAGTAGTAGCATCGAGGTCGATGGAATCGACAATTTTAAGGAAATCCTTAAGATGCTGAGTAGGATCTTCGGAACGAAGTCCATGGAATGCACATCCGTTTTGCACCAACCGGATGGTGTCGCATCGCAGGGCCATAGTTTGGGCTTGGTCGGGAAGCTCAATGGTGTTCCTATAGCCTAGGTGGCTTGGTCTCGAGTATTCACCAAGAGTACGGCCTTTTGGCGGGTCATTTGGTGGTGGGTTGATGAGTGGTGGTTGGTTATCACCTTCCATGATGAAAAGTGATGGGATACGAACAAAGGTCAAGAAGAAGGGGGATAGACTACGAGGAAGCTAAAAATGGAAAAAAGTTTACTTGATAGGAATCAAGCAAGGAAACCTAAACGAGGTGGACTCCTAACTAGCTATTCTATTCCCCGGCAGCGGCGCCAAAAACTTGATAAAACTACACGCGTCATTCAGGGTCAAAGGAACTTCCTTTTCGTCGAGCAAGTTTTTCAACACCCTAGGCAGTGAACCTAATCGTTGTAGTGTACTATTATGGTAAGCCACGGGAATTGATATAGTTCTCTAGGGGAATAGGAATGCTAGTGAGAAGTTACTACGCTAAGGTTGGGGTTGAGGAAGATTATTTTTTTTATCTTTTTATGTTTTTTAGGAAATGGAAAGGTACGAATCTCGGGGTTTGGATTTGGGGGTTGGTATTTCTACCAATTACTTCTTCTTATCTAATTATCTAAACTAAGGTGTATGTAGTCTATGTCTATTGTTGTGTGCTCGTATGATAGTTAAAAATGTATTTGCTTAGGCTTTATTACTCCCTAGTTATCTCCTATTGGTGGTTGAATTGTCACGTCCTTATTCTTAATCGTGTTGTGTTTCTAAGGTCGTAGGGTATGTGTTTATCCCTAACTCTTTGAAGCTACCAAAGGTTAATGACTACAAAATCTCTAGGATTTATAAACTTTAACTCTAAGGTATTCTTTGGATGTATAGCCTACAATTACTCTAGGTGATTATAAACTAAGGCTCAACAAAGATTAATCAAGCATTATTAGCACAACGAATGACCTATCACAATACTAGGTCAATCACAATTAAGATAAGAGATAACCAATCAATATTCAATAACTAAGTTTCATATTACCTAAGCAAACACACAAGTAAATTAGCCGGACATGGGGAACATGCAAGCATACATACAATCAAAGGAAGACATAATTAAATTAATGAATTAAAACACTTATCTTGATGTAAGATAGGGTATGGAACCCTAAAATACTGTACAAGACAGCCTTGGTTCGGTTTAGGTTTTTGCTCCAAAAGACTACACACTGAAAACTGTAAAATTCGGATTATATATATAAGATTACAAATGCGACGGCGTCACCCTTTAATTTGTGACGCCGTCTGGTCGCCGTTATTAGGGTTTCGTCCTGGCTACGTTAGTCTTGCGACGGCGTCATCTTATGCTTGTGACGCCGTCCCCTTCAGTCTCTGACGTCGTCTGGATCAAATCTAGGCCGTCTGAGTTGCGACGCCCTACTCTTTTAAAACCTGAAGCCGTCACTTGTAAATGAGCAATTTGGCTACTGATTCGTCACAAAAATTGTCCGAAGGCGTCCCTAGTAGAACCTGACGCCGTCACCTGTAGAACCTGACGCCGTCCCCTTTTGTTCCAGCAGCCTGAGTGTCTCGATTCTTGACTTTGGCCATTTTCTTCGTATATTCACGCCTTTTCGTCCGAATAAGTGTCATTCCAGCATTTTGCCTTCAAGATACCTAAAAAGTTAAAAGGAACGATATTAAGTAATAACGGATACAAAAGTGATCAAATAAGGGCTTAAACGACCCCTAAAAAAGGTACGTTTTAAAACCTTATAAATTAGCATGCACAAGAGTCAACTTTAGAGTTATACTGATCTAGGATCTTAATTAAGATAAGATGGAGTGTTCAAGTTAGCAAGATGAGCTTGAAATGATATTTTTAGCTAGAGTTGACATGAATCTGTCACCCGGATCCCATGGTTCCCTCCAATAGGGGATCCGTCTAGGCTAATCCTAGGGATCCGGCTCTCAGCAGCTAGGAAAGGGTAAAAATGATGTTTGTAAGGTCTAATCCCTATACCTTTTTGATTGTTTCAGTCCTCCTAAGTATCTTAAATGAAAGTTTACTTAAATATTCAAGGGCAATGAGTGATGTAGCTAATGATTGCCTTTTATGGAAGAAATTGGAACTTTATGAGTACCAATGAATGACCAAAGATGACACTAAAAATTTGAGAGTGTCAAATGGAGCTAAATGATCCTAGATATCAGATAGTAGCTTAAGATAATATTTTGGAAGATATCTTAAAGATTTATAGAAAATGGAAAAACTAGATTTTGACTCATTTTGAGGTAAGGATGACTAAAATCAATTTGCTAAAATTGAAGGTTTTCTAAAGCTAGATGTGTTAACATTGTGAGGGATGATGTGTGAGTATAAGAGCGGAAGAGTAATGAGTTTTGGTGAAACGATAGATCGAAAAACGCCTTGAGTGTGATCTAAGTGAGTTATGAGTGAGTATGAAACTTTACTCAGCTTGAGAAGGACTTAATTGGTCCTAAGGCACTATGTTTAGCTAGTGTGAAGTGATCTAAAGACATGGTTTGAAGTATAAGGATTGCAATTGCATTTCTGTTTGCCCGGATCCCACGGTTCCCTAAGAGGAGGGACCCATCTAGCACAAACTGAGGGATCCGTATCCTGCTAAACAGTACCTTTACAAAAGGTATGCAAGGGTTGCACAAAGCATTATATTTCAAAGCTAGTGTTTTCTAAGAAGTTTGAGCACTAGTATAGTAGAGATATCAAATTATAAATGTTTTATTTCATGAAAGAAATTGCATTACATTGATAGAGCATGAGTACTAAGGATTGACCCTATTTTGAAAAGAAGCTAAGCTTCTTGAGCGTTTTCGCTAGATAGATCATCAAATGGTTGATGAGTATTTGCCGATTCAGGGATGAAGAAAGGCTTCATGAGAGATGTGTTTAGAGGTTCCATCATCTTGTTCACAAGTACGTATAACGGACTTTGAAATTAAGGGTGTAAGTACATGATGTGATGATAAAGGCGTGTTAAGAACATTCCATAAGGGATTAGTTTGTTCTTGGAGCCTTGAAGATTTACAATTCGCCTTGCGAAGAAATAGGCGAGATTGTATGGTTGTTGTGTTAGCAAACAATACATGAAGTGAGCACAACAAGCGGGAAGGATATCTCGATTTGCCCTAAGACTCCAAACATTTTCACGTAGGATGAGTGCGAGAGGCTTGTACTCTTCTCGGATATCCCGTGTATAGATAATGTTTGGATCAGAGTAATGTAACATATTGGATTTCATAAACATATCAACACATATTGAATAGGGGCGTATGATATAGAGTTTTAGAGAGAGAAAGTGGAAGAGAGTTGGGTACTTGGTGAAACAAAGAAAAATGATATTATGAAGCTCCAACCCTCTACCTTAGGAGGTAGAGGGTATTTATAGTTTCTTACAAGACACGCCTCCTACGAGCTATGGATCAGGCATACAGTGGGTAAAGACCCGTCCGTCCTCCACGGTGTTACTTAACAAACTACTTATTAACATAACATGACTAAGACTACGAGCTTTCTAATGAATACATATACTTGAGGTGACTGACTCTTTAACTACCGGATTTTCTAAATCCTAACAATCTCCCCCTAAGGGAGGTCACCTCAATTTACATTGAATACAAACATATGTTACATTTTGCTTGTTCTTGGATTCTTGATTAAGATCTTTGCTCTGTAGTCCGTAGCCTTTGATTCTTCATGTACCGCATGTTTTGTTATTTCAAGTGGAGGTCTTTAACTAATCCACGTGATGATGAGTTTTGAGCCAACATTGAGATCGTCTGCCATCATGAATCACTGACTCATCCTTTGAAGTGTTGCCATCATGTGAAGTTGTGACTTTTGGACCGACATGCTCACATTCTGGATCATGATATCTTCTTATCAGATTTGCGAAAGCTTTTGTTGATTCATGATATTTGCAGTAGCGTAGCAGAAGCATGGAGTGAAAATATCAGATTCGTTGATGAAGATATGCACTTATTATGAATTCTTTAGACATGAATGTGATGTGTGAGCATGCGGCTATGGATTGACTTCTCAATTCTGATCAGCTCCAAACGTTGGGTGTACCTGCATTCAACAGTTAGCAATAAAGCGCACGAAAATATCTTTGATCACTTTCGTTGAATTGAGGTACACGGCCCACGGTTCCCTGTTGATCAGTACAAGTACTGCCTGTGATCATGTATAATTCCTAAGAATCTCCTTGACAGGGTTTCGTAGCTGCTCTAGCTGTTCTCAAACTGGAATATCTCCTTGACAGGTATAATTCCTAAGAATCTCCTTGACAAGTACTGCATGTGATCAGGTATAATTCCTAAGAAGACAACACGGAATGAGTGAACCAGCAAATTGAGGTTTTCTGATTAAAGAAAATGATTTGAAAACAATCATGTATTACTTATCAGAAAGCATTTTTGCAATACAACGAAGGTTTTATATTAGAAATCAATTTTCAATCATAAATACCTTTTGATTTGAAAACATACTACATAGTTGACGTGCTAAAGAAAAGAATTTTTGTGCACATCGAACGGTTTTTCAAAGGTATCCGTTAATCCATTTCCTGGACCAAGGTTGATTCAAGGTGAGAATCGCCCCATCGTTTCTGTCCAGTTGTCACATGTTTGATCTATTGGATAGATCTCACATGCCACCTACCAAGAGCTTGTTTGATGTTGGCTCTAGAAGGTTTTCCATCTTCATTGTGAATATGTGAACATATCACTCAGATGTTCTGGCAATACCACAAGGATAGTGCGTAGGAATCTTAAGATATATTCTCACTTTCCACATTGTGTGAAACAGTGAGTTTTCATTGATTGTGTCCTATTGAGATTTATTGATGATCTCGTGGCTCTAGACTCAATTGTGCACATTTGGTTCCTATGCCGGAGACTAGGGAGAGGGTCTCCTTCTTCAATATCAACAATCTCTAAGAGAAAGTCGATAGATTATGTAGGTTCCCCATGAGAATGAAACAAGCGATTTTAAGAGGAACTTGAGTAGCTTGGGAAGTTGTAGTGCAGTGCGTCACTGGGTCCATGAAGTCTTGTCTTCAATACCGGTTGTTGGGTCTATTATAGATTTGATGATACAAAACAAGAAGAATGAAACATGAAGGACTAAAAGTGACAAGAAAGGAAACTACAAAAAGATGGAGGATTTGGAAGATTCTAGAAGATATTCTTAAAAGAATATTTAGTTTCCTAATTGTATTATGATTCCTTTTGTAAACCCTAGATGTCTCTAGTATATAAAGAGACATAGGGTCATTAGTTTTATGGTACGTACAAGATGTAGACGTCTAAAGGTGTGTGTGTGTGGGAACCTAGGCGTAGGGATTGGGAAAATGCCTAGGGTTTAGTGGTTTAGTTAGTTAGTGTTAGATCAAGTCTTTGATCTTTATTATAGTTAGTTAGTTAGTTTATGATAATGAAAAACCTTGTTCATGATAATGTTGATTCTATGTTTGAATATTCCGCTTTCATTATTATGTGTTCCTAGATATAATATTAGACCTCGTCTAAGAGCTTACAACGATCTTCACACCGGTTTTACCTTAGTCAACACCAGTAGCATATGTATTGAACCCGGTTTCTGTCCTAAGGTTGAATTAATGGAGGGCTATTTCTTTTCACCGTTTTCTCATTCATTTCTTTTTCATTCTTCAACCCCTTCAGTGCTTACCGAGATTTCATAACTAGAACCTTGTTGGGTTTATTCTAGTTCTAGCTCTATCTCAGTCCGCACTCTTCCTATTTCTCACTTTTCTCCTTTTTTTTCATCATTCCTAAGGACTTCTACACTATCTGGTGGATTTTCCCTGGGTAGATCCCTCCGGCTCTAGCGGGATCGTGGGAACGAATACCTAACCTGACCATCCTTATATCTCCATGCATAAAGTTGATTTGGTCAGTCTTTTGGTATTGTTCTCCTGCCATTGAAACCAATTGAAAACCATTTGAAGATCAATCCAGGTACTTGTGATACAAGATCAAATCATTTTGTACCTGAATTGGTTTTGATATTTTAGAAAAGCTCCCCCTCAACATGTGCATCATATGTTTGAAACTGCTGTAGCACATGGAGGCAAGTGGACTTAGAAATCTCATTTTTAGAATGAGGAATTCAATTCTTTGATCAACATTTTCTAAAATAATCATCATCACTTTCCCGATCAAAATTTGTTAGGATTTAGAAAATCCGGTAGTTAAAGAGTCGGTCACCTCAAGTATATGTATTCGTTAGAAAGCTCGTAGTCGTAGTCATGTTATGTTAATAAGTAGTTTGATAAGTAACACCGTGGAGGACGGACGGGTCTTTACCCACTGTATGCCTGATCCACAGCCCGTAGGAGGCGTGTCTTGTAAGAAACTATAAATACCCTCTACCTCCCAAGGTAGAGGGTTGGAGCTTTCAATATCATTTTTCTTTGTCTCACCAAGTTCCCAACTCTCTTTACTTTCTCTCTCTAAAACTCAATTCATACGCCTCTTTTAATATGATTTGACGTGTTTATGAAATTCAATATGTTACAAATGGTATCAAGAGCCATGGTTTGATCACTCATCTTTCATGTTCTTGGATTTCTAGTGGTTTTCATAAGGTTTTTGGGTTTGAATGAGTTTAGAGTAGTTTACATAATTTGGATCATTTCTAGTGTTAAAGTTTGGATTTTGATAGTATTTTGTGTTTAGAATCATTATAAGTGTTTAGGTTTTGGTTTGCAAGGCTTGAATCACAGTGGTTGAGTTGTTTTTGGATTAAAAAGTGGTGTTTTTTTTAATGTTTGTTGGATGCGAGTTGTGTCTCGGATTGTGTTTCTTGGATGTGAGTTGTCCCTGGTTTGATGCGAGTTGTCTATTCTGAGCTTGCTTATTGAAGCGAGTTGTCAGCCTATGCGAGTTGTGTCTTATGCGAGTTGTCCTCTATGCGAGTTGTCTATTCTGAGCTTGCTTATTGAAGCGAGTTGTCTTATATGCGAGTTGTCAGCTTATACGAGTTGTGCTTTAAGCGAGTTGTCATTTAAGCGAGTTGTCTAGGGTGCGAGTTGTCTTGGGTGCGACTTGTCAAAAGTGCAGTTTGACCATTTCATCAGGGCGTTTTGTTGACTTTTCCAGACAAAACTTCAAACGGCCATAACTTTTGAACCGTAACTCCGTTTTCAGCGTTCTACCCATCAAAACGACCGTGAGAACGAGGAGAATGACATGCCGAATCAACTAAAGTTTATTCGGGTCAACCTTCGAGGCCTAAATCCGCTCCGAACAGAAGTTATTGAGGTTTTTAAGTTTTTAGACCTAAATTTCTCCGTAAAATCGTGCATCAACCAATCCAAATCTCAACCAAACAACATCTCAGCTAATCTTACAACCAATCATAAGTCCTATCACACAATTTTCTATCATTGTGTCGATCCATCAGTCATCTTAACACGTTCTATTGGTCATTACTTAACGGTTTCTTCTTGATTTTGTAAAATCCCGTGAAAGATTGTATTTCTCGGTTTAAATTATAGATTTGTAAAATACCGTGCACGTCAACATCATGCATAATGATTCAGATTCAGTTTTATCTAAGATACTTAGTTTATACGACGTGATCAATGAACAAAAGATACCCAACAATGTACAATAGACTATCGTGTTTGAGTCAGATAATGCTAAAATGGATTCTTGGTGCTCAAATTCAGAGAGGTGCACCAACCACAACCTGTGCAAGTTAATGCAATGAAACACTCCATGGAAGCTTCGGAGGTACCTAAGAGAGAGATGCACCAGCCAAACCTGTGCACGTTAATGCAGAGGAAAGCTGCATGGAAGTTTCTGTTATATCTAGTTGTGCATCTTCTACTCAAAATGGTGATTATGAGTTGCATGAGTACTCTGCATTTATCCCTGATGACTCCCTTACCACTAAGCTTAACATATATAAGGATCAAGTTACCATCTGTGAACAGCGTGCTAAATTTGAGCTGACCACACGTGAGCAGGAAATGGATTGCCAAATGCATACATTAATCAAAAAAAGTAACTTAAGGGAAGAAACATTAAAACAAGAGTTAAATTCCTTACAAGAGAAACTTAATAAAACTTCTAAGCAAAAGCAAGAACTTCAAGAAAATGTAAAAGTGCTTAAGCAGGAGTTCAAACAAAAGGAATCAAAACTTTTAAATGATTTTTCCAACCTTAAAACTTTGAAGAACAAACTTGAAAACAAGTTGTATGTACAAGGCAACACCATTCAGACTCCTCACATGATCACTAAGCATAGAGTATTAAGCGATAAGCATAGTACTGGCCTTGTAGAAGAACCCAATCCTGAGTATGTTAAGAAAGCAAAAGCTGCTCAAAAGGTGATCTATGACGGTAATGAAATCCTTAAGCCTAGACAAAAGCCTACTTGTTTAGAGTGCACTGAAGAAGATAGAGAGTTAGATGATGCCTCTATAGAGAAAATGGAAAAGAAACTAAAAGATCCTTGGTGTATTGATCATAATATAACGTTCAAAACTCCCAATTACACTAAGGATAATTGGATTGCCTTAAACAAGTTTAGACCTCAAACTCAATTAACCCCTGAACAAGTGTTTTTGAAGTTAGATATGGAAAATAAAAAATCTGATGAGCTTGTTGAAAAGAATCCTCCCCTTAGGAAATTGCCTCCAGCTACTGTGTATGCACCCAATACACCAATGCATTTAGTGCCTAGAACTCTTCCCACTCAAAGAAAGACCTTAATCAGCCTATATGTAGTTTACAAACTATTCGTTGATTTTGAGAAAACGTGTTAGAAGAGAATCACACCTACGGGGATAACTGAAGGGGAAAGGGGTTTTGAACAAACTAAAGAATGCTATTTAACTGAGGTCATGCCTTTCTTTAAACAACTTAAAGAACAATTTGAGAATCTTCAAAAGGGAATGGATACAGAGATTAAAGAAATGAAAAAGGTGTTTAATGAAATGGAAAATGAGGTAAGAATAAATGAATATGAGCTTAAGAGCAATGGGATTGAGAGAAAGAACCTTCACATCTTTAACGATAATTTGATTTCTAGATGTATTGCTCAAGATGTGTTCTATACTGTTATGAGTTATTCCATTACTGCTTCTCAATTTCATGAATTTTTAATTGCATTGAAAGTCTCCTCGGATCGTGTCATTGAGCTTGAGACCAAAAATTCAAAATTGCATGATAAAATCGAAAAAGATGATCATGATAACATGGTCAAGCATTTTTCTAAATTGGAAGTTGAATATCTTGGTTTACAATTAAAATATCAACATCTGAAAGAAAATGTTAAAACCTCAAATGCCAAGACATCTTCAGATGCTCCTGAGTTTGATGCAGTTTTTGAAATCAACAAACGTGATGAACAGATCCGAGCTCATTGTAACACGATCAAAAGGTTGAAAGCCCAAATTTCCCAATTGAAGGGTGAAAAGAATGAAGTGACTGGCTCCCGTATGCCTCCGCCTTTAGATTCTCAGAATTTCCAACTTCAAAACATAATTTATAAACTGCAAAATGAAAATGAATGTTTTCAAGCTGAAATTTCAAAAGTTAATGCTCAGAATAAAGAGTTATGTGATTCACTCAAGGTTAATCATAATAATAGTGAAAAGGTAACTTCTTTGCTTAACGAAATTGAGAATCTGAAACGTGTGGTAAAAGGGAAAATGCCAATCACTAGAGGTGAAAATGTTGCACCAACGGTGCATGCTTGTTCTAAATATGTTGTAACTGTGAAATATATCCCCCCTCATCTTCGAAACAATGAATTTGCATATCAAACATATCTTTCGTACCTCAAGGATAGTCTTGAGTTCCTCCGTGAGATTGTTGAAGATGATAAGATAGAGAAACCAATTGATAATGCAGTTGGGCATGCATGCTTATATGCCAAACGATCTCAAGAACTCTTAGAATGTGTGATTGCAACATGTCCTAAATCTGGTACCAGGAAAGATAGAGAAGTTATGCCTTGCTCTATGCCTAAAGTCAAGCATGTAACCTTTGATGTACCTCTGAAATCCTCAAAACCCAGCACTTCTAGACCAGAAAATAAAATGGCAGTAAAACAAACTAAGGCTCCCGTCATCACTTCTATAGATGTTAAGATTGACACTAAAGTTAGCGGGTCAAAACCTAAAAGCAATGCAATGAAGGATAGGATTACGCAAACTAAAAGTGATCATGAAAAGGAAGTGAAAGAACACCATAGGGACAATAAGTTTGACTTGAACAAAAAGAATCGTATTGGTTCTAGTATTAGCTCTAAGTTTACTGAAATTAATTCGAAGTCTTATGCTGTCTGCAAAACATGTAAAGAATGTCTATTTTCTTGTAATCATGATAAATGTGGTGTGTTATTTCTGAGGTCTAAGAATCATAACACAGTTAAGAAAGTTTGGAAAGTGAAACAGGTTAAGCAATCCTGGAAACATACAGGGAAGGCTTTTACCAATATAGGATTTCAGTAGAATCCCACAGGTCGAATATTCACTCATGGAAAACCTTGCTCCTTAACTAGATCCACTATGCCTATAGTAGTGCTTGTTAAGTTTTGGAAGCCAACTGGTAGAATAATCTCATTAGGCATACATTGCCCTTCAACTAAGTCTGATGATTCTACTAGTATATCTCCTAGTGATAATGCCATAACCTGCTGATTCAAAGATTGTTTGCGCTAACCAAAAGGAACCCATTTTCACATGGGGATCCAATATGTTCAAATTTCTACCTTTTTCTGTGTTCCAATGCAGGTCGTACAAATCATCCGTTGGTACTTGGATTAAGGCTGCTCTAAACAGTTGAGGGGAAATGACTATGACGTTTGTTCACATCAGTTCAGGCCTCATACTTCATCATTATGGCGTCTACAGAAAACACTTCACGCCCCGTTCCTCAAAGAAAAGAAAGGCGTACAATTCAGTGCGTTTTATCTTTAGCTTAAGAGAAATTCTCTCAAGAATGACCATTCTCATCTACATTCTCCATCAACGAGCTTCATGCTTTTCCCATGCTCATTCAGTCATCAAGTGGATCTACGTTCAATGAAGTATATTCTTATTCACTTGCTTAAATCAAAAATGGCAACATCGAAAGCAATTTTTGAGGGGGAGAAGTGTGAAGACAATTTTGTGACTGTCATCAAGGGATCTACTTGCTCAAATAAAAAATGGCATTGGCAACATCGTATGCAATTTTTGAGGGGGAGAAGAGGATCTACATGTTAATGGATGATTGTATAATGGTCATACGCCTAATGTACCACCTACAAAGGATAACTAGGTGTTATTGTTTAGGATTTAGTGTTTCAACATATGTTTGATGAATACCTCCAATCTCCAACGGATGTTGATCATCCAGTTCCTTAAGCTTCTGCTCCAGTTCCAGCTGACTCAACTGATTCAAACATCAATGAAGTACAACTCAAACTACTCAAGAAGCTCAATCTCCAGTTTTTCCTTAAGGTGTTGACATTGATTATCATAATATTGCAGTTGCACGTATGAATAATGATCCGATCTTTGGTATTCCTTTGCCAAATCTTCACGGATTATTGTTCATAATTAATGATCCACTCTTTGGTATTCCTTTGCCAAATCTTCACGGATTATTGTTCCTCCCAAATGTGCACTCTGTAAATCAACCAAATGAACATTGAAGAAAATGACAACCTCATCCTCTTGAAGACATTTTTGAATCTTCCAGATCAGTCTCTACATGAGGATACCTTTAGGAAGAAGGAATTGATGATTGAGGAATCATTTGTTCCGGTTCATTCAGTAAGTCAATGTACATTCGATTGTATGTTTATTCACGTGTTGGGCAGTTGACACAAGTTGATTACTTTGGAGTTAATCATTTATCACTTATTTGAGATTGAATTTGACTTTCACAAAGGTGTGTTCTTATTTGATAACTTGCTCAAGAATTTGAGTTGAAGACTTGGTATATCTAGTTACGAGCTATCGGCATAGATGGTTGAAGACCTGGCTAACTATCAGTATTAGGAGTTACGTTGTTTTACTCAGTGCCACACGGAGATGACGGTGTGGATAATCTCAAGAGGTGTTAATGTCTCATACTTTGTTTGAGTAGTGAGTACTTAGAGATTTGCTTGAAGCATAGATTTTCGACACCGTTCTCCCATCATTAAGTGCAAGCTTAAGATACAAATGTGGGGAATTCGACTTCTGTTTCAAGTTTGGTATATCGGGTTTTCTTCTTTAGTGTTTACTTCAAATTGTCTACACATGGGTTGATAAAGATAGTCTAAGAGAGTTTCTGTAGCAGTTGATTCTCACAGGATTCATTTGAGCTAATTTGTTGTTCTTCTCTTTTTCAAGAATATTTGGTATATATATAATGTGTTGCTGATTCTGAGGTATCAAAACCAGCAAGGGGGAAGGAGACATACATCTAAACACACAACGAGTACACGTGATGAACTTAATACTTCTTCTCTATTGAAGTAATCCCGGGAAAGACAAATGTCATAACCGTAGAAAAACTCAGTGTTTAACTCGTAGCCTTTGGTGTGTTATTCCAACTATTTGGGGGAAGGATGTATTATTCCAACTATTTAGGGGAAGGATATATTATTCTAACTATTTGGGAGAAGGATGTATTATTCCAACCATTTGGGAGGAAGTGGTCTCTGGATACTTTTGGTATGTGTTATCTCAACCTTCAGTATAAAGAAATATGAGAAGAATACTTGAAACGTGAGATGATATTGCTTATCGACATCTTCTATATGATTTATGATAAAGTGCTTCCGGTTAGTGCTTCATGTACACAATTTAATGATGATTTCGATGAGATCGCAACCATCAGGGGAGAGATATGTATACATTAGGGTCGCACAACATGTTCACATGATCGAGCTTAATCAGTTATTCTAGAGTCGACATCTGCAGAGAAGATCAAGTGATTCAACCAGTTATCGTGATGTTGTTGTTTCTTCTCTTGTTGGGTACTTGCGTACATTATGGGATGAATGGTTATATGGAAGATAACTGGAATGCTATTAGTAAAATGAAGATGTTGATATGTTGTTCCCCTTAATAGACAACTTCTTGCTCAATCTCGAAGAGTAATGTGTACTTCGGGGATGCAAAATAGGTTCATGTGATCGGGCTCAATCGTTTATTCCGGGTATGATAACCGCAGAAATGATCCGTGTTAACTTGTTACTTCGTTGTTATCATTTTCTTCGGGTTCTTGAGCTTCATACAATTAGACTGTTTGCTTCACTTCATCTTTTGGGGGGAAATGGTATTAATTCGAAGATTGTCGGTTTGGGGGAAAGCTACCAAAGATTCACATGTAGAAGGCTCATGTTCAGACGATTCTCTTCGAAGCCTCGAATGCTTTGGTGGTGAAAGTTTAAGAGATGTTGATTTCTTTCTTCTACAACGTGCTGAACGATATCCTTATCTCGATACTCATTTCATCATTCTTTTAAACTAAATTATCCTCTTTGTACATATTTTATCAAAAAGCAAAATACGAAATCATAAAACCAACAAAAAGAAAATAGAAAAATATAAAATTTTCAAAATCCATAAAAACTATAAAATCTTGAAAAATTCCAAACATATTTTTATTTTGTCATGTTTTTTCCTGGTTCGATAACATCTACGGACTTTGAAATGTCATTCAATAATGACACGGGTCTTTAGATGAAGTTCGAATCAAAGTAATAAAACTTTTATAAAAAAAATGAGATGGAGAAAAATGATGGTTTATTGTCATTTCATGCAGTAACCCGTATTTCAAAAGAAAGAACAGAGCCAAGCTTTTTCTGATTTTAAAACCTCATGCTCTGATTCTAAAACATATGTTTGTTCGGGACACTTGTCGTCAAAAAGACAAATGTTTCCCTCCAAATATTTTTCCTTCAAAAATTCTTCTGAAAAATATTTGTCATCTAATAAAAACAAGATTGCTTTGAAAATAACTTGGACTCTATTTTTTAAAATCATTTGGACTTATCATTTGCCAAAATCTCTATCTCTCAATCAACAACTTATTTCATTGATTGAGGGGAAGAATGATTTCAATTAAATCAAAAAGGTTATCTTTCAAACAATTGGCACATAAACGTGCAAGATCTACTTTTGGACAATAAAAAATAACAATGTTTTACAATGTTTTATACAATTGGTTCAAGACCTTGGCTAATGTTATGTTTTCATAAGATACTTAAGCATGTTTGAAAAACTGGAGTTTAAAGTCTCAAAATCGGATCCTTATCAGTTAAAATATTTTTCAAAAGCAAGTCACAATTCTCCTCAAAAGTTTTCAAAAACAATTTAAATCAATAGAGATCACAAATCTCAAAGGATTTGAAAATTGTGATCGGGGGAGAATTTGTGATTTAAATTGGATATAAACTGATAATTCGATAAGTGGTTTAGAAATATAATAACAAGCTCTCCTCCCCACATATGCCAAACGATTTCAAATTTTCCATGCACATATTAAGGGGGAGCATCTATCTCAAACCTAAAAGAATTTATACGTGATTGATTTGTCTCTAAGTACAGGTTCTCTCTAATATGTGCAAAACACTTTCGTATCTCAATGCACATATTGAGGGGGAGCGATCATATGAAAACCTCATCGTTCCCAAAATATTTGGTACAAAGTCCTTAAAATACTCGATTTGATAAGGTAAGTGATGATGATATCTTTAGAAAAACATTGTTAATCAAAGATTGAATTTCTCATTCTTAATCTAAGATTTCAAAGTTCTCTTGCCTCCATGTGCTAAAACAATTTCAAATATTTGATGCACATGTTGTGGGGGAGCTTTTTCTAAAAATGTCAAAAACAAATCAGGTACAAAATGTTTTGATCTTGTATCACGAGTACCTGGATTGATTTTCAAAAGGTTTTCAATCGGTTTCAATGGCAGAAGAACAATACCAAAAAGACCAACCAAATTTACTTTATGCATGGAGATATAAGGATGGTTAGGTTAGGTATTCGTTCCTACGATCCCGCCAGAGCCGGAGGGATCTACCCAGGGACAATCCACTAGATAGTGTAGAAGTCCTTAGGTATGATGAAAAAAAGGAGAAAAGTGAGAAATGAGAAGAGTGCGGACTGAGATAGAGCTAGAACTGGAATAAACCCAACAAGGTTCTAGTAATGAAGTCTCGGTAAGCACTGAAAGGGTTGAGGAATGAAAACGAAATGAATGAGAAAAGGGTGAAAAGAAATATCCCTCCATTAGTTCAACCTTAGGGCAGAAACAGGGTTCAATTCATATGCTACTGGTGGTTACCAAGGTAACACCAATATTGAAGACAAGACGTCATGGACCCAGTGACGCACTGCACTACAACTTCCCAAGCTACTCAAGTTCCTCTTAAAAGGACTTGTTTCATTCTCACGGGGAACCTACATAATCTATCAACTTTCTCTTAGAGATTGTTGATATTGAAGAAGGAGACCCTCTCCCTAGTCTCCGGCATAGGAACCAAATGTGCACTATTGAGTCTAGAGCCACGAGATCATCAATTAATCTCATTAGGACACAATCTATGAAGTCTCTCTATTTCACTCAATGTGGAAAGTGAGAATATATCTTAAGAGTCCTATGCATTATCCTTGTGGTATTTCCAGAACATCCGAGTGATATGTAAAATATTCACGATGAAGATGGAAATCCTTCTAGAGCCAACATCAAACAAGCTCTTGGTGGGTGACATGTGAGTTCTATCAAATAGATCAAACTTGTGACAACTGGATAGAAACGATGGGGCGATTCAATATTGAATCAACCTTGGTCCAGGAAATGGATTGACGGATACCTTTGAAAAACCGGTCATTGTGCTTAAAAATCTTTTCTGTAGCACATCGAGTGTGTATTACATTTTCAAAATCAAAAGGTATTTATGATTGAAAATTGATTTCTCTTATAAAACCTTCGTTGTATTGCAAAAACTCTTTCTGACAAGCAATACACGATTGTTGGTCAAATCACTTTTCATCAATTAGTGAATCTCAATTCACTGGTTCACTCACTCTGTGTTGTCTTCTTTGAGACGTTCCGGTTTGAGAATGGCTAGAGCAGCTGCGAAACCCTGTCAAGGAGATTCTTTGGAATTATACCTGATCACAGGCAGTACTTGTACTGATCAACGGGGAACCGTGGGCTGTGTACCTCAATTCAACGAAAGTGATCAAAGACACTTTCGTGTGTTTTATTGCTAATTGTTGTTTGTAAGTACATTTGGACGGTTGTAGCTGATCAGAATTGAGAAGTCAATCCATAGCCGCATGCTCACACAACACATTCATTTCTAAAGAAATCATGATAAGTGCATATCGTCATCAACTAGCTCTGATATTCTCACTCCATGCTTCTGCTACGCTGCTGGAAATATTATGAATCAACAAAAGTTTCCGCTAATCTGATAAGAAGATATCATGATCCAAAATGTGAGCATGTTGGTCTGAAAGTCACAACATCACATAATGGTGATACTACTAAGGATGAGTCAGAGATTTATGGTGGCAGATGATCTCAATGTTGGCTCAATGCTCATCTTCACGTGGATCAGATAAAGACCTCCACTTGAAATAACAAAACATGCGGTACATGAAGAATCAAAGGCTACGGACTACAGAGCAAAGATCTTAATCAAGAATCCAAGAACAATAAAAATGTAATATCTGTTTGTATTCAATGTAAACTGAGGTGACCTCCCTTAGGGGGAGATTGTTAGGATTTAGAAAATCCGGTAGTTAAAGATTCGGTCACCTCAAGTATATGTATTCGTTAGAAAGCTCGTAGTCGTAGTCATGTTATGTTAATAAGTAGTTTCATAAGTAACACCGTGGAGGACGAACGGGTCTTTACCCACTGTATGCCTGATCTACAGCCCGTAGGAGGGGTGTCTTGTAAGAAACTATAAATACCCTCTACCTCCCAAGGTAGAGGGTTGCAGCTTTCAATATCATTTTTCTTTGTCTCACCAAGTTTCCAACTCTCTTTACTTTCTCTCTCTAAAACTCAATTCATACGCATCTATTAATATGATTTGATGTGTTTATGAAATCCAATATGTTACAAAACTAGTATTTAAAATACTTTGTTAAAGATATTTTTGGGAAAAGGATGTGGTTTTCTAAATGTTGCTCCCCTTCAATATGTGCATCGAGATTCGAAAGAGTTTTGCACATATTAGTGGGAACATGCACTTTGAGACAAATCAAACACGTTTTAATCCCTTATGGTTTTAAGATAAATGCTCCCCCTTAACATATGCTTGGAAAATTTGAAATCGTTTGGCATATCTAGGGAGGAGATCTTGTTAATCAATTTAAAAACCATTTGTCGAATTATCAGTTTAAATCCAATTTAAATCACAAATTCTCCCCCGATCACAATTTTCAAATCCTTTGAGAATTGTGATCTCTATTGATTTAAATTGTTTTTGAAAGGTTTTGAGGAGAATTGTGACTTGCTTTTAAAACTTTTAACTGATAAGGATAAAATTTTGATACTTTAAAATCCAATCATTAAACATGCTTAAGTGTGTAATGAAAACACAACATTAGCCTAGGTCAACTTCCAATGGATCAAAAACACTGTTCATTTAGATTGTCAAAAATTCAAACTTGCTCGAGTACGTGCCAATTGATTGAAAAATAACTTTTTGATTTGTTTGAAATCATTCTCCCCCTAAATGAATGACATTAGTTGTTGATTGAGTGTTAGAGATTTTGTTAGGATTTAGAAAATCCTGGTATTAAAGTGTCGGTCACCTCAAGTATATGTAATCGTTAGAAAGCTCGTAGTCGTAGTTATTTTATGTCAAGTAGTAGTTAGTTAAGTATCACCGTGGAGGACGGACGGGTCTTTACCCACTGTATGCCTGATCCACAGTCCGTTGTGTGGCGTTTTATTGTAAGACTATAAATACTCTCTACCTCCCAAGGTAGAGAGTTGGAGCTCATAATAAGATTTTTCTTTCTCTCACTAAAGTTCCCAAACCTCTAACTTTCTCTCTCTAAAACTCTTGTGTACTCCTACTTTGTTTGTGGTTTGATGTGTATGTGAAATCCAATATGTTACAAATGGTATCAAGAGCCATGGTTAGATCATCTCTTACATATCTTTGGATTTCTAGTGGTTTTTAGGTGGTTTTTGAGTTTGAGAAAGTTTAGTGGTTTTTGCATCATTTGGTTGATTTCTTGTGTTAAAGTTTGGATTTTGATTATACTTTTGTGTTTAGGATCATCATAAGTGTTTAGGTTGTGATTTGGAAGGCTTGAATCATCGTGGTTGGGTTGTTTTTGGATTGAAAAGTGTGTTTTGGAAGTTTTTCAAGTTAGCGACTTGGGTCTCGGTGTAAGTTTCTTGATAGCGACTTGCTTCAGAAAAAATTAGCGAGTTGTAGTGTTGTTTGGTGGCGATTTGGTCCTAGCGACTTACTTTAGAGACAAGCCGACAAAAAGTACTGTTGGTGGATTCTCCACTATGGGTAGCGATTTGGTAAGTTAGCGACTTGCTTTCAATTTTGATAGCGACTTGTTCTTAAGTTTCGTAGCGACTTGGTGTTAGCGATTTGGACCAGTAGCGAGTTGCTATTTAGCGACTTGATTTCTTAGCGACTTGGTGCTTAGCGACTTGCTGTCAAAATTCTTAGCGATTTGGTAACTTAGCGACTTGTCTTAGCAATTTGGTTTTTAGCGACTTGATTCAAGGAATATTAGCAACTTGGTTATAGCGACTTGATTCAAGAAATCTTAGTGACTTGGTTAACTTTTGTTTGTAATACGGTTTTCTCTTGATTTAGTAAAATCCCGTGAAAGAATCTATTTCCCGGTTTAATCATAGAGTTATAAAATCCCATGTAATCTTTAAACATGTCTTCCAACGTACCTACAATCATCTCCACTGTTGTCGAGGATGTTCAAGCAGCTGGTTCAGATACCCGTCCACCCATGCTTGATAGAACTGACTACGACTCTTGGGCTCAAAGAATCAGATTGTACTGTCTTGGAAAGGAAAATGGAATCAACATTCTCAAATCGATTGATGAAGGACCGTATCTAGTTGAGACTACTAGAGACATAATTGATACAGCTGAAGATGGAACAATGATCTATGGAATAGACAGACCAAAGACGTATGATGAGCTCAATGATAAGGAGAAGAAGAGATTCGATGCGGATATCAGGGCTTCTAACATCATATTGCAAGGTCTTCCAAAAGAAATCTATAAGCTTATCAATCACAACACTGAAGCCAAGGCTGTATGGGATAATGTCAAGATGCTTCTTTCTGGTTCTGAATTAACTATGGAAGACAGAGAATCCTAACTCTATGATGAATTTGAGCACTTTAAGATGAAACCAGATGAGAGTGTCTATGAGTACTATGTAAGAGTCCATAAGCTTGTGAATGACATGAGAAACATCAGAATGACTATGCCAAACATTCAGCTGAACTCAAAGTTTGTGAACAACATGAATCCCGAATGGCATAAGTTTGTTACCTCTGTGAAGCTAACCAAAGGATTGAAGAATACAACCTATGAGCAACTCTATGCCTTCCTTCTTTAGAATGAGAGACATGCTATGTTTGAAAAAAGGATTCTTGATCAGTTCAAAACTAACCCGGGAGAGACAAGCTCATCAAATGATTCAACTGCCTTCTACTCAAACATTGGGATTACCACTAAAGCTTCACAAGTTATACCCATGGGTAATGGCACTCACAAACTCATTCCTGATCCTATGTTCAAACAAGCTGATGCTGATGCACACGTGGGTAACTTCATTAATCAACTGGCTCTCCTGATTAGTCAAAACATGAACTCTCTCCCACACACCAACAATAACCTCAGAACATCATCTAATCCACACAATCAAGCCACTATCAGAGATGGGAAGGTTATAGTACAACCAGTTTAAGAAAGGCAGATGAACAAGGAAGAGGTGGAGTTGGTAGAGGCTATGTGACAAATCAGAACAGGGGAAGGAATGGAAATCAGGGAAAAACAAAGCCGATCAAGTGTTACAACTGTGGAGGTGAGGGACACATTTCAAGGAACTGCACATCGCCAAAACGCCCTCAGAATGCAGAGTACTTCAGGGATAAGATGTTGCTTGTTCAAGCTCAGGATAATGGTGCAACCTTGGATGAAGAGGAGTTGCTGTTTCTTGCTGAAGGGAATGCTAAGACATACGATGCAGATGTGGATGAGCAGCCAACTCAGGAGATAGGCCACAATCATCAGAATGCCTTTCAAGTCGCTGATTGCGATGCATACGACTCTGATGTTGATGATGAACCTACTGCACAAACCATTTTCATGGCTAGCATTTCTCCAATGGTCTCTCCTAAAGTCCCATCATCACCACAAGCTGGTCCATCCAAAGACAAAATCATTTCTGAGGTACTAAAACTATACGATGATGCTGATGTGCAAAAGATGCATGACAAAGTACAATCAACTGAAACTATTGAGTCAAATATTGAAGATATGGGTAATATCATTGTTGTCCCATATGATCAATATGTGAAACAAAGTGAAATTGAAGTTGTACCAAGTGACGCATCTTCTGCAGTCAACGATGACTATGTTTTTGATGAATACACTGCATGTGCCCCTGATGATTCGGTTATCTCTGAACTTAATGCCTATAAAGAACGAGTTGCCATTTATGAACAGCGTGCTAAGTTTGAGCTAACTACTCGTGAGCAGGAGTTGGATAACCAAATGCGTACAATTATTAGAAAAAGTAATTTTAGAGAAGAAGTTTTAAAACAAGAGTTAAACTCCTTACAAGAAAAGCTTTCTAAAACTGCTAAGCAAAAACAAGTAAGAATTTCATGCTAAGGAATCAAAACTTTTGAATGATTTTTCCAATCTAAAAACTTTGAAAAACAAGCTTGAAAATAATTTGTACGTACAAGGGAATACCATTCAGACTGCTCACATGGTCACTAAGCATAGAGTTTTAAGCGATAAGCATAGTGTTCCCATTATAGATAAACCTAACCCTGAGTACGGTAAGATAGCAAAAGCAGCTCAAAATATAATCTATGATGGCAATGAGATTCTTAAGCCTAAACAGAAACCTAGTTGCGTTGAGTGCACTGAGGAAGATAGAAAATTAGATGATGCATCTAGGGAGAAAATGAATAAGAAGCTAGAAGATCCTGAATGCAAAAAGAATAACATCACGATCAAACCCCATGATTACAAGAAGGAAAACTGGATTTCCTTAAACAAATTTAAGCCTCAAACGTTGTTAACACCTGAACAAGTTTTCTGGAAAAAGGACTTAGATAATCAAAAAGCTAAAAATCTTGTTGAAACAAACCCTCCTCTTAGGAAAATGCCTGCAGCGACTGTGTATCCTCCAAATACACCAATGCATTTAGTTCCTAGAACTATTGCCACTAAAAGCAAGACCTTAATCAGCCAATATGTTATTCTTCAACTATTTGTCGATTTTGAGAAAACTTGTAAGAAAAGGATCACACCCACTGGGATAACTGAAGGGGAAAGGGATTTTGAGCAAACAAAAGAATGCTATCTAACTGAGGTCATGCCTTTCTTTAAACTACTAGAAGATCATTTTGAGAGTCTTAAAAAGGGGATAGATTCAGATATTAAAGGAATGGAAAAGGAATTTGATGCAATGATAGTTGAGGTTAGTGACTATGAGCGAGCATTAAAATATAATGAGATTGAGAGGAAGAACTTGCATACCTTGAATGAGAATCTTATTTTTGAATGTATTGCTCAAGATGTGTTTTACACTGCTACAAATTGCTCCATTAATGCTTCTCAATTTCATGAATTATCTATTGCTCTGAAAGTCTCTCATGATCGTGTCATTGAGCTTGAAAAGATTAATTCGAAACTTAATGAGAAAATTGATCAGGATGATCACGATAATTTGGTAAAGCATCTTTCTAAACTAGAAGTTGAACATTTTGATTTACAACTAAAATATCAACATCTAAAAGAAAATGTTAAAACCTCAAATACCAAGACATCCTTGGATGTTCCTGAATTTGATGCAGTTTTTGAAATTAGCAAACGTGATGAACAAATTCGAGCTCATTGTAACACGATCAAAAAGTTGAAAGCCCAAATCTCTTAATTAAAGGGTGAAAAGAACAATGTGACTGGATCCCAAATGCCTCCTCCTTTAGATTCTCAGTACTCTCAAACTTTTCATCTTCAAAACTTAGTTAATGCCTTACAAAAGGAAAATGAGAGTTTCTAGAAGAAAATGAAAAAGTTAAACGACACTTTAAAGAGTTATATGATTCAATAAAAGTCACTCGTGACCAAAACAACGAAAAAATAACGTCTTTACAAAAGGAAATTGAGAATCTGAGAAGTCAGGAAAATGGGAAACTGCCACTTGTTTTTAATAAGAATGTTGTTTCAAAGTCATCCTCTGACTGCAACTACACTGTTATTGTTAAATACATTCCTCCTCATCTTAGGAATAATGAACCTGCGTTTCATGACTATTGTGCTTACCTTAAGGATAGTCTAGAATGTCTCTGTGAGATTGTCGAAGAGGATTTCATTAACAAACCTCTTGATAGAGAAATTAGGTTTGCTTGCCTCCAGGCCAAACGATCTCAAGAGCTGCTAGAATGTGTAATTGCAACATGTCCTAAATCCTTAGGTGCAAAAGGCAAAGCTGTGATGCCTTGTTCTATGCCTAGTGCCAAGCATTCAAACCATTCTAGGCCCAGTTTTAAGAAAGTGAACATCAATGTGCCTTCTAGTAATACAGACCCTTGCACGTCTAGTTCAGGAATGCAAAAAGTAGATCAACCAACTAATGTTCCCATAATTCCCTCTACAGGAGTAATCAGTGACATTAAAGCAAGCGGGTCAAAGCCTCCAGGCAATACCAAGCAAGATAGGACCTCGCAAGCTAAAAATGTGCATTGGAAGAGAGTAGAAGACCAACCTAGGAACTTTAAGTCTGTGTTGAATAAAACGAATCATGTTGATTCTAGTATTAGCCATAGGCGTACTGTAATTAATTCGAATTCTGATACTATTTGCAAACCATGTAATGATGTTTGTTTGAATTCTGTTGCTAATCATGATTATGGTGTGAATGCTTTGTCTAATGCTGTCAAATGCCCAGTTAAAATTGTTAATGCTAAAAATCATGCAAAAAAGGCAAAAAGGCAAAGACGAAAAATAGTTAGAAAACAGTGGAAACCCACAGGAAGAACATTTATAAAGATAGGTCATTATTGGATACCTTTTGGCCATAAGAATAATCAGTTTTGCCCTCAAACTGCTAAGACTATGCCTACTAGAAAATGGATGCCTACTGGTAGAATATTCCCTTAAGAAGTGAACATACTTTGAATAGGTCAAATACAGACACCAGCACTGCATCTATTCCTAATGATTCCATTGCTTCTACTTCTGATATGAATGTTTCTATTTCTGATATGGGTGTTCCAATTACTGTTATCCAGTTATCCATTCTTGTCTGTGTTCAACTGCAGATTGTTCAAATTGTTCTGTGGTACTTGGACTCAGGCTGTTCCAAGCATATGACTGGAGACCGGTCGCGGCTCATGAACTTCGTAAGCAAATTCATCGGGACTGTTAGATTCGGGAATGACCATTTTGGAGCAATTATGGGTTATGGTGATTATGTAGTTGGCAAAAGTGTAATCTCCAGGGTATATTATGTGGAAGGTCTTGGTCATAATTTGTTTTCTGTTGGTCAATTCTGTGATTCCGATCTAGAGGTGGCCTTTAGAAAACATACTTGCTTCGTTGGACAACTTGATGGTGTGGAATTATTAAGAGGTACTCAAGGTTCTAACCTATACACCATTTCTATCGAAGACATGATGAAGTCTTCTCCAATCTGCTTGATGTCAAAGGCTTCTAAAACAAAGTCATGGTTATGGCATCGTCGTCTCAATCACTTGAACTTCGGCACCATTAATAACCTTTCCAGAAAGGATCTTGTCAGAGGCTTGCCTAGATTAAAATATGAAAAATATCATCTTTGTTAAGCTTGCCAATTGGGTAAAAGCACGAAATATGCCCACAAACCAAAACCCACAAATTCAGTAATGGAAGTTCTTCATACCCTTCATATGGATCTGTGTGGACCAATGAGAGTGCAAACGATAAATGGGAAGAAATATGTTCTAGTAGTTGTTGATGACTACTCTCGATTTACTTGGGTAAAGTTTTTGAGGACAAAGGATGAAACTCCAGATGTCATCATCAAAATAATCAAACAGCTTCAGGTTCGACTCAACAATGCTGTCAGAATTGTTCGAACAGAAAATGGCACAGAGTTTGTCAACAAAGACTTAATTCAGTTTTATGAAAGTATTGGAATCAGTCATCAAAGAAGTGTTCCACGAACTCCTCAACAGAATGGTGTAGTTGAAAGACGAAATCGAACTCTTGTGGAAGCCGCAAGAACGATGCTTATTTATTCGAAGGTTCCAATGTTTCTATGGGCTGAAGCCATTGCCACTGCTTGCTACACCAAAAATCGTTCCCTTATACACACCTATCATGGAAAAACTCCATATGAACTTGTTCATAAACGTAAACCTGATCTCTCCTACCTTCGTGTGTTTGGTGCTTTGTGCTATCCAACTAATGATGGTCAAGACTTAGGTAAACTAAGAGCAAAGGCAGATATGGGAGTTTTTGTTGGTTATGCACCAAATAAGAAGGGTTACCGAATCTACAATAAGAGAACCCGAAACATCATGGAAACAATTCATGTTATGTTCGATGAGCTGACCGGTCAAATGGCTCCTGGACAATCCAGTTCTGGACCCGCACTTCAAAACAGTCCCATTGGTTCATCTCTTGTACCAAACTCATCTCCAGCAACTCCATATGTACCTCCATCAGAAGATGATTTAAAGAAATTGTTTGATCCAATGTTTGATGAACACTATGAACCGAATGCTGATGAAATGTCAGTCCCATCAACAAAGGCTGCTCCTATCCCTGTGAATGAAGTGAACCCTTCAGTCTCAATTTCATTAAGTCAAGAAGCGCCTGCTGCTGATCACTCTGTCTCATCAACAAATCATCAATCATCAAATGTACATCATGGAAGTGTTTCTGGCATCAATGATGAAGTTAATCCCTTTGCAACTCCCGAAGATGCTCCATTTGAAAATATCTTTGCTCCTGAATCATCATCTGAACCATCTTCATCAGGAGACATCGACTCTGCTACTTCAGTTCCACAACAACAACCACATGAACACCTTAGAAAATGGACACATGATCACCCATTGTTAGGAATTAGAAAATTCCATAGTGAAGAGTCGGTCACCCCAAATGTTATCTAGCTTAAGTTAGCTCGTAGACTTGTCGTTAGTTACGTTATTTAGTAGTTTATTTATTAGTTTGTAGCGTAGTATTGCTTTGTGCAACACCGTGGAGGAAGGACGGGGTCTTTACCCACTGTATACCTGATCCATAGGCCGATAGGAGGTCTTGTAGTTTGTAAGTATAAATACCCCTTCCATCCATGGAAGGGGTGTGGCTTCTTTGAATCTAACCTTACATTTGTTTAAGCAACTCTCTTTCAAGAACCTCCTCTCAACTCTCTTCATCTATCTCTAATGGCTTTCTTGTTTAATCATTGTCCTAGACCACCCGAATCATCAAACAACATAATATTCACGATCCTACAATTGGCATCAGAGCTAGGTTGTGTTGTTTGTGTTGATTCTCGAGGTTTATTTCATGGTTTTATGCGGTTTGATGGGTTTGTTGGGCGGTTAGTTGTGTTTGGTGGTCGTGATGATGGGTGAATGTGTTTACTGGTTTCATTGTATGGTGTGGTTATATTTTCCTAAGCTAACAAACTGTTTTTATGCTATGTTTAAATCTGGTTTTATGATGCTTATAAAGTCTTGAAGTTAGATACTAATTGAATGTTGGACATGGTCATAAATGGTTTTTGGTACAAGTTTTAGTACTGCATTAATATTGATGAGGTGTCGATGGTCTTCACGTGATTTCTGCTTGCAAGTTGTGGTCATTTTTCATTTATGCGAGTTGTGGTTATTCTTTTATGCGAGTTGTCATCGTGTCCAGAGTCATTGAATGTATTATGCGAGTTGACTGCTGCTTCTATGCGAGTTGTAACAAATGCTTTTTAGCATCTTGTCTTTTACTGGGATGAAAGATGTCACAGTCATAATGTCCATATTCAATGTTCAAAATGCGAGTTGACATTGGTCAATGCGAGTTGCCCTTATTATCTTGATGCGAGTTGTTAACCTGTACTAAGCGACTTGCCATATGCGAGTTGATTGTTTGACTTTTGAGTGAACAAGATGCGGGTTGTCATTTTTGAATAGTCATATGCGAGTTGGGTAAGATATGTTGGGTAAGATGCGAGTTGTGTAAAAGCGAATTGTTGGTTTGAAAGAGTTTAGATAAGGTTTGTGTACTGATATGTTTGGAATGAAAGAAGATGGCATCAGATTCAACCACTCGCAAATTACATCATCATAATATTATACATAAAAGTATCAAACACCAGATTCATCATAACTAAGCACAACATCATACATCTATCTATCAAAGGCATCAACAAGTTCATGTATCACTACGCACATTATTATACCAACTACATCATCATCCCAACACATCTCAATCTACATCTAAATCTACACCTAACTCAGTAAAGAAATGATAAGTAATCAATCCAGATCTCAGTTTCATATTTCGTGGTTACCAAGAAGAAAATTATCATGACTATCAAGAGTCTCTAAACACGAAAGTATAACTCATCATAGATCTTGCTTATTATCCGAATCTCAAGTCGAGTGATAACATTTGGGTTATACTCGGTTCTCTTTGACTCTTTCATAAAAGAAAAAGTATACATTAAAGACTTCTCATGCATCATATCTATTTCACATGTTCGGGTCACATCAAATCGGTATCATATGAAAACTATAATGGTCTCAGCATTCTTTCTTTCTTGATTATTTTCGAGACCGTTGAGGATCTTCAATCAAAAGAAAGATATATACATCACTGACTCACTCTCATGACACAAATGTTTAAAAAAAACTTGGTGCTGTTATTCGAATGGAATGGTAAAGAAAATAACATGATTGTTATCCCTTTCTCATGATTCGTTCTATTAAAGTTCAAAACAAATCTCAATCATACAACAATAATTAAACCTCACGGATCTACAAACCTGTTTGAAGACATGGCTCCAATGACTATTCGTCATATCAGAAAATGAATACAACAATTGTTATCTCACTTTCTTGGTCTGATTTAAGAAAACCATGATGAGTCATGATTCAAGAGCCTCAAAGCCATCCCTATGGCGAGGTGTTTTGATATGTAAAAGAGATGGAGGTTATTTATGGATGCGTTTTTAAGGAAGCAGGGAAGATGGGGGCGTTTTTTTTTGTTGAAATATTAGGGTTTGTTTGACTGCTAAGTATTAGGGAGATGTGTGTGATAAGTGGAACATTTTATACACCTAATATTTAGGGTTAAAAGGAAGGAGCTGTGTGCGTTGGGTATATGGGCCAAAGGGGTTTAGAATGGACTGTAATTGGGCCTCAATATGAACGGACGTGAAGCAGATTTTATGGGCCTCTTGTTGAACTCTTCGTGGGCTGTAAGGGAATTAAGTGTGCTATCACGAGTTCACGACATTCATTTTAATTTGAGTGTGCTCATAATTGTTTTATCATATTTTCAAGGGCTAGATGGGAATTAACAATTATGAACCTCACTAATGCTTTTGTTCATGACGCAAATAACTTGGTATCTTTTGTTTTACTACGAAAATCTCACTTTGAAGAATCGGTACCAAAGTATCATTGTGAACTTATTCCAATGTCTCACATTTAATGGATACGAGAATAATGTTGGCCTAAAGTGATGTTACATTATAGGTTAAATTGTTAGATGGTCAATACTTGGAATTGTATGTGAGAAGTATTGGACTTAGATTATCATGGGCTTTGACTTGGATGATCGAATTGATTTTTATACATCGGAGCCTTGATTTTTCCATGTAACCAAATTTGGGCCGTACACATGATTGGGACAGATGGACTTCTCAAGATTTGGGTTATATGCGACTTGTTGGGATATGAGATTTGATCATGAATTTTAATAATGAGTTTTTGTTGAAGAGATTTGACGTTGAGATTTGGTGTTTGACACTTTGGTCTACACATTTTCACGGAAATTATGTCATGGCTTTAACTATTATTGTAAAATGTTGACTACGGAGTTGTTCGGACGGTATTTCTCATTTGAATTTGAAGTGAGCTTTTCCGGGCGCGTTTACTTATTTCGTCTTCTTTCTTTCTACCCTTCCGCGAAGATGACTTATTTGGGCATTTATAGAGAGTGATAAAGACTTGGCTATTTAGTTACGTTTGTGATTCTTTCTCGCTTAACCCACAACGTAGCTATCACTTCGGTGTCTCACTCAGTTGAGAATGTCAAGAGGTTTTGTACATTGGGTACACCGTTTCTTCTTCACAAGGATTAGTACAAGTTTAAGTAACAAATCTGGGGAATTTTACTTCATGATCAAGTTTGGTATATCGGGTTCACTTCTCCAGGTTGTCACTACAGTAGCCGACAGAATGTGTGAATGATGTGTTTACCAAAGTGTTTATTGGATGGTTGATGTTATTGGTGATGTCGGATAATGAATCGTTGATGAACCGCTGCATGTTACCCTAAAACAGATATTCACTGAAACCAAAGTTGTCATAACACATTCAAGCTGACATGGTTTACGGTTTTGTCTTGATTTTGTAAAATCCCGCAAAAGAATCTATTTCTCGGTTTAAATCATAGACTTGTAAAATCCCGTGACAATGGAAACATCCTGGTAATTGTAAAGTGCATTTCCGGATCTATCTTACGGTTTATTCTTGGTTTTGTAAAATCCCGCGAAAGAAACTATTTCTCGGTTTAAACTATAGAATTGTAAAATCCCGTGATGATGGAACCATCCTGGAGAAAGGAAAGTGTATTTCAGGATCTTATCTGATGCTGGTGCTACGGTTTCTTCTTCAAAGAAGGGATAAAAGGGTGTACTTCATGAATTAGATGTGTGTTTGAATTTTCGTCATGGCAAGTTTGGTTATTACAAGGTTTTACGGGGTTATGTGCATTTAACCATGGTCGGGATGAAACCATTATCAAAGTTCGTTTAAATGTCAAAGAAGGCTAGATTTGAGCTTTTAACAAGAAGATGTGACAACGGCGTTAATTCCGTATTATTTATTTGAGGTTGAAGTGAAATATCACGGGCGAGTGTACTTAGTATCTGAAGGTATCGGGGATGGTTGGATGAAGATTCTTCATGATCCTTGTTCGAGCTTATTATTCAAAACGAAGACTTGGAAATCTAGTTATTGTTGGGTGTCTTTTACCTTTTCTTTTACCACTTGGGGGAATTGGGCTCATACCACCACAAAATAACTATCACTTTGAGGAGTTACGTTGTAGTGCTCAGTGTCACATTCAATTGTGGATTTTCAAGAGGTAATGTACGTCTTATACTTGATGGTTGGTTGGTTGAAGAGTATAGAGTACATAGAGAGTACTTAGAGATGCTAATGGAAATCGGCACCGCTCTTTGTTACATTTGTGCAAGTATAAGTCACGAGTTCGGGTTAGTTTACTTCAGGGTCAAATTCATCATATTAGGTTTTTCTCCATCATATGTCACTACAAAGAGCCTACTGAATGATAATGGGGTTGATTACATGTTTGCCGTAAGTAGATGAAAAGAGAGAGATTATGACGTTTGAATACTTCAGTTCAAGCCTCGTTCCTCAAAGAAAAGAAAAGTGTACGTTTCAGTGCGCTTTATCTTCTAAAGAAGAGAAATCTTCTTATTATGACCATTCTCATCAACATGCTTCATACTTTTTCCATGTGCTTCAGTCATCAAGTGAACCGGGCTACTATTGATTGTTTTCTGATTCCACTTTCTCAACTATAATAACGATTGCGACATCCTGTGCTAATTTTGCGGGGGAGAAGTGTGAATAGACTACATTTGGATGATGTTCACTTGTTTAATCAAGAATGGCATCTTCGTTTGCAATTCTTGAGGGGGAGAAGAAGTGTGATAATTCTGCATGGTTGATTGACTTATGAGAATATATGGTCATACGGCTCCTAACTCATGTAAGAACCGAGCTTCTTCTTATCGGATCATCTTTACATGGAGTTTCTTCTAAGATCCGTTGGTTGACATCTTCACTCGGATTGATGAGTTTATCGACTAAGTGCTTCCGATTAATGCTTCACGTATACATCAACATGATGATTCCGAACAATCTCTCTGTTCTTGTTTGATGTGATTAGTAGTTTGGTGTTACCATCTTGTGTGTTCGTTGCGGCCTGATTGCTGATTTCCTTGATGAACATCTTTCTGTTCTTGTTTGATTGGGAGGGATTTGATAACGCTACACGCGTCGTTCGGGGTCAAAGGAACTTCCTTTTCTTTGAGAAAGTTTTATAACACCCTAGGCAGTGAACCTAATTGTTGTAGTGTTGTATTAGGGTAAGCCACGGGTATTGATATCGTTCTCTAGGGGAATAGTGTCGTTAGGCTGAAGTGTATGTCGATTTAAGTCTAAAGGTGAGGGATGATTATTTTTGTATTTTTATATTTTATGAATCTCGGTTTTGGAGGGGAGGGTGGAATTAGTTGCTAGTCAACTATCCCAAAAGATACTAACTAAATTATGGGTCTACCAGTAACGTGAAGCGTATCTACTTATGATATATTACTCCTTGCTAGCTATCCAATTCTACCTACTGAATTGTCACGTCCTTATTCTTAACGCGTTGTGTTTTCTAAGGTCGTAAGGTGTGCATTCCCTAACTCTTTGAAGTCACCTTTAAGTGTAGTAAACGAAATCCAATAAGTCATTCATAAACTAACTTTGAGGTTATCTTTTGGTTTAGTAAACGAAATCCACTAGGTCATTCATAAAGTATCCAAGATTTATCAAGTATTAAACACAACGATAGCCTAGTCATACTCTTAAGCCAATTACAATTAAGATAAGAGACAACCAATCAAACAAGAGACAGTAGGATGCAAGAATTATAAACTAAACCAATTAGACTCATTGAAATTGTCACACCCCTAATGATGAAGATAGACACAAGCATCATTAAGAAATCAATAAGATCTAATTAATTATATACAAGTTTGATACAATCATAAGCAAACACTAGGTGAATTAGCCAAGCATAATTAATGAAGAGCAAGCAACAATTATGATAATTGAAAACATACCATAGGATTGGATAATCAAACAAACCATTACACGATGTTTATAGAGTGTTTGAAACCCTTTAAGTTGCTGGAAAAACACCTACCTAAACCCTGGAATCGGACTTAGGGTTTAGGGCTTACAAAAAGTGAAGTTATAATGTTCTATTTATAGGCAGATTTTCTGTCGGCAAAGAGTGACGGCGTGACACTTATAGAGTGACGGCGTCACGACCATATTTTCACCAAATTGTAGATTTTCTAGTTCCGGTCACTTGGGCTTTTGAATTACCTAAATCCGAGTTCGTATGCAAAAGTTATGGCCAAAACAATATCAACTACTTCGCGCGCATGTTGTGACTTGATCAGCTTGTGACGGCGTCACCTTATGCTTGTGACGCCGTCCCCTTCAGTCTCTGACGCCGTTTGGATCAAATCTAGGCCGTCTGAACTCTTTTAAAGCTTGACACCGTCACTTGAAAATAAGAAATTTGGCTTCTGTCCCGTCACAAAATGCTCCGACGGCGTCGCAGTTAAGCAGTGACGCCGTCACCTTATATTTCAGCAGCTTGAGTGTCTCGATTTCTTGACTTTGGCCATTTTCTTCGTATATCCGCGCCTTTTCGTCCAAATAAGTGCCATTACAGCAATTTGCCTTCAAGAGACCTAAAAAGTGAAAATGAACGATATTAAGTAATAACGGATACAAAAGTGATCAAATAAGGGCTTAAATGACCCCTCAAAAAGGTACATTTTAAAACCTTATCAAATATCCCTACACTTGGTATTTGCTTGTCCTCAAGCAAATGTGCTTTTAGCCAATTAATTTATAAGTTAGGCATGAAGCATTGGTTTAAAACAGTCCACAACACATATAAGCCCCGCAAAAGTCATAACAAGCACGGAAATTACATACTAGCACCTCACATGGGGTGTTTGGATACTCACATCTCTCTCGGGTGTATATGAAATATAACAAGTTGGAAATGGAAGATAAACACTCATTAACCGGTCCTAGTACATAGATTACCATAGGCTTGAGAATAGATCAAACATCCATCGCTTTGGCGTAAGCACCTAGGAAAGACTATCAAAGAGGTCTTTAAAGGGTTGTAATGTTAGGCTTACGGTAGGGAAATAAAGGGTTTGGTGGGATAGGCTTTTAGTGGTGGCAAGTCAAAAATCTCTATGTTAAATGCATACGAAGAATGGCATTGCTAAGCCAAGAATCGACACTCTAGAATCTAGCTAACTTAAACAAACAAACATAAATTTAAAGGATAGATGTAGGATGGTAGCCCGTTTTTTATTTATTTATTTTTTTTTCATACACTTTTACTCTACCATCCTCTACGGTAACATCAAAATGATAGGGATTTATAGGCACATCCCTACACTTGAGTTTTTATTACTCTAACACTAATTTGACCCGAATTGAAAAGATCAAAACACTTGGGGTATGTTATTACGCAAATAAGGGAATTTAACGTTCCCTTATAATCATTTAAACTTTAACTTTTCCCATGAGTCCCAATCATCCCAAAACTGTGTACAAAGGATATGACTCGACTTAGCAACTCATGCAAGCAACTAGATAATTGAACTAAGGGTTTAGGGTGATAACAAAAATGCACTAAAAGTGAGTGCATACAAGGTAGGATAAGGCGATTTGGGTTTATATTTGGGGGTGGGGTGTAAACAATGCTCTTCATTGATATTCCGGAAAAACCGAAACATCACGAGAACCGCGAAAAGGATAGGCTCTGAGGGGTTAAATAGGGGTATCGTGTACTAAAGATGAGTACAAAGCAAAGGGTGTGGGGGAATTACTCAACCGATGTGGAAGAAGTAATTATATTACGGGTATCAAACAAGGGTTATCCTAATGCCTCTTATCATTTAGTTATTCCTAACTACACAAGTGTAGTCTTACTAGCGATCTCGGAATGCATCACAAAAAAAGTTCTAGAATCTAATATACTACCGGTTCACACTCTAAGCATTAAAGATGAATGCTTTAATTCCTACTAATCTAAGGGCGATCCTCACATTTTAGGTGGAATTTAAGTGGTAAAGGGTTTTTGTGCAAGTCATACAACTTCCTATCCGTGAGACGCTTTTGTTAAGACTAATGGCCCACTCCTATATGTCATGAAAAATTAAAAATTTGGTGCCAAAATTACCCTAACCGACATTTTCTCATGGTTTATTACACAAATGCAATTGGACAAAGAAAATATTCAAGGATAAGCATAGTTTAAAAGTTCCCGTTTTATTTTCCCTCCCTACACTTAAACTGAACATTGTCCCCAATGTTCCCCGAAAGTATCAAAGTTATGATAATAGAAGGTAATTAAAAATGAAAGAAACTAATACTCCCCTGATTAGCTCGGTAGGATCCGTGTGAAGTAGTGGTTAAATCTTTCTTCAAGAAGAGTGTTTGCATGAAAATCTCTTTCCAAACTTATGTATCTTCTTCTTGATAAATAAAACCTGCACACTTTTAGAAAACAAACAACCCAACGCATCAAACCGAACAAAGAAAAATCACAACAAGATGTAATTCCAGACTTAAATAAGATATAATGCTTGTGGAATGGATGTTTGCAGATTTTCTGGAAATATAAGACCTGGAAAATTCCAAAAATTTATAAGTAGCACAGAAAACGAGAAAAAGTAATCAGTTGTTTATGCTCCTTCCTGACGTCAGTTACGACCCTGACGCCGTCAGGTTATCCTGACAGAAACAGGTCTGCGATTTTCTGGAAAATTTACATCTTTAGAATCTGGAAAAAATTTCCTGCAAAACATCCATTATGACTCGATACAAGCATTTGACTCAAACAAACACACATGTATATCTTTTTAATAATCGTTATTCTCATGTTCACGTTCCTTTTGAAAACGTGTGTAATCCTCCCTACACTTATCCTTTATGTAAAATACCTTTATATGTAATTAAGACGAGGTTAAAGACAAAATAAAGCATTTTTACAAATTTAAACATGAGAATAAACAATCACTAAAAGATATACGACACACAAATAAAAATGAAAAACAAATACACATGGGTTGCCTCCCAAGAAGCGCTTGTTTTTGTTCGAGTCACGAGCCTGACTCTACCCTTATTTAAAAGATAAAGGGGAAGTTTTCCCTACACTTAAGTTTAAGTGTGGGTGATAGTAGCGATACACACCCTTAGGGTGGAAATATGCCACGTGAGGTGAAGGGGGTGTGTGAATGGCTTCCTTCATCCTAAAACTACCCGGACTAAATCGGTTGATGGGTGGGTCGGTTCCTCTTTTGTCTCCTAGATGTATATCTAGGGATGGAAATAAAGATTGAGGTTCCGGTTCATCAACACTAGGAAATTCCCTAGAACTAAGAGTAAGACTGAGACTACAAGTATTCAAACCTATATTCTCTAGTTGCGTTTGGTTCAAATGTTCTACCTCCATTGGGATTCCTAAAGTCTCTTCTACTACTTCCGGGTAAGTTACGTGCGGTGTGTAAGCCTTAAATGATGGTGGGATTTGTGGGATTCCTTGTGGGTCTAGACTTTTCACCTTATCCTCAATCACATCTACATCATCTATATGCTCATCATGTGCTATTTCCTTAGGTCGTGATGAAACCAAACTTAGTAATTGATCTAACTTATGGTTTAATGCTTGGTTGCTTACCGTAATATTTTCACAGATTTGGTCAGTTCTCCTAAGGGCCTCACTAAAAATAGTTTCTAAACACGGAGGTTGTTCACGAAAGTCTATCCTAGGTGAAGGCTCAAACGAAGCATAGGTTTCACTAGATGAGGTATTTTGTGGGCATGATGAAATGGTGAAACCCTCAAAAGGTTTATGGACTTGATTACTTTCTTCCCACCATCTTGAATAATCCGCTTTAGTAAGATCATAATTCATGAAATAACCTAATCGCGGATATAGTGGATTCGCGTTCTCCATAATGGTGAACGGAAGAGTCAATGGACAAGTTTTACAAACAAAGGCACAATGAAGGGGGATAGACTACGAGGAAGCTAATAAAGAGAAAAAAAATCTCACTTGATAGGAATCTTGTGAGTAGACCTAAATGAGATAGAAATCAAGCCTAAGCAATAACTATTCCCCGGCAGCGGCGCCAAAAACTTGATAACGCTACACGCGTCGTTCGGGGTCAAAGGAACTTCCTTTTCTTCGAGCAAGTTTTATAACACCCTAGGCAGTGAACCTAATCGTTGTAGTGTAGTATTAGGGTAAGCCACGGGTATTGATATCGTTCTCTAGGGGAATAGTGTCGTTAGGGTGAAGTGTATGTCGATTTAAGTCTAAAGGTGAGGGATGATTATTTTTGTATTTTTATATTTTATGAATCTCGGTTTTGGAGGGGAGGGTGGAATTAGTTGCTAGTCAACTATCCCAAAAGATACTAATTAAATTATGGGTCTACCAGTAACGTGAAGCGTATCTACTTATGATATATTACTCCTTGCTAGCTATCCAATTCTACCTACTGAATTGTCACGTCCTATTGATGGTTGAATTGTCACGTCCTTATTCTTAACGCGTTGTGTTTTCAAAGGTCGTAAGGTGTGCATTCCCTAACTCTTTGAAGTCACCTTTAAGTGTAGTAAACGAAATCCAATAAGTCATTCATAAACTAACTTTGAGGTTATCTTTGGGTTTAGTAAACGAAATCCACTAGGCCATTCATAAACTATTCAAGATTTATCAAGTATTAAACACAACGATAGCCTAGTCGCACTCCTAAGCCAATTACAATTAAGATAAGAGACAACCAATCAAACAAGAGACAGTAGGATGCAAGAATTATAAACTAAACCAATTAGACTCATTGAAATTGTCACACCCCTAATGATGAAGATAGACACAAGCATCATTAAGAAATCAATAAGATCTAATTAATTATATACAAGTTTCATACAATCATAAGCAAACACTAGGTGAATTAGCCAAGCATAATTAATGAAGAGCAAGAAACAATTATGATAATTAAAGAAATACCATAGGATTGGATAATCAAACAAACCATTACATGATGTTTATAGAGTGTTTGAAACCCTTTAAGTTGCTGGAAAAACACCTACCTAAACCCTGGAATCGGACTTAGGGTTTAGGGCTTACAAAAAGTGAAGTTATAATGTTCTATTTATAGGCAGATTTTCTGTCGGCAAAGAGTGACGGCGTCACACTTATAGAGTGACGGCGTCACGACCATTTTTTCTCCAAATTGTAGATTTTCTCGTTCCGGTCGTGTGAGCTTTTGAATCACCTAAATCCGAGTTCGTATGCAAAAGTTATGGCCAACACAATATCAACTACTTCGCGCGCATGTTGTGACTTGATCAGCTTGTGACGGCGTCACCTTATGCTTGTGACGCCGTCCCCTTCAGTCTCTGACGCCGTCTGGATCAAATCTAGGCCGTCTAAGTTGCGACGGCCTACTCTTCTAAACTTGACACCGTTACTTGAAAATAAGAAATTTGGCTTCTGTCCCGTCACAAAATGCTCCGACGGCGTCGCAGTTAAGCAGTGACGCCGTCACCTTATATTTCAGCAGCTTGAGTGTCTCGATTTCTTGAATTTGGCCATTTTCTTCGTATATCCGCGCCTTTTCATCCAAATAAGTGCCATTACAGCAATTTGCCTTCAAGAGACCTAAAAAGTGAAACGAAACGATATTAAGTAATAACGGATACAAAAGTGATCAAATAAGGGCTTAAATGACCCCTCAAAAAGGTACATTTTAAAACCTTATCAGGATTTTAGTTAAGGGGATTTGCAAGATGTAAGTTAATTAGGATGCTTTTTGGTGGGATGCTTTTTGGTGTGAGTTGAAGATGTTAACACTCTATTCCCCATTCGGACAATCTTGAAGAAGGTCGAGTCTACAATCAGTTCTATATTCTCTGCTACATGTTAGAAGACTAAAGACGAGTTGCATTTGATTATCTAAAGACTTCTTCTTAATCTGGGCATTTATCAAACAGAATGTCGGTTTATGGGAGGCATTGTTATTGACTATTGTTATATTGCAGTTGCACTATTGAATAATAATCCGCTCTTTGGTATTCCTTTGCCAAATCTTCACGGATTATTGTTCATGAAAAATGATCCGCTCTTTGGTATTCCTTTACCAAATCTTCACGGATTATTGTGCACTCTGTAAATCAACCACATGAACATTAAGGAAAATGACTTCCTCATCCGCTTGAAGACATTATTTGTGAATCTTCCAGATCAGTCTCTATATGTATATCTTTAGGAAGCTGGAATTGATGTTGAGGAATCATTTGTTCCGGTTCATTAAGTGGGTCAATGTACATCCGGTTGTACATTTATTCACATGTTGGACATTTGACACAAGTTGATTACTTCAGAGTTAATCATTTATCACTTTGTCACACCCCCAAAATATCGCAGCGGAACGATAGTGTCATTGGGGTATAACGTCATAGCACAAAGTATGGATACAGAAAACGACCTCTATAATGAGACGTTTTGAAAAGTTTACCATTCGATAAATAAGTTAAAGTTTACACCACGAGAATTCATAAAGTTTGATAATACATAAAAAGTTTACAAAACATGTCGAATGGTAATTGTTAAAAGCATAAGACTCCAATGTATGCCATGTACCCAAAAGCTCCATGAAATGCTATCACATTAATACCTGAGATAAACATGCTAAAAAGTGTCAACACAATGGTTGGTGAGTTCATAAGTTTGTAACAAAATGATTTGAAATACTTTGAGAAATGTTCACACAAAGAAAGGCATTGTAAATCCACTCCGTTCCAAGTTCCGCCCATACAAAACTTGCAACCTGTGTGTTCACAACCCATTGCCAAAATATAGTATGTATATCATGAATATGCGCAATATGATAGATAAAAGTATAATTGTCACCACGAGGGTCTTCCAACAACTCATGTTGGGATGTTTGTAATTAATAGCCTTCCAACAACTTAATTTGGAGCCATTAATTCTTGCATGTTTGTAAATTAGTAGCCCTCCAACAACTTAATTTGGTGCCACTAATTCTTGTATGTTTGTAAATTAGTAGCCCTCCAACAACTTAATTTGGTGCCACTAATTCTTGTATGTTTGTAAATTAGTAGCCCTCCAACAACTTAATTTGGTGCCACTAATTCTAGTATGTTTGTAAATTAGTAGCCCTCCAACAACTTAATTTGGTGCCACTAATTCTAGTATGTTTGTAAGTATGCATATGAAATCAAATATAACCCAATCAAGTATAAAACGCAATCAAGTCTAAAGTATAAGTAATGTTGTTTGGCAAAAGAGTTTAAATGTTTGATAAATAAGCATGTATCTCGCCCCAAATAGTTTATAGGAATTTAAATGAGTAAAAGCGGGGTATGAACTCACAGTTGTATATCAAAGTTTAGAATAGTTGTGAAAGTAAATGAAAATAGTTTGAGCATGTACCTCCCCCAAAAGTAATTGAAAATGTATAAAAGTATGGGCTATGAAACTCACAGTAGTATGTAAAAGTTTTGAGTACTTGTGATAGTGAATGGAAATAGTTTGAGCATGTATCTCCCCAAAGCAGTTATGAAAGCAAGTAAAAGTAGGGCTACGAACTCACTGGTGTGATTGATATGCTAACAAAATGAAATGCACGAAAGTGAGGCCCGAAACTATCCGCGACCTAAAATGAATGTTATGACTTGAGTTATGATATGTTGTCGTGAATGCATGATTTGAAAACGTATCACCCAATATGCTACTTGAAAACTAGTTATATAAAAATATTGTTACTTGAATGTGTGACGGTTTCATGTCGAAAATAAATACTTTTGAGCTAATGGTAAAAATATAGTTAAAACTATGTAACGGTTTTAGTAATTGAAAAATCAGTTTACGTCGGACTTGACGTAATATATACATAGGAAAACTAATTCGTTTTTAACGTCCATTTCCCCCGAAACGTCCGTTTAGGCCCTCAAAAACCTTGATTAAAATTCTGACAGCTTACTAAAGCTGTGAATAGTGTTTTCAGCACGTTTTGACTCAAAGTTCGGTTAACCATAACTCACTCGTTTTAAGTCCGTTTTCAAGTTCTTTATATCCACGCGAAGGTAATGAAGAGTACTAATATATTTTTAAACTTCGGAGACTTCACAGAAATTTTAAGGTCACTGTTTGGGTCAGTTAAAATTCGGACTGCATGTACAATTTTTCGGAAAATGGTAGTTTTTAAATCGTAACTTGAAAACCACGTATCTTTTTCGTTATAACTCCGTTTTAGTCCGTTCGAAAGGCCACGTTCATAACTAAAAATCTATTTTCTAAAACTTTAATAAAACCTATAAAAATGACTAACTTTTCGAAAAAAAATATAATTTCACAAACGCGCTTCGCTTATTTTAAAATTACCATTTTTCTACTTGTTTAACCACAACTTCACCACAAAAATCCCTTAATCTACTCATCACCAATCCTACTAGTAAAACAACTTCATTTGATCATAACCAAAATAAATATTCATTATGAGGCTAAAAATATATATACAAACTTAAATAAACATGTATAAAATTTATGTAACCATTTCTTCCAAAAACCACAACTAGACTTTGATGATCCATTTTTCAAACTTCTCATTTTTATAAACTTTTAACTAGCACATGATTGTTATAAATATTTATAGAGCACATATGGGTGATAATCTTTGATAAACATGAATAAAAACTACAACTTGAGCAAATATGATCATATGGACTTCATGAAATGTATGAAAAATATATAAGAAAAAGTAAGAGATGAAGTTTTATGCTTACAAATTGCTTGATGAGGTTTAGTGAACCAAGGATTATCCTAAACACCCTAGGTTTTTATTTCAAAACCTAAACAAAGAGTGTATCTAGATTGTGTAAAACTTGATTAGAAATTTTTTGATGAACTTCTTGCTTGGTCCATAGGGTGGCCGGTTTTGATGTGGAAGGGAGGAAGAGAGAAAACTTGACTTTCACTTTGATATTGTAATTGTATGTGTATGAGATGATAAGTTGTAAAATACATTATGTAGATATTATGCAAGACAAGATCCACCAATCAAGGGGAGTTGATAGTTTTTTTATTATCATTATTAATTTTATTAAGTATGTAAATGTAAATGTATATGTATAATTTAGTGTAAGTTACTTGAAGGCTTGTGATAAATTGTATACCCATTTGAATATTTAAGGTAGCGTTAGATAAAAATAAATTTTCACGGGTCAAGATAAAATATATTGAGGTCATAAATATTATAAAAAATACATTTCTTGAAAGATTTGAGTGAATAAATATTTATCGGGTTGAATTTAAGAAAACCGTCGTAATTTATATAAACATAACAATTTATATATGAAATAAATTTAAAACACCGGGTAAATTAAAAATAATATTTTTACAAACTAAAAGTAAGTATAAAAATATGTCGGGATCATTTTGGAAGTATTGGATTTAATGTTCAAAATAATAACTTACGCGATAACGTTTATTTAGTATGAAATTCACGCGTTAAATGTGAAATGCAAAACCCATGCATGACTAGTATGATGAATGTAGAGTTTGAGAAATGACCAAAATTGAGAATTGTGACATTCTTCCCATGTCAGAGGAATCACGTCCTCGTGATTCAATCGATGATACATAAGGTTCTACCCTAAGGTTTAGAGAAATCAGAATGTATGGTCAAAGTGCTCATGTCAAAACTTACGCGTCTAGGTTTCTTATCTAAGGAGACTCACTGAATCTGAATAATACGGTGGATCACCTAATGGTCTAGGAAAACGCGTTACCATTAGCATTGCGGGCTTCTCGGTCCCTATATAGAATGCTCGACCTCCGAGGTGGGTGATATTGAGTACGAGGGTTTGGGTTATTTCCTTCAATTGCCATAGCTAGATGAGCTGTATCGGTGGCTTATTCAGCTGGGGACAATTATTCGGAAGTGATTTGGGCTGTTGCACTCGTAGCAAGTCCTTTGGTTATTCCTCATGTTGCCCGTATTAACCGTTGTTATTGGTCTTGCGTTCTTTACACGGCGAAAAGTGATTCGACTGATTGCATATTGTACATAAGCGGCGAGGCTTGGTCTTGGTGATGATAAGCACTTAGCACATTTGGGATGTGTACCCGCATACTCTCTTTGTTCAGTACCGGTTGCCACAAAAACTCTTGCCCTTTTGTTTATGCGCTACCACGCCTATCGCTTATTCGACCCACTTGCTTCCTTCCTCTTATCCTTTGCTCTTCAACGTACCATTTCTAACCATCTCGTGCAGTCGAGGTTCACGCCCTCGATGTCGCACTTTGTATTGTAGACGGCTCAGTTGTTTTCACGGTTCCACGGATTTCGGGGACAAGACCATATATGTACCTCGCGATTCTCTTGGACTCGAGGGTGACTAGATGAGGAACTAGTCCGGCTAGCTCATGAAATCGGTCGATGTAGCTGCGTGACCATTATCATAGAGTGGTGATAAAATTCATCTTCCAGTTTCATTTCATTGTTGGGCGAGTATTCCTCTTTCAATAACTCCTTAAATTAGTCCATGTCATGCCTATAGCTGCTTCTCTGCCCCTTTTGTAGGCGTGTATTCCACCATGTCAATGCCTTCACGATAGCAAACAAGCGCATACTTCACCTCGATTTGCGGCACAATTGGATGTCGATCACGATTCTCTGTCTTCTACCCATCGAGTATAAGCCAAAGCACCTCCTATACCATCAAACTCCACAGGTTTGCATGCTGAAAAATCCTTATATGTGCATCAATTACATTTGTTGTTGTTGTTGGTGTTGTTGTTGTTATTCTTGCCGGCTACATTGTTGGTGTCGCCATTCCCGTCCGTGGTTTCCGAGTTATTCATATGAATTCCAACTTGTGTAACAATAGTGGGAAGTAAGATTTGAAGTTGTTGAGCAATGATGGCGGCAAAATGGGGTTTCCGCCGTGTTGTTGTCATTGTTACCCATGTCGCTACCCGCTTCTCTACCTCCACGCCACCATGTCATTCCACCCCTTGGTACCGCACCACCTCGGCGATCTGCGTGTTACTCTTTTTGGTGCCATTATCTCTGCAAGGGAAAGAACCGTTGAATTCCCAGTGTCTATGCTTAACATCCTCAAACATAATACCACGCCACAAATTGGTTCCTAAGGTGTCCACACGATCTACGTATCGCGTGGTCGCATATGTCCGCGTGAGTTGTGACGCATTTATAATTATGTTGGCCACCATAATTATAATTGCTTCATTTCACACGCGTACATACCACCAAGCATACATGTCTCGGCGATTGGTGTTACTTAAATAGGTAGCCAGTCTATCATCCGATTCTAAGCAGTGAAGGAGGGGGTAGGTATCTAGGAAGAGTCGCACTTGGTGTGTAGGAAACTCCGTTAGGTGCTAAAGTCACGATGAGGTTTGGTACTTGCCAGTTCCCAAAAATATCCTCAAGAACTCCCATCCTCGGGCAAAGTCATCAAATCTATCGGTTTTATAGTAACACTTATTTAGCTGATCTGCATCTCATCAAACAAAACATCACGAGATCAAGTTAGATAAGTGCTCGTTCTTGAGCTCCATATCTTTGATGACTCAACTAGATTTTGGGACTCCCCTATTGGTACAAGGAAACTACGTTATCTAATGAGGTGGTTCTAGAAGAAATACTTAAGAAAACATATGCCGCGAAAAGTGTGTAAGGCAATAAAACGAAAGGATGGCGTGAAGGCGGTTATAGTCTAGGAACTAAAATGCAACCTAGTTCTCTATAACCAAGGCTTTCATACCAATCTGTCACACCCCAAAATATGCGAACGATAGTGTCATTGGGGTATAACGTCATAGCACAAAGTATGGATCTGAGAAAACGACCTCTATAATGAGACGTTTTGAAAAGTTTACCATTCGATAAATAAGTTAAAGTTTACACCACGAGAATTCATAAAGTTTGATAATACATAAAAAGTTTACAAAACATGTCGAATGGTAATTGTTAAAAGCATAAGACTCCAATGTATGCCATGTACCCAAAAGCTCCATGAAATGCTATCACATTAATACACGAGATAAACATGCTAAAAAGTGTCAACACAATGGTTGGTGAGTTCATAAGTTTGTAACAAAATGATTTGAAATACTTAGAGAAATGTTCACACAGCAAAGGCATTGTAAATCCACTCAGTTCCAAGTTCCGCCCATACAAAACTTGCAACTTGTGTGTTCACAACCCATTGCCAAAATATAGTATGTATATCATGAATATGCGCAATATGATAGATAAAAGTATAATTGTCACCACGAGGGTCTTCCAACAACTCATGTTGGGATGTTTGTAATTAATAGCCTTCCAACAACTTAATTTGGAGCCATTAATTCTTGCATGTTTGTAAATTAGTAGCCCTCCAACAACTTAATTTGGTGCCACTAATTCTTGTATGTTTGTAAATTAGTAGCCCTCCAACAACTTAATTTGGTGCCACTAATTCTTGTATGTTTGTAAATTAGTAGCCCTCCAACAACTTAATTTGGTGCCACTAATTCTAGTATGTTTGTAAATTAGTAGCCCTCCAACAACTTAATTTGGTGCCACTAATTCTAGTATGTTTGTAAGTATGCATATGAAATCAAATATAACCCAATCAAGTATAAAAGCAAATCAAGTCTAAAGTATAAGTAATGTTGTTTGGCAAAAGAGTTTAAATGTTTGAGAAATAAGCATGTATCTAGCCCCAAATAGTTTATAGGAATTTAAATGAGTAAAAGCGGGGTATGAACTCACAGTTGTATATCAAAGTTTAGAATAGTTGTGAAAGTAAATGAAAATAGTTTGAGCATGTACCTCCCCCAAAAGTAATTGAAAATGTATAAAAGTAGGGGCTATGAAACTCCACAGGTATAAAAGTTTTGAGTACTTGTGATAGTGAATGGAAATAGTTTGAGCATGTATCTCCCCAAACGATTATGAAAGCAAGTAAAAGTAGGGCCTAAACTCACCTTGTGATTGATATGCTAACAAAATGAAATGCACGAAAGTGAGGCCGAAACTATCCGCGACCTAAAATGAATGTTATGACTTGAGTTATGATATGTTGTGGTGATGCATGATTTGAAAACGTATCACCCAATATGCTACTTGAAAACTAGTTATATAAAAATATTGTTACTTGAATGTGTGACGGTTTCATGTCGAAAATAAATACTTTTGAGCTAATGGTAAAAATATAGTTAAAACTATGTAACGGTTTTAGTAATTGAAAAATCATTTCATGGACTTGACGTAATATATACATAGGAAAACTAACTCGTTTTAACGTCCATTTCCCGAAACGTCCGTTTAGGCCCTCAAAAACCTTGATTAAAATCCTGACAGCTTACTAAAGCCGTGAATAGTGTTTTCAGCACGTTTTTGACTCAAAGTTCGGTTAACCATAACTCACTTTCGTTTAAGTCCGTTTTCAAGTTCTTTATATCCACGCGAAGGTAATGAAGAGTACTAATATATTTTTAAACAGACTTCACAGAAATTTTAAGGTCACTGTTTGGGTCAGTTAAAATTCGGACTGCATGTACAATTTTCCGGAAAATGGTAGTTTTAAATCGTAACTTGAAAACCACGTATCTTTTTCGTTATAACTCCGTTTTAGTCCGTTCGAAAGGCCACGTTCATAACTAAAAATCTATTTTCTAAAACTTTAATAAAACCTATAAAAATGACTAACTTTTCGAAAAAAAATATATAAATTTCAACGGCTTCGCTTATTTTAAAATTACCAATTTTCTACTTGTTTAACCACAACTTCACCACAAAAATCCCTTAATCTACTCATCACCAATCCTACTAGTAAAACAACTTCATTTGATCATAACCAAAATAAATATTCATTATGAGGCTAAAAATATATATACAAACTTAAATAAACATATATAAAATTTATGTAACCATTTCTTCCAAAAACCACAACTAGACTTTGATGATCCAATTTTCAAACTTCTCATTTTTATAAACTTTTAACTAGCACATGATTGTTATAAATATTTATAGAGCACATATGGGTGATAATCTTTGATAAACATGAATAAAAACTACAACTTGAGCAAATATGATCATATGGACTTCATGAAATGTATGAAAAATATATAAGAAAAAGTAAGAGATGAAGTTTTATGCTTACAAATTGCTTGATGAGGTTTAGTGAACCAAGGATTATCCTAAACACCCTAGGTTTTTATTTCAAAACCTAAACAAAGAGTGTATCTAGATTGTGTAAAACTTGATTAGAAATTTTTTGATGAACTTCTTGCTTGGTCCATAGGGTGGCCGGTTTTGATGTGGAAGGAGGAAGAGAAAACTTGACTTTCACTTTGATATTGTAATTGTATGTGTATGAGATGATAAGTTGTAAAATACATTATGTAGATATTATGCAAGACAAGATCCACCAATCAAGGGGAGTTGATAGTTTTTTATCATTTATTAATTTTATTAAGTATGTAATGTAAATGTATATATGTATAATTTAGTGTAAGTTACTTGAAGGCTTGTGATAAATTGTATACCCATTTGAATATTTAAGGTAGCGTTAGATAAAAATAAATTTTCACGGGTCAAGATAAAATATATTGAGGTCATAAATATTATAAAAATACATTTCTTGAAAGATTTGAGTGAATAAATATTTATCGGGTTGAATTTTAAGAAAGTAAAGAATTTATATAAACATAACAATTTATATATGAAATAAATTTAAAACAAGGTTAAATTAAAAATAATATTTTTACAAACTAAAAGTAAGTATAAAAATATGTCGGGATCATTTTGGAAGTATTGGATTTAATGTTCAAAATAATAACTTACGCGATAACGTTTATTTAGTATGAAATTCACGCGTTAAATGTGAAATGCAAAACCCATGCATGACTAGTATGATGAATGTAGAGTTTGAGAAATGACCAAAAATTGAGAATTGTGACACACTTATTTAAGAATGAAGTTGACTTTCAAAAAGGCGTGTTCTTATTTGATAACTTGCTCGGGCTTAAGAATTTGAGTTGAAGACTTGGTTTATCTAGTTACCAGCAGTCGAGGTGGATGGTTGAAGACCTGGTTAACTATCACTATTAGTAGTTACTTTGTTTTACTCAATGTCACACGCATATGACGGTGTGGATAATCGCAAGACGTGTTAATGTCTCATACTTTTTTTGGGTGTGAGTACTTAGATATTTGCTTGAAGCATAAATTCTATACACCGTTTCTTCCATCATTAGGTGCAAGCTTAAGATACAAATGTGGGGAAGTTGACTTCAGGTTCAAGTATGGTATATCGGGTTTTCTTCTTGATGGTCACTTCAAATTATCTACATAAGGGTTGATTAAAATAGTCAGAGAGAGTCTTGACAAGTTGATTCTCACAAGAGTTCTAGTGTTTTTCTCATAAAGATTTCGAGTATTTGGGCTTATTATTTGTTCTGATTAAGTAATAAACGAGAAAGGGGCAAGGAGACACACATCTAAACACAAAGCGAGTAAACTTGATGAACTTAATTCTTCTAAGTGATTGAAGATATCCTGAGAAGACAAATGTTATTACGCTTGAGAGAAACTCAAGGTTTGACTCATGGCGAGTAAACTTGATGAACTTAACTCTTCTAAGTGATTGAAGATATCCCGGGAAGACAATTTTCATGACCGCAGAGAATCTCAAGGTTTTACTCATCAAGGCTTTGGTGTTATTATTCCAACTATGTAGGGAAGAGATGTTGAGAAAGTTTAGAAGATAAAGAGGTACACAAGTGTGTGGTGATTTCGATGGAATCACTATCATCAGGGGAGAGAGTATTGTGTACATTGGGGGCAAATCAGTGTTTTCACTTGAGGGCTTAATCGAGAGATTCAGAGATATAATCACTTATTCCGAGTTGACATCCGAGAGAATGTCATCCGCGAGAGATAATCGGTGACTTGGCACGCTTCTTCAATGTTATCAGTTATTCCTTCCTTGTCTAGTGGTATACTTTGGATACTTGAGCTTCATACACGATCATCAGGGAAGAAAAATGTGAACATGGGGAGGTGTTTTCATTCCCTCATGATGTGTATTCGGGAGAGCTCTTGGGTATTGGTGTACTTTGGTTTCTTGAGCTTCATACCGCGATCATCCAGGGAAGAAAAATGTAGAACATGGGCGTGTTTTCATTCCCTCATGATGTGTGTTCGGGAGAGTTCTTGAGCATTATACAAAGAAACTTTTGCTTCAATTCAACTACTTGGGGAAATTGTTCTCTTGACACCTTTTTGGAATGGATTGCTTGGACCTTAGTGGAAAAGAAATTTGAGAAGATTATTTAAGTGTGGGATGAAACGTTGCTGATGTTCTATTGGATGATATAACCCCGAATGGAGAATCTCGATTATCGGTCTTAAAAGGAGCAGCGGGATTTATGATAATGGTATGCTTCTCTATGCACTGGCTAAGAAAGCTTGAAATAGAGCTTCGAATCTGCTCTTCCAAAGGATTTTCGGTTTGGGGAAAGCTGCCGAGTCTCACTTTCGAGATGGTTCAATTTCTCTCAATTCAGGAGCCTCGAAAGCTTTTGTGGTGAATGTTTAAGAGATGATGACTTCTATCTTCTACAACGGGGCTGTTCGATATCCTTATCTCGGTACTCGTATCATCATCTTCTTTAACTATATCATTTATTCTATCCTTGTATATATCTATCAAAAACCAAATACAAAAATATAAAACAAGAAAAAGAAAATAGAAAAATATAAAACCAACAAAAACCCATAAAAAAATCAGAAAATTTGCAAAATACCAAAAAAAAAAATTCTCATGACATGTCTTCTGGTATCGATAACATCTACGGTCTCAGAAATGTCATTCAATAATGGCACGGGACCATAGATGAAGTTCGAGCAGGAGGTGTAAATATTCTTTTCAAAACATGTCTCAAAATATGGCTTACAGTTATTTCAGACTGTAACCCGAGCTTAAACTATGGTTTGCTATTATTTCAGATAGCAACCCGTTCTTCAAGAAAGGAAAGTGGTGCGCTAAACAAATTTTCAAAATATTTCGTGCACTTATCCTAAAACTAATTTAGGAAAGTATGTCAAAGGGCTGTTGTTCCTACTCAAATATTTTTCCGTCTAAAATTATTCAGAAAAATATTTGTGGTTTTCATAAATGGTGGAAAATGAGTTGCTTTAAAAACAATCAGATTCAGAGTTTTTGTAAAATTGAAAACTCAATCAATGACTTCAGCGCTTTTAAACTTTTCAAAAAATGAGTCATGGATTGAGGGGGATAATGTTTTTCAAATCTACATCATCTAACGGGCTTTCTTAATTATCCTAATATGCTTAATTAAAAATGATGTTAACCTACGTTGAAGGACTAGGTGCCTAGGATATGCTTGTTAGGATTAGATGATTAGGGTTTGATGAATACATGATTCCCATACATTTATATAATCTGATTGATATGTTGCATTGACTCTTAGTAGTCGATTGTTGTTTGGGTGATGTCGACCACCATATATTTGTATGTGTGTCTACTAACGTATGCAGGTATATTGGTATAAAAGAATGTTCCGATCCGGATCCCACAATTGAAGATGATTGGATGCCGAAGGGAATGGGTAACTATATCTTGGGTTGACAAATGAAGAAACGAAGCTTAATTGGACTTCTATGGGGAGTTGGCATAAATGCAACCTAAGAGGTCTCACTGCATCAGCAGATGGTTTTCTTCTAAGTGATTGAAGAAACAGAGCTTAATTTGACCTCAGTTGGTATTCAAAATGCAACGTGAAGAAGTTCTCATCTGCTGAGATGGTTTTCTTCCAAACCCTACAAAGAACAACAACAGAAGCGTCTCAACCACCTAACGTATATTTGTGCAGGAAACCATTCTTAAACAATTTTGAAAAATAATTTTGATTAAATTGTTTTGAAAATGGAAAATATTGTTTTGAAAATATATTGGACAAAATTTTGACAATCATCGGAATTCTTTTTATCAAAACCTATGTCACTCAATTATCGACTTCGGTCATCGATTGAGGGGGAGAGTGATTTAAAATATAATATTTTCAAACAATATTTCTTCATAAAAGTTCCGGTTTGTACGTTAAAATGTGGTGATCTAAAGATTTAATGTTATGTCATGGTATGATTTTCTTTAAAACTCAAAGATCTGTCAAAATGAAATTTTTTATGTTCTTGTTTGATTGTGAAATTGTTTTATTTTACTAAAAGATCTCTTAAAACAATCATACCTGACACTAACAATCTTTAATGTCTTAAAATGGTCCTTATCTGTCATTTTTTCAAAATCAAATCTTGCCACGTCTTTCCCCAAAATTTTCTAAATTATTTAAATCTTTTGGGATCACTAATCTCAAATGGTTTGAAATCTTTGATCGGGAGAGAGATCGTGATTTAAATCTCAAATATGTTTTAATGGAATTGATTTTAGTCCTTCAAAGGCACTCCTGCCTCCATGTGCCAAACAATTTCAATATACATAATGCACATGTCGAGGGGGAGCATTTATCCAAAAACAAGATGAGTTTTTAAATCAGGCATATTTTCTCCCATGTTTTATAAATCTTATTAAATCACTTGGGATCCAAAATCTCAAAGGGTTTGATATTTTTTATCGGGGGAGAATTTGTGATTTAATAATGAAATTTGATAAAAGGTGATCGTTTTGATTCAAAAGTGCAGACTGCTCTCCCATATGTGCTAAATGTTTTCATTAATTGATGCACATATTGAAGGGGAGCATTTCAAATGAAAATAAAACTATCAAGGTACAAAAGCTTTTATGTTTTAACATAAAGTACCTTGATTGAGTTTTAAATGGTTTCTTAATGGATTTTGTGATTGTGGATGTGCTTCAAAAGAACTCTTTCCCCTATGTGATAAAAATGATTTCAAAAATCCTATGCACATATTGAGGGGGAGAATTTACCAAAGAAAATTAAATGAAATTGTGATCAAGAAATTATTTCAAAGAAATTATTTCAAAGAACTCTTGCCTCCATGTGCTAAACAACTTCAAAATCATATGCACATGTTGAGGGGGATCATTTCTAAAAGATCAAAAAAATTAAGGTACCAAAATGTTTTGATATTATATCACAAGTACCTTTATTGATTTTCCAAATGATTTTTCAATTGGTTTTGAGAAGGAAAGAACAATACCAAAAGACCGACCAATATACTGTATGCATGGTGTTATAAGGATGGTTAGGTTAGGTATTCGTTCCCACGATCCCTGGAGGGATCTACCCAGGGACAATCCACTAGATAGTGTAGAGTCCTTAGGTACATTGAAAAAAGAAGAAAAGAGAGAAATGGGAAGAGTGCGGACTGAGACAGAGCTAGTACTGGAATAAACCCAACAAGGTTCTAGTTATGAAGTCTCGGTAAGCACTGAAGGGGTTGAAGAATGAAAAAGAAATTAATGTGACAAGGGTGAAAAGAAATAGCCCTCCAATAATTCAACCTTAGAAACCGGGTTCAATACATATGCTACTGGTTGTTACCAAGGTAACACTGGTATTGAAGACAAGGCGTCATGGACCCAGTGACGCACTGCACTAAAACTTCCCAAACTACTCAAGTTCCTCTTAAAGGGCTTGTTTCATTCTCACGGGGAACCGACATAATCTATCGACTTTCTCTTAGAGATTGTTGATATTGAAGAAGGAGATCCTCTCCCTAGTCTCCGGCATAGGAAACCAAATGTGCACAATTGAGTCTAGAGACAAGAGATCATCCACAACATCTCATTAGGACACTAAATTCTTGAAGACTTGCTGTTTCACACAATGTGGAAAGTAAGTATATATTAAGAGTCCTACGCATTATCCTTGTGGTATTGCCAGAACATCCGAGTGATATGTAAAAATATTCACAATGAAGATGGAAATCCTTCTAGAGCCAACATCAAACAAGCTCTTGGTGGGTGACATGTGAGATCTTTTCTAAAGATCAAGCTTGTGACAACTGGATTGAAACAATGGGGCGATTCACTCTTGAATCAACCTTGGTCCAGGAATGAAATTGACAAATACTTTTGGAAAAACCGTTCGGTGTGCAAATCTTCTTTTCTCTAGCACATCGAATGTGTATTCATGTTTTCAAACACAAAAAGTATCTCTGATTGAAAAAATTACTTTTGGAAAAACCGTTCGATGTGCGAATCTCTTATTTGATCTAGCACATTGAATGTGTACTCTTTTCAAATACAAAAAGTATTTTTGATTGAAAATTGATCTTTCTCATAAAACCTTCGTTGTATTGCAAAAACTCTTTCTTCTAAGCAATACGCGATTGTTTTCAAATCATTTTCTATCAACCAAAATCTCAATTTCTGGTTCACTCCTCCGTGTTGTGTTCTTTGAGACGTTCGGTTTGAGAACAGCTAGAACAGCTGCGAAACCCTGTCAAGGAGATTCTTAGGAATCCTACAGGCAGTACTTGTATGATCAACGGGGAACCGTGGGCGTGTACCTCAATTGAAAGTGATCAAAGACACTTTCGTGTGTTTTATTGCTAACTGTTGTTTGCAGATACATCTGGACGGTTTGCGGTGATCGAATTGAGGAGTCAATCCAAAGCCGCATGCTCACAGCATCCACACTTAAGTTGAAGAAATCATGACTGGTGCATATCTACATAACCTGGTTCGATATTTTAAACTATGCTTCTGCTTCGCTGCAGCAAATATCATGAACCAGTAAGGCTTCCGCTACTCTGATGGAAAGATGTCATGATCCAGAAAGTGTGAGCATGTCGGTCCAAAAGTCACAACTTCACATGATGGCAACACAACTATGGATGATCCAGAGAGATTTACTGTGACTGATGATCTCAATGAAAGCTCGAAGATCATCAATGATGTGGATAAGTTAAAGGCCTCCACTTAAAGTACAAAGTTATCGGACTTTAAAGAATCGCTACTAATGCACAAAGATTGCAGAATTGAAGAATTGAAGTCTACGAGCTCAAGAACAAAGTCAAGAATAGAATGCTAGGATTTGAAATGTAAAAC
>OU343225.1:306864786-307161437 GCA_910596185.1 Chrysanthemum makinoi | reverse complement strand
ATGGGGTGACCTCCCTTAGGGGGAGATTGTTAGGAATTAGAAAATTCCATAGTGAAGAGTTGGTCACCCCAAATGTTATCTAGCTTAAGTTAGCTCGTAGACTTGTCGTTAGTTACGTTATTTAGTAGTTTATTTATTAGTTTGTAGCGTAGTATTGCTTTGTGCAACACCGTGGAGGAAGGACGGGTCTTTACCCACTGTATACCTGATCCACAGGCCGATAGGAGGTCGTGTATTTTGTAAGTATAAATACCCCTTCCATCCATGGAAGGGGTGTGGCTTCTTTGAATCTAACCTTACATTTGTTTAAGCAACTCTCTTTCAAGAACCTCCTCTCAACTCTCTTCATCTATCTCTAATGGCTTTCTTGTTTAATCATTGTCCTAGACCACCCGAATCATCAAACAACATAATATTCACGATCCTACACCCATTGGACAACATCATTAGAAACCCTTCTCGCCCAGTATTCACACGAAAACAACTTGCAACCGATGCCTTATGGTGCTTCTTCAACTCCGTACTCTCTAAGGTCGAACCAAAAGACATTAAAACCGCCATGAATGAAGACTGCTGGTTCAATGCCATGCAAGAAGAAATTCATGAGTTTGATCGACTTGATGTATGGGAATTAGTACCTGATCCAGATTGTGCTGTGATCATTGCTCTAAAGTTGATCTTCAAGGTGAAGCTTGATGAGCATGGTGATGTGTTGAAAAATAAGGCTAGGTTAGTCGCAAAAGGATACCGTCAAGAGGAGGGTATTGACTTTGAAGAATCATTTGCTCCAGTTGCTCGTATTGAGGCAATCAGAATCTTCTTGGCTAATGCTGCTAGCAAGAATATGGTTGTGTATCAGATGGATGTTAAAACCGCCTTTCTTAATGGAGATTTGAAAGAGGAGGTTTACGTCAGCCAGCCAGAGGGTTTTGTGAATCCAGAGCATCCTACTCATGTCTATCGCTTGAAAAAGGCTCTTTATGGTTTAAAGCAAGCTCCTAGAGCATGGTATGATACGCTATCAAAGTTCCTTCTATCTTCTGGATTCAGCAAAGGAGCAGTTGATCCGACATTGTTTACTCAGAAGTCAGGGAAACATTTAATTCACGTTCAAATTTATGTTGATGATATTATCTTTTGCCTCGACTGACCCCAATGAATGTGATCGTTTTTCTAATGAAATGGGTTTCAAATTTCAAATGTCAATGATGGGACAAATGTCATTTTTCTTGGGATTACAAATTTCACAAAGTCCGGAGGCATTTTTATAAATCAATCTAAATATGCAAATGAGATTTTAAAGAAATTTGGATTCTTATCATGTGACACCGTTGACACTCCCATGATTGAACGAACCAAGCTGGATGAGGACCACTCAGGGATCATGGTAGATCAAACGAAATATCGTAGCATGATTGGATCCCTGATGTACCTCACAGCTAGCAGACCAGACAACTTGTTCGTTGTGTGCATGGTGCTAGATATAGGCTAAGCCTAGTAAAAGCACCTTGAAGCGGTTTAACGGGTCTTTCGGTATCTCCAAGGAACCATCAATATGGGACTATGGTACTCGAAGGACACCGGTATGTCACTAACGACCTATCATGCTGATCATGCGGGATGTCAAGATACACGTCGAAGTACATCTGGAGGTGCTCAATTTTTGGGTGATAAGCTTGTGAGTTGGTCTTCAAAGAAGCAAATGAGTACTTCTATTTCCTCTACAGAGGTGAATACATAGCCATGTCATCTTGTTGTGCTCAAATCCTTTGGATGAGATCACAATTATCTGACTATGGCTTTGAATTCAACAAAATCCCTCTGTATTGTGATAATAAAAGTGCTATTGCTCTCTCATGCAACAACGTTCAACACTCTAGAGCAAAGCACATAGACATCCGACATCATTTTCAGGAGCAAGTGGAAAGCGGTGTGGTGGAACTCTATTTTGTGAAGTCAATACCGGTTAGCGACATCTTCACCAAAGCTCTTCCAAGAGAACGTTTTGAGTTTATTCTTCCACGACTTGGATTGAAAAGCCTTCAACCGAAACACTCAAAGCGTCTTCAGGAGGAAGACGAGGAGTAAAGGTCTTTCCTTCATCTATACTTTGTATATATTTATCCAAAAAGCAAAATACAAAATTACAAAACCTTCAAAAATCAAATAGGAAAATATAAAACTTTCAAAATCCATAAAAATGTGAAAAATTCAAAAAAAATCTTCAAAAATATTGTCATTTTTTCATGCTTTTCTCGATTCGATAATATCTACGGTCTTAATGCTGTCATTCAAAGAATGATACGGGGACTTTAGATGTTGTTCGAATGTTCTTAAAAAAAAAAAAAAAAAAAAAAAAAAATTGAGAGAAAGAGAAACAATGGTTTATTGTCATTTCAGGCAGTAACCCGCTTCTCAAAGAAAGAACAGAGCCATGCTTTATCTCATGTTTCATACCTAATGCTCTGATTCTAAAAACAAATGTTTGTCATCAACAAGACAAATACTTATTTTCAAATATTTTTCCTTCTAAAGATTCTTCTGAAAAATATTTGTAATCTTTTGAAAACTCAATTGTTTTGAAAAACACTTCGGACTATGTATTTGAAAATCAAAAGAACTTATCAAGTGTCAAAATCTCAATTCATCAATCAACGACTTTCGTCATTGATTGAGGGGGAGAATGATTTTTCAATTAAATCAAAAAGTGTTATTTTCAAACAATTTGCACTTAAATGAGTAAGGTCTATTCTAAAATGTTACACAATTGGTTCCAGACCTTGGTTATTATTATGTTTTCAAAAGATAATTATGCATGTTTAATCAATGGAGTTTAAAGTCTCAAAATCCAATCCTTATCAGATTAAAACGCTTTCACAATCAAGTCACAATTCTCCTTAAAAGCATTCAAAATCAATTTAAATCTACGGAGATCACAAATCTCAATTGATTTGATAATTGTGATCGGGGGAGAATTTGTGATTTAAATTGGATTTAAACTGATAATTCGATAGATTGTTTCATAACTGATTAGCATGTTTGCCTCCCCGCAAGTGACAAACGATTTCAATTTTTCCATACACATGTTGAGGGGGAGCAACTATTTTAAACATCAAATTATTGAAACATGACTGAATTGTCTCTAAGTGCAGGTTCCCTCTAATATGTGCAAAATTCTTTCAAAATTCAAGGCACATATTGAGGGGGAGCAAACTTTTGAAAAACTCATCCTTCCTCAAAATGTTTTATCTACTCAAATTGGTTGGGAAGTGAAGATGATCATTTTAGAACATGTTAATCAAAAGATTGGACCTTTCACTCTTAATCTAACGATTTAAAAGATCTCTTGCCTCCATGTGCTAAAACAATTTCTAAATTTTTATGCATATGTTGAGGGGGAGCATTTCTAAAATATCAAAACAATTAAGATACAAAATGCTTTGATTCTATATCACAAGTATCTTGATTGATTTTTCAAATGGTTTTCAATTGGTTCCAATGGCAGATGAACGATACAAAAAAAGACCGACCAACTTTACTTTATGTATGGTGATATAAGGATGATAAGGTTAGGTTGAGGTCCCATGCTCCGCCAGAACCGGAGGGATCTACCCAGGGACAATCCACTAGATAGTGTAGAAGTCCTTAGGTATGATGAAAAAGGAGAAAAGAGAGATATGGGAAGAGTCTTGGTGAGTGAGCTAGTCTTTGGAATAAACCCAACAAGGTTCTAGTTATGAAGTCTCGGTAAGCACTGAAGGGGTGAAGAATGAAAAAGAATTGAATGTGAAAAAGAGTGAAAAGAAATAGACCTCCATTTATTCAACTTTAGGGCAGAAACCGGGTTCAATTCATATACTACTGGTGGTTACCAAGGTAACATCTGTATTGAAGACAAGACGTCATGGACCCAGTGACGCACTGCACTTCAACTTTCCAAACCACTCAAGTTCCTCTTAAAAGGGCTTGTTTCTTTCTCACGGGGAACCGACATAATCTATCGACTTTCTCTTAGAGATTGTTGATATTGAAGAAGGAGACCCTCTCCCTAGTCTCCGGCATAGGAACCAAATATGCACAATTGAGTCTAGAGCCACGAGATCATCAATAAATCTCATTAGGACACTTTCAATGAAGACACTCTGTTTCACACAATTTGGAAAGGGAGATTATATCTTATGAGTCCTACGCATTATCCTTGTGGTATTGCCAGAACATCTAAGTGATATGCTTTCATATTCACGATGAAGATGGAAAGCCTTCTGGAGCCAACATTTAACAAGCTCCTGGTAGGTGGCATGTGAGATCTATCCAATAGATTAACCATGTGACAACTGGACAGAAACAATGGAGAGATTCAATCTTTTGAATCAATCCTGGTTCAGGTTATGCATTGACGGATACCTTTGAAAAACTGGTCGTTGTACTTAAAAACTCTTTTCTTTAGCACATCGACTGTGTACTTATTTCTCAAAAATAAAAGGTATTTATGATTGATAATTGATTTTCATTAAAACCTTCGTTGTATTGCAAAAACAATTTCTATTGGGCAATACACGATTGTTTTTCAAATCTCTTTTCATCAATCAGTGAATCTCGTTTAGCTGGTTCACTCACTCCGTGTTGTCTTCTTTGAGACGTTCCGGTTTGAGAACGGCTAGAGAAGCTGCGAAACCCAAGGAAATTCTTGAATTATACGATCACGAGGCAGTACTTGTACAGATCAAGGGAACCGGTGGGCGTGTACCTCAATTCATCAAAAGTGATCAAAGACACTTTCGTGCGCTTTATTGCTAACTATTGTATGTAGGTACACCCGACGCTGCGGTGATCAGTGGTCAATCCATAGCCGCATGCACACACAACACATTCACATCTAAAGAAATCATGATTAGTGCATCAATGACTCTGATATTTTCACTCCATGCTTCTGCCAATATCATGAATCAACAAAAGCTTCCGCTACTCTGATAAGAATAAATCATGATCCAGAATGTGAGCATGTCGGTCCAAAAGTCACAACATCACATAATACCAACACCACAATGGATGAGTCAGAGATTTAATATTGCTGATGATCTCAAAGCTGGCTCAAAACTCAGTATCACGTGGATCAGTTAAAGACCTCCACTCAGAATATCCAAACATGCAATAATGAAGAATCAAAGACTACGAGCTACAGAACAAAGAACATGGTCAAGAATGCAAGAACAATTTTTTTTGTAATATCTGTTTGTATTCAATGTAATTTTAATATATGTTTGAGGTGACCTCCCTTAGGGGGAGATTGTTAGTATTTAGAAAATCCTGGTATTAAAGTGTCGGTCACCTGAAGTATATGTAATCGTTAGAAAGCTCGTAGTCGTAGTTATTTTATGTCAAGTAGTAGTTAGTTAAGTATCACCGTGGAGGACGGACGGGTCTTTACCCACTGTATGCCTGATTCACAGCCCGTTATGTGGCGTTTTATTGTAAGACTATAAATACTCTCTACTTCCCAAGGTAGCGAGTTGGAGCTCATAATAAAATTTTTCTTTCTCTCACTAAAGTTCCCAAACCTCTAACTTTCTCTCTCTAAAACTCTTGTGTACGCCTACTTTGTTTGTGGTTTGATGTGTATGTGAAATCCAATATGTTACAGATTTTGACAAATGATAAGTCCAGATGATTTTCAAAAATATAGTCCGAGTTATTTTCAAAACAATTTTGTTTTCATTGGATGACAAATATTTTTCAGAAAAATGTTTAGAAGGAAAAATATTTGTGAAGAAAGATTTGTCCTTTTGGCAACAAACATTTGGTTTTAGAATCAGAGCATAAGGATTCAAAAATTAGATTTAAGCATGGCTCTGTTCTTTCTTTTAAAACAGGTTACTTCCTGAAATGACAGTAAACCATCATTTTTCTCCATCTTTTTTTTTTCTTTTTCTTTTCAAAAAGGGTTATGTACATTCGAACTTCATCTAAAGACCCGTGCCATTCTTTGAGTGACAACTCAAAGTCCGTAGATGTTATCGAATCAGGAAAAACATAACAAAATGACAGTATTTTTTGGAAATTTTCAAGATTTTCTAATTTTTATGAATTTTTAAAAATTTTATATTTTTCTCTTTTCTTTTTGTTGGTTTTATAATTTTGCATTTTGTTTTTAGGAAGATATGTACAGAGAATTAGATGAAGAAATGCCTTTACTCCTCTTCTTCCTCTTGAAGACGTTTGAGTGTCTCAGGTAGACTCTTTAGTCCAAGACGTGGGAGAATGAACTCGAAACGTTCTCTAGGAAGTGCTTTAGTGAATATGTCTGCCAGCTGATATTCAGTTCTCACAAAATAAAATTCCACCACAACTTTCTCCACTTTCTCCCTGATGAAGTGATGTCGAATGTCGATATTCTTTGCTCTTGAATGTTGAATGTTGTTGCATGAGAGAGCAATGGCACTTTTGTTATCATAATACAGAGGGATTTTGTTGAATTCAAAGCCATAGTCAGATAATTGGGATCTCATCCATAGGATTTGAGCACAACAATATGACATGGCTACGTATTCTGCCTCTATAGAGGATATTGAGGTACTCATTTGTTTCTTTGAAGACCAGCTCACAAGCTTATCGCCCAAAAAATGAGCACCTCTGCGTGCTTGCGTGTATCTTGACACCCTGCATGGTCAGCATCTGCATAAACGTTAGTGACATACGGTGTCCCGGTACCAAAGTCCCATGTTGATGGTTCCTTGGAGATACCAAAAGACCCGTTTAACCGCTTCAAGGTGCTTTTTGGTAGGCTTAGCCTGGTATCTAGCACACATGCATCCAGTGAATAGAATGTCTAGACTACTGTTGGTAAGGTACATCAGGGATCCAATCATACTACGATATTTAGTTTGGTCAACCATGATCCCTGAGTGGTCCTCATCCAGTTTAGTACGCTCCACCATGGGAGTGTCAACAGGGTCACAAGAATCAAATCCAAATTTCTTTAAGATCTAATTTGCATATTTAGATTGATTGATAAAAATGCCTCCGGGACTTTGTGAAATTTGTAATCCCAAGAAAAATAACATTTGTCCCATCATTGACATTTGAAATTCGGAGCCCATTTCCTTAGAAAAATGGTCACATTCATTGGGGTCAGTTCAGGCAAAAATAATATCATCAACATAGATTTGAACATGATCTAAGTGTTTTCCTAACTTTCTGGTGAACAATGTCGGATCAATTTCTCCTTTCCTGAATCCATTAGTTAGAAGAAACTTTGATAGCGTGTCGTACCATGCCCTTGGAGCTTGCTTCAAACTGTAGAGGGCCTTCTTCAAGCGATAGACATGAGTAGGATGCTCTGGATTCACAAAACCTTCAAGCTGGCTGATGTATACAACCTCTTTCAGATCTGCATTAATAAAAGCAGTCTTTACATCCATCTGATAGACTACCATGTTTTTACTAGCAGCGTTAGCCAAGAAGATTCTTATTGCCTCGATGCGTGCAACTGGAGCAAATGATTCTTCAAAGTCAATACCTTCCTCTTGACGGTATCCTTTTGCAACCAGTCGAGCCTTGTTCTTACAGGTGATGATGAATATAATAAACATAAAGTAAACATATAAACGCAGCGGAATCATCACCAACAACGGATCCATATAGCCATATGATTAATCAAATAAAACAAACATAAGGTTTATACCTTTGAAGCGTAAATCCGGTTGCAAGACACCAATCACCACCACGATGGGAATCAAGAAACCAAAAGACCAATGACGTTGGCCTTTCCAAATGAATGAAACACACTACACGTCAAGCAATCACCCTTTGATGCTAGTCTAACCTTTTCACCAATCCTTGTACAAGACTACAACTAGAATTATCAAGGAATAATAATCAAAACCAAAAACCTCTTTTTGGAAGAATATGGGGCGTCAACTTCAAGGGGGAGGGGAGGGGATTAAGTAGCCAATTAGTAACCTCCCTAATCAACATTAATTATCATAATTAGAATTAATGATAATTGATGTCAATCCACAAGTTACACATTAGGTCCTTCAAAGTCCAAATTCTCCTCTTTACTCCCTTATGTGACAATGGTTATTAATAACGTAAATACGATAAATACATTATAATAAATGGTCTCTAAGTGTATATGTGTGTGACCCCATAGGCTCACATATGACTAGACATATAATTATTTATTATGACACAAGCATACTCCAACGTCATAATAGTCAAGTAATTATACAAGCAATGGTTAGCGTCTAGCAACACGCCAATTCCCCTAGTGATATGTGAGGTTAGTTTCTTAAACATTTCATTAAATGGTTTATATGTCATATATCCCTTTGTTTCAGATACCATGTTGAACTTTAGACATGGATCAAAAGTCATTCTAATGGTTCAACTATTATGTTCTCGATCTTGATATTGAACATGATTACCAAGTGAATTAAGATTCATCTTAATCTCATTTGGGTACGGCCATACAAACATCTGTTCAAATCATCGAGGGGCCCAGTAGTATCTAACTCCAAACCATGTGGATGAACAAATCCTATTTTGACTGCACGTGTCATTCATGTGCTTCAAATCATTCTTGATAGTGGCCTTTATAACTACCTTGTTCAGGACAGCGTTTAACCATATCAATGAATGAAAATCCACACATGCAAGACCTGCTTGCATCTCAAGTCTAAGGATAATAGACATAACCATTTTCGAGATTCACTATTTGACGCCGATCCATGCAGTGAGTACTCGTAGGTTGGGTCAGTCCAATGTTCATCACAATGAACAACATGTGAGTTTGGCAAATAGTCACCAACACGCTCACAATTGCCTTAATTCGATGATACTCCCGTATCATCAACCGGCAATGGACAATTTTAGAATAAATAAATTATTCATAAATTAAACATGAAAATATAGAACATAGTAGTATGAATGAAGACGAGCATACCAGGTATTTCAATTCATTATATAATACGACTTCCTAATGTTCCATTATCCAAATACTATAAACAGATATGCATAAGACTACATATAGATCGGAAACCGGTGTTCCCACCATGATCAAATTATGTTGTTCAAGACAACAAGTAGTCATCTGAGTAAACCTTGAGCATACTTGTTTCAAAATCCATGAAAGGTATGATGATTGTGCTTTTGTATGTGTGCATTCAAGTACAATACGAGTATTGCAACACTGCATTCCATAGGGTGTTTGAAGCTAGGAAAACACCTACTTTAGACATTCATCTAAACAGTTTCTCAAACTGTAAAGTATTCTTATTCTTTTAATATATAATGCATTAATGCTCGGTCGAGCACATCTAGTCAACAATGTCATCATTCATGATGATATGCTACCATGACTAGGTTTGAGCATCATTTCAGTTAAATAAGCATCAATGTATGCAAACATAACAGAGATCCTCAAATATCCGTAAATGTTGAACATATATTTAGTCCTTTGTAGGTCCATTAGAATGTTCGTTTAACAATTATCTAATGACATTCACTTAGATATTTGTTGTTATCAACTCATCTTGCATTCATGCAAATGATATAATTAGTCTAATGCACAATATGATATACATAATGAATCCTTTAGTTAAACTTGAGGTTTCTATTCATGCTTTCAATCTCATCAGGTAAGATTGATTATTGAGACTCCCCTCAATAATGTTTCATATTGTGTCAGACTTAATAACCGCTTATGTTTATTCAAACAAACATATGTAACAAGGTTGCATGTTTTATTTTCTAAAACTCTCAAGAGAAACTTCATTCCAAACTAAGGAATAAATTCTAGCTTAGATGGAATAATGTTTCTAATACGTTATCAACATATGATATTTAAGAAAATAAATACGGTTGCTCCCACTTGCTCTTAGTGTACTTCGTATTGATCTTATTTTAATCAAAATCAAATTAATGATTTTATGGTAAACTAAAGATCTTAGCTCGGAGATGCATGATCTAATCCACACTTGGATTCTTGTATCTTGTAGACATAATAAAGATTATATATATTCACAAACCCTTTTGAATACACATCGTCCTCCCAAGTGTATTCAATAAGAAAAGAGTTTTGAAATCCTATTGTCACATTTCATTTACATGAAGATAAGTATGAAAATTCATCATCTTTATACATTTAATATTTGCAGGTAGGAAGATTTAATCATAGTCAATTTCTTGAGTATGAGTAACTCATTTCACTACTCGTGAATTAAATGTGTGTACAAGTTTGTCCTTTTGAGTCTTCTCATTGAGAAACTCATTTTTAACCTCACAGTCTAACTGATTGGTAAGAGATCAATCAAGCTTCATGAGTGATTGTCTTCCACGGATTGCATCTTATCATTCATAGTTTTGAGCCATTCATCAGATTCAGAATCGATAATGCAGCTTAGTTAGTAGGTTCACAATGACCCTCTAACTTATATCCCTTAGCATTGATATAAGACTATATCATTCAGGTGCAAGAAGTTTCCTTTCGGATCTATGAATGAGAGATATCATACTATGGTTTAACATATGCATGTTCAACCTTAGTGTGACATCAACAAGTGTACCTAGAAGGTTGTGTATATTAGTTCTTGAACAACTTCAAGATCTAAAGGTTCTCCCACTTGCTTTGTACATAGAGACTAATCTCTAGATACACAGCATCTTGAGAAACAATAAATTGTTTTCAATTGGGACATCCAAAATACATTAGTAGTTCTTGACTCCGGTTTGTTAATTACTTACTCTAAGGTATTTAACAAATTAAGAACTTCAATCAAGACATAATGGAATTCATCCCATTCCATAACACAATGGCGTCTTAAATACCTTCCAGATTGGAACCATATTGAGTGTACCCATGGCACATTCAATTTTCTAACCTTAATAGCTTTGGAGGTAAGAGAGTTTAAGTCATCAAAGATCAAACAATATCAATAGAGTTTGATTTTCCATGATGGACATACCATAATGATGTGGTATTCCATGAGGATTGATGTTGTGAGATTATCCCATAACTCATTAGATGAACTTATACTCTTTGGCTTACGTATCTGCCAACCAAGTCAAACCGAAGGCATCAACGGTGTTTTTTCAGCCCATTGCATACTTAATTTACAAGTCGTTGACCAAGTCAATAACTTCATGTGCATGTTTTGACTAGAAAACATAAACATTTAATATTTTACTATCGTCATCGTCATCTACAATTTAATGACTTCATGTACATGTATTTAACAAGAATACATAACAAGTTAACGTCTTACTTTACGTTATAAGTCTTTCAACAATTAACAGACTTGATGTTTAAGTCTTTACAAGAGACCTAAACATATTCAAGTAAAGCAATTTAGAGTGCCGACTCTTGGCCTCAATAGTAATTTCAAGTTAATTTCATACTTCAAGATTATGACTTTACAATAATACATAATCATATTTACTGAACAATTCGCTGAATATGTTGAAGTAGCTTTTCATATTATCTTGACATTTGTTCTAATTAGGGCAACTTACATTTTATGTATAGAAGTCCTAGTAGAATATTGGTTTTCTTACCATGCAGTCAAGAGAAACTATTAGTCATATTGTTAATTTGTTATATGTTGTATCTTGCACACAATGAAGATTTCTCCCACTTGTGCACGGCACAACATCATGCGTAATATGACAGTGTCACAGATATGATTTTATACAAAATCAAAATATAGATATGTAGAACTTTATTGTTTTAATAATGAATCATGCATAACAATTTTATTGATAACATTTGAGGAAGCAACATCGAGGAGCGCGACAAGTTATCTAATAAAATTCATGCAATGGTTCTTATATAAACTATGATGCTTTACGTGTGGAAAGGAATGTATTATTTCAAGACAATCAAGAAATAATATGGGCGGCAAGGTAATAAAGATTACGGCTCCCTTGGATTAGACAACATTACATGTGTTTCGTCACGATATTAAAGTCACATAGCTCCCATTGAATTATACAACATTATAAATGTTATGCCACCAGTGGAGATTGATTGTCGATTGGATACTTTCCTTCTTTCTTTGAATATCTACACATTATTGCTAATGTGAGTCACTTGGACTAGTAAACATGTACTTAGATATTCAATGAAGTGCATCAAGTTCTAACATATAGATGACGGGCTAGCCATCATTGATATTTTAACTTGAAAATAGGCATGCAATTCCTCCATAAGGTCTATTTTACCACAAGGGTGTGTAGTACCTTATTAGGTTTATTGGGTTAAGATAATTGCTAGGTAATCATGCTAGTAATTATCTTTACCATTTTGTGGTTTATTGATATTTCCATCTTCTAATTATTAAAACTCATATTATTTTGGTAGCTATAGAAAACGTGTTCTCTAGTTATCCAAATATCTTTTCTTACTTCAATGTTTGAACAGGAACTAGGGTTATAAAACAAACTTGAAAGAATAAGATGTGCAACCATACTTAACCGTTTTGACTTTTGCAAGACATCATGATTTCTAGAGTAGGTGTTCTTTGAGTTTGATTAGATTTAGGACAATTCAAATATTCCTATTATGCCATTTCCTCATAAAAAAAACAGATAGGAACAAGTCTCTTTCTTACAAGAAAGAAGTACTTAGTTTGTCTTTTTAACAAGAAAAGAATAAACTTTTTATTTAGGATGTGATGCATTATATCATTAATATGAATTTACAAAGTTCAATTTTTAGTCTTTTCGATAATTATCCTTTTACAAATTAATTACCCCATGTTTAAAACAATTAATTTACGAAAAAGGCTAAGATCCACATCGTGCTTCTACTATCACATCGATTGATCTCATAGCAATAGTAGATTCAATTGGTAGGCGATGATCACCAATTTCATTATATGTGCAACTCTTAGATCCTTATGGGACTCATGGCACTAGTGAACAAGCATCTAGTGTCAAGTAGGCATGTTTAGTCCCATCCTTGCCTCGGGTCAAGGTCTCACCGCTTAACTCGATTAAGTCATCCAATTTGAGAACGTGCGAAAATATATCTAGGTCCTACGCATAGACAATAATCACCTTGGGTTACAATTCAACCTAGGTCCCACGCATAGGAAAAAACTAATTGCAAGTTTTCTCAAGCGATTGGACGGCATGACTTAAATTTGTGACGGGTAAAATATTTTGATGTGAATCAAAAAAGGTGTACGAAAAGCATGCATTCATTCTTCGTAGCACAAGTTAAAAACTCTTCTTAACTTAAGTCTAATCATTGTTTTAATTTATGTGTGTCAAGTTGTCCTTTTTCAAGTCTAATATAGAACATATGTGGATTATAATAGAGATTGGACAATACATAAATCGAATAACATACATAACAAGTTAAGTGTTATTTTTAAAACAATGATTTTATGTTAAATCCATATTTAAACTTAGTTAAACTAAATCATAAGATTTAGTTTGAAAATGGTTTGTGTTGCGTTTTAAGTTTTAGAAAACAATTTGCAAGTTATATACATTCACAACATACATAATAAGCAAACAACCAACACACAACCACAATATGCAAAGCCTCAACCGATGAAAGAACCTATGCTTGGTCTCGTGAGCCATCACGAGAACCAAGAGTCATCTAGGGACATAAACCACAACCACACGGAGGACTCCCACTTGCTCCAAGACCAAGCTAGGACAAGTAGAAACCCATTATGCACATGAAAAGTGAATCTGCCAGCCCAGAATTTCTGCATTCGGAGGCCCAATAGGCCAAGAAGGAGTCCTCCCCGAGCTTAGCATAAAACTACAAAGTTGTGGGCCCATGAGTTGTCTACCTGCAGAAAAAAATTGGTTAAAAAATACCCTACCAATCATCGAGAAACTCCGTTTTACTGCAGCTCGTCCGAACAGCCATTATACGTCTTTATGTCTTTTATGCTTTGCCATTCCATTCCAAGCATCGGTTACAATATATAGAATGTAAAATACAACTAATCTACTATCTATCTATTGTAAAATGCCCAAAAAATGGCAAAAACCAAATTAAAATACATACATAAAGGCCGAAACAATGGCAAACCCCAAATAACAAGAAATAAACGACAATCACAATCATTCATGGCACAAGTGGTCTAGGTTTTCATCGGCTTTGAATATACACATAATAATACCATAAAATTATGAACATAACAAGGTGTTGGCTAATCCCATGAGCAAACATTCATGTATTTGCCATGGAAACAATTTAAATGACATGAAATAAAAGAATTAGCCAACGAATCGAAGAAATAATCAACAAGAATTAAAACCCCGATTGGTACGCGTGTAAAATGGATTTAGGTTCTCAAACCTACTGATATTAGACCTTCTAAAAATAATTTTACCACAGAAAATTAAGCCTTAGGGGCTGTTTTCAAATCGTTTCAAGAATCGATTAAAACAACGCGATTAAAGCCATTTTTAGCGTACCGAACACATTGTTTAATTAACGTATGCGAAACCAATGGCCATAGGACCAAAAATCACAGATCTTTATATTACTAATAACATTCTTAATCCACGAAAAATGGAGCTCTCGGGGCTGTTTTGAAAGTGGTTACAAAAACCACTTAAAAACACGCGTTTTGACCATTTTTTCGCATACCCGATAATCATATGGCAAATATGATGGCTCGTGATACCACTACAGGTGATGATGAATATAATAAACATAAAGTAAACATATAAACGCAGCGGAATCATCACCAACAACGGATCCATATAGCCATATGATTAATCAATTAAAACAAACATAAGGTTTATACCTTTGAAGCGTGAATCCGGTTGCAAGACACCAATCACCACCACGATGGGAATCAAGAAACCAAAAGACCAATGATGTTGGCATTTCCCAATGAATGAAACACACTACACATCAAGCAATCACCCTTTGATACTAGTCTAACCTTTTCACCAATCCTTGCACAAGACTACAACTAGAATTATCAAGGAATAATAATCAAAACCAAAAACCTCTTTTTGGAAGAATATGGGGCGTCAACTTCAAGGGGGAGGGTAGGGGATTAAGTAGCCAATTAGTAACCTCCCTAATCAACATTAATTATCATAATTAGAATTAATTATAATTGATGTCAATCCACAAGTTACACATTAGGTCCTTCAAAGTCCAAATTCTCCTTTTTACTCCCTTATGTGACAAAGGTTATTAATAACGTAAATACGATAAATACATTATAATAAATGGTGTCTAAGTGTATATGTGTGTGACCCCATAGGCTCACATATGACTAGCCATATAATTATTTATTATGACACAAGGATACTCCAACAGTTCTTTAGCACATCAACATGTTCATCAAGTTTTACTTTGAAGATCCATTTTAGAGCAATGATCATGGTACAATCAGGAGCAGGTACTAATTCCCATACATCTATGTGGAAAACTAGAAGGGGGGGGGGCTTGAATAGTTTTACCAATTTAAAACTTCCTTTTAAATATTTAGATCGACTTATGTCAATCTATTTAGATGTGTATGTTGGACGTTGATAGATAGATATATAAAAGTGTAATGAAAGATAAAGTGTAAGAAGCACATAACCATGACACGAGTATTTATAGTGGTTCGGCTACAAGGACACCTTCCTTGCCCTATTCCACTACCTGAGTCACCTACTCGAGAGTTCGTAATCACTACACGACACCAATCTCCTTATGGCGGAGAAGCCTTCACAACGTTGCCTATTCTTTTTCCGGTACTAGGCTAACCACCGGGTTCTTTCACACCAAGGTGAACCACACCTATCACAACGTCGCCTACCCTTTATCAGGTACTAGGCTAAGTACCTAGTTCCATTACAATGGAGGAACTACTACCCAACACAACACAACACCTAATCCCAAGGAGACCCACTCCTTATTACAACACCATTAAGTATATCACCAATACTTGGAAAAAAACTAATACTATATGTATAACGATGCACCTCATCGATTATACGACCTTGGCATTCTATACTAATACCACTTGATTTGATTCTTAGGCATTCATCACCAATGCCTTTGACACAACGCTTGGCACCTTTCACTAATGCCTTCGTCTTGACACCTTTAGCATTCTTCACTAATGCTTTTGACACGAACGTTAAGCATCTTTCACTAATGCTTTCGTCTTGACTCTTTCGGCATCCTTGACTAATTCCTTCAACACAACACATCTACGGAGGAAGAAAGAACTATCAACAAGAGAACCTTAGTTGTCTTGATGATGACGAAGCATGGCAACTCATGGACTTGAGCTTGCTCGACTTCAAGAAGTAGTGATCTTGCCTTTAAGAGGAACCTAGAGAATCACACAAAAAACAAAAGACAAACTACATAGAAAGATCCCTTAGGATCAGTGGTTAGAGAGTTACAATACTTGGGGAAAGTATGTGTAAGAGTGGCAAGCCAAAAGGAAGAAATGGCTCACTATTTATAGAGGAGAAATGCTTACTGTTCCCCGAAGAGATGCATCTAGCGTAAAGCTAGGGATCCGTGGGACGCTCCTCTTTGCCCATGGGTATTTTGGTTATGGGTCATGGGTTATGCGTTGATCCATGGGTTTCTTATTAGATACAATGTATCTTATGAGTGCAATGCACCTAGTCAAATGGGTATGGGTCAATACCATGGGTTATAGGTATTTTCCATGGGTTGTAGTTTTTACCCATTTATATAATATATACTAGTTGTGTATATGTTTTGCCCAATATGTAAACACTAGTTGTTGTACATATATATTACTAAATCATAAAATCACTTATACTTGTTTTAGTGTTTTATGTGAAAACGTAAGTGTGTTAGAAAAACTATTGGCTCAAACTTATTATGTATTTTATTTGTTTCGTTAAAATGATTTTACGTTTGTTATCGGCAAAACATTAGAAGATCGTAAAATATAAATAAATATTTTTACGGCTTATTTGTATTATAAATCTCCCCCTTTTTGTTGATGACAAAACATACAATTATTTTAAGGAAAAAATAAAATTCCTAAAAAGTTCAACTTGGAGTTTTTACTCTCTTCTCCTTCTTTTTGTCGAAACAAAAAGAGCGTCGAAAAAAAACTAACACAAAGTTTTAAGAAAAACATGTAAAAAGAAAAGATGTAAAGTGAGCAAGTGGACGGAATGGTTCTCGTCTTAACTCCCCTTGACCGCGAGTCCATACCTTTGTGAGGCGCCAAGTACATAAAAGTAAGTAAGATAAAGTATTGCAATTATGTTTGCAAATGGTTCGTCCTTGTGATGAAAATGCTCCCCCTTGAAGATTGCAACGTTGCAATGGGGTGTCATGAAGTATAATCCAAATAAGGATTATGTTGCAAATGGTTTTGCAATATGGTTTGACACAAAGCTCCCCCTAGCTTTATGGTGTTAAAATCTTCATGTGTATTTTGAAAATCTACAAAATAAAGGTTAGAAAACAAGAGTATAGTGCATAATTTCCTACAAATAAGACTCAAGTTAGTAGAATTTTGTTCTTCTGTACCACGGATCCCACGGTTCCCTACATGGAGGGATCTGTCTAGGCATTTTCCAGGGATCCGTCTGTCTGGTGACAGATGATTCAGCAAAGGTGTTATACCAAACAATTCTGAATATGAAAATGAGATATGTATACAAACAATAAACATATACTCAGATAAATATGGCAAGTAGGTTATCATTCAATAAAACAAAGAGATAATCAACAAATCTCTTAAAACTAAGAGAATGATAAATCCATGTAATACATTTTCTGCTTAATGCTAATGAAGAATCTAAACTCAAGAGGCAACTACGTTCTTAAGGATGATCAAACATAAAATGGGATTCCTAAAAGTTCTAAGTTGAGCTTGAGGCTAGGGACATTTTGAGGCTCATGGTTGTTTGGGTTTGTTGACCTCTTCGAAACGTTCGAGGAGGTGATAAAACATGAAACGTTGCTCATCACGTAGTTCATGTATCAACCTTTCAACATGTTGACAATAATAGCAATCCTTGTCATGGTTTTGAGCTTCTTGAAGTAGAGGTTCAAGTGAAGTGGGTTGAGGATCCTCAAATAAAGGAGGAATTGGTGGAGACTCATTAAGTGGTGGCTCAACAATGTTTGAGGGTGGAGATAAAGAAGTGTCAACTTCCATATGGTCGGGTGGTTGACTTTGATGTCTCCTCATAATCTAAAATGGACTATTGGGGGGAATTGGAGAAATTGATATTGGTGTAAATGTTGATTCAACACTTTGGTTTTGTTGCACAACCTTTTCAAGTGAATTTTTTGGTAGTGGTGGAAGATGAGATGGCCAAGGGGGTAAGTCCTCTAAGTTGTGAGAATGTGGAGATGATTGCGAGGCGTTAAATGATGTGGCTCTAGGCACCAATGATGTTGGTTGGGTTGAAAAGGGTGTGTTTGGTTTAGTAGAGTTTGGTGATGATATCCCTGTGGGAACAATCCTCTTGGGAATTAGTTTGATTTGTTTATTTGGTGTAGGGGAAATCCTAGCATTGGTGGACTTAACCGGAGATGATTCGGTTGAGGAAACTTCGTGTATGACCCTAGCAAGTTTCTTGGGTGGTTCTTGGGTGGATGAGTTAGCACTAGGAGCTTTTCTCATGATGAAATGAATGAGGAAGATGTTTCTAATTGCTGAGAATTATGTTTGTGTTTGATTACTAAGGAGTTCTAGCAAGATGATTTATAAAGGGAAGATTTTGGCAAGTGCATTTAAGACTTTAGCCATTAAGATTCATAGAAATGTGATGATTAACATGCACAAGATTCAAGTTCATAGTTTCACTGATCTAGGAACTTAATAAAGATGAGGTGGAGTGTTCAAGCTAGCAAGATGAGCTTGAAATGATTGTTTTGGCTAGAGTTGACATAATCTGTCACCCGGATCCCACGGTTCTCTCCTTTGAGGGATTCGTCTAGGCTAATCCTAGAGATCTGGCTCTCAGCAGCTATGAAAGGATAAAAATGATGTTTCTAAGGTCTAAGATCTATACCATCTTGAGTGTTTCAGTCCTCCTAAGTATCTTAAATGAGGGTGTACTTGAATGATCAAGAGCAATGAATGATATAGCAAATGATTGCTTTTTATGGAAGGAAAATAAGACTAAATGACTACCAATGGATGTTCAAGGATGACACTAAGAGTTTTGATGGTGTCAAGTAATAATAAATGATCCTAGAGATCAGATGTTAGCTTGAGATGGAGTTTGAAAAATCCTCAAAAATCAAAAGAATTGAAAAACTAATTTTTGACCCGTTTTGAGATAAAGATGACTAGAAACAGTTTCCTAAATTTGTTCAATATGTCCACCTAAGTGTTTTGAAAAAAAATAAAAAACAATTTGTGAGTATTGAAGTGGAAATATGGTGAGTTTTGATGTGATGATAAATCAAATGGAATCTTGAACTAAGTCCAAGGTGAGCCATGGGTGAGTGTCAAGCTATCAAATGTTAGAAGAAGACTTAGCTGGCTCTAAGGTCTTATGTTAGGCTTATGTGAGGTGATCTAGTGAGTTGTTTTGATGTAAGGAGATCTGTATAACTCATCTGCTATTACGGATCCCACGGTTCCCTTAGAGAAGGGATCCGTCTAGACTAAAACTAGGGATCCGGCATCGTGAGATCGAACCTTTACGCTGACTAATGCGACTTTGCACTAAGCAATATACACATATAACATTTAATTTAAACAGTAAGGTAAACATATTATCACATACGACATATCATAGATAATTTTAGTAATAATAATATCCAAGAAAACACAAACAAACTTGCTAAAACATAATCATTCATACACAAAATAATTGTCTCAAGATAATCATAATCCTATAGTCTCTTTCGTCAATTCTTTCTTTTCCTCTTTCTCAACTTTGTGATGTGATAAGCTAGGTTTTGAATCATACCCCTTAATTGTTTGAATTCCGCGGTCTCGTTTGGAATATACGGGAGTTGTTCATAGTAATCAAATGGTTCTAATTCAATGTTAGCTATGGGGTCGACGTCTTCCTCTTCTTCATCTTCTTTTAATTCTTCGTCCGAGGAGTCCGAGAGAGCTTTAGGTTTTCTTCCATTGACCATGAACCGTTTAGAGGGTTGTTTGGTAAGAGGTACCATTACGTGATCGACAAAGAAATGATCATTGTTGATAGGAGATGGTTGCAATGCACTAACATACTTACAAAGTCGTGTTAGGAGCATACTATATGGAAGTACCATGTTGGAAGCTTTGAATACCCCAGCCATTCTCCTCACCATGTAATAGGCGAGATTAAATAGCTTTTGGTGGATAAGACAATAGATCATTTGCACAAGACATGCATTTGGATGATCCTTGTTACCAACTAGGCTAATGACGTTTTCCATAAGGATTTCTTCCCATTTTCTAAGCATGGGATGCATTTTGAAAAGTTCCATTTGAAAAGGATCACGGTGAATGAGCTTTTTGTTTCGGTTGAAATAGGATTGGTCGGTCCTAACCTTGAAGATAGTATCTCGAATGGTTGCGGGATCATCAAGAGGAGTATTGTAGATAGGTTTAGAATCAAGTGCAAGGTTTAGAGCGTTAATTGCCCAATCTTGAGAATACATACAAATTCCTTCACAAGGAATGCGAAGAATTTGAGCAAATGTGTTGAGAGGTAGAGTGAAGTTTCGTTTATTGATGATGAAGGAGATTGAAATGCTATCATCGGTGTTTCGAATGATCCTAATGCTTTTACAAAATTCAAAGATGAAAACCGGGAAAATTTGTTCATCAATGTCAACAAGACAATCAAAGTTGATTGCCGAGAAAACTTGACGAGTGTCGGTATCTTCAAGGAAACATTCCTTGACTACACGACCTTCGTGAATAAGTCATTTTTCAAGTCTTTTGAAGACTTTGCGATCGGTTTTTGATAGCCCTTCTTTCCGATAGTAATGGGTGAGGTAATGGACGGTATCATGGTGGTCTTGTTGAGTGGCTTTAGGCATGGTTGGTCCTAGAAACATAAATATTCCAATTAGGTAAAATTAGTTGAGATGGGTTTATGGTTTTGATTTGTATTAACAATGTTGTAAACACAATGTAATCCTAATTGTGTTAAAAGCTCCTTTTAATGATTAATTTTGAAAACCCTAATTGAATTAATTGATTAGAAATTGTGCAACCATAAACCCTAGGATGAGGATGATGGAAATTAGAGCAAGTTAGTGTAATTACTTACAATGGTGTTCTAGAGAGGAATACTTGAAGGTATGGAGTCCTATGAGGATGAAATCAGTTCTTGAGTCATTTTTGTGTTATGTGGGGAGAGAAAAAATGATCAGTTATGTTTTTCAAATGCGTATTGCTGTGTTCTGTTCTACACTTTCCCTGGATCCCTTGTATTTGGGATCCGGCTAGTACAACTAGATGGATCCGGCTCCTGTGGACAGAAAAAGGGTTCTTTGGCTTTATTTTTGTAGTAAGCTATAAACTAGCTTACGGAACAAAAATAGTTTAAAGGTTTCAAATGAAAAGATGTTTTGGTCGACGGGATTTGATAAGTTAATTATCAATGGTCCATTTGTGACGACAGCGTTAGTTTGACGAAATCAAGAGGACTACTATTTCTGATGATGAGTAAGTCGGGAAAGTGACGAAAGAGAGACTTTTAAGAAACTAGCAATTTATTAAACAATCAAGAACTATGATGTCAACATAATCATGTAAACTTAGCTAATGAAAAAGTAAACATACCTTTATGCTTCTTGGATTGGCTTATGAAGATATAATACCAAAAATACTTCATGAGCTCTTAAAGTAATCCTTTGTACTTAGAGTAAGTAGGTTGTGATTAATTTTAGATCCTTTCTCGAATGTTGACTTCATTATTCTTTTAATAGAAACGAAGGTTTTAAAGAGATCCTAGCATGAAGATTTCTTGAAACAAATATGTTAGAATGATCCATCAATGTCCAACATGAAAGAGAAAAAGAAAATGTTTTGAAATATTTTCTTCTTTGTAGTTTTCAAACATACACGGATCGTATCAAGTTTTTAAAGTACAACATACTTTAAGAAACTTGGTAACGAAGCTCTGATACCAATTGTGGAAAACTAGAAGGGGGTTGAATAGTTTTACCAATTTAAAACTTCCTTTTAAATATTTAGATCGACTTATGTCAATCTATTTAGATGTGTATGTTGGGACGTTGATAGATAGATATATAAAAGTGTAATGAAAGATAAAGAGTAATAAGCACATAACCACGACACGAGTATTTATAGTGGTTCGGCTACAAGGACACCTTCCTTGCCCTACTCCACTCCCCGAGTCACCTACTCGAGAGTTCGTAATCACTACATGACACCAATCTCCTTATGGCGGAGAAGCCTTCACAATGTCGCCTACTCTTTTTCCGGTACTAGGCTAACCATCGGGTTCTTTCACACCAAGGTGAACCACACCTATCACAACATCGCCTACCCTTTATCAAGTACTAGGCTAAGTACCTAGTTCCATTACAATGTAGGAACTACTACCCAACACAACATAACACCTAATCCTAAGGAGACCCACTCCTTATTACAACACCATTAAGGATACCACAATCCTTAGAAACAAAATAATACTATATGTATAACGATGCACCTCATCGATTATACGACCTTGGCATTCTTTACTAATACCACTTGATTTGATTCTTAGGCATTCTTCACCAATGCCTTTGACACAACGCTTGGCACCTTTCACTAATGCCTTCGTCTTGACACCTTTAGCATTCTTCACTAATGCTTTTGACACGGACGTTAAGTATCTTTCACTAATGCTTTCGTCTTGACTCTTTCGGCATCCTTCACTAATTCCTTCAACACAACACATCTACGGAAGAAGAAAGAACTATAAACAAGAGAACCTCAGTTGTCTTGATGATGACGAAGCATGGCAACTTATGGACTTGAGCTTGCTCGACTTCAAGAAGTGGTGACCTCACTTTTAAGAGGAACCTAGAGAATCACACAAAAAACAAAAGACAAACTACATAGAAAGATCCCTTAGGATAAGTGGTTAGAGAGTTACAATACTTGGGGAAAGTATGTATAAGAGTGGCAAGCCAAAAGAAAGAAATGGCTCACTATTTATAGAGGAGAAATGTGTAATGTTCCCCGGATCCCACGGGTCCCTCCCACAAGGGATCCGTCTAGCGTAAAGCTAGGGATCCGTAGGACGCTCCTCTTTGCCCATGGGTATTTTGGTTATGGGTCATGGGTCATGGGTTATGGGTTGATCCATGGGTTTCTTATTAGATACAATGTATCTTATGAGTGCAATGCACCTAGTCAAATGAGTATGAGTCAATACCATGGGTTATGGGTATTTTCCATGGGTTGTAGTTTTTACCCATTTATATAATATATACTAGTTTTGTATATATTTTTCCCAATATGTAAACACTAGTTGTTGTACATATATATTACTAAATCATAAAATCACTTATACTTGTTTTAGTGTTTTATGTGAAAACATAAGTGTGTTAGAAAAACTATTGGCTCAAACTAATTATGTATTTTATTTGTTTCGTTAAAATGATTTTACGTTTGTTATCGACAAAACATTAGAAGATCGTAAAATATAAATAAACATTTTTACGGCTTATTTGTATTAACAATCTAGTCGATCGAACTCATGAATTTCTTCTTGCATGGCATTGAACCAGTTGTCTTCAGTCATGGCTGTTTTAACGTCTTTTGGTTCGACTTTAGATAGTACGGAGTTGAAGAAGCACCACAAGGCATCAGTTGCAAGTTGTTTATGAGTGGATACTGGACGAGAAGGGTTTCCAATGATGTTGTCCAATAGATGGTCATGTGTCCATTTTCTAAGGTGCTCGTGTGGTTGTTGTTGAGGGACTGAAGTAGCAGATATCGGATCTCTTAATGAAAATGGTTATGAAGTTGGTTCAGGAGCAAATATGATCTCAAATGGAGCATCTTTGGGAGTAGCAAAGGGGTTATCTTCATCATAGTTGCCAAAAACATTTCCATGATGTACACTCGATGATTGAGGATTTGATGATGATGATGATGAGTGATCTGTAGTAGGCGCTTCTTGACTCAGTGACACAGAAACTGAAGGGTTATCTAGATTGAGTGGGTTTGGGGCTACCACTGTTGATGGATTAGACTGATCATTAGCAATAGGTTCATAGTATTCATCAAACATCGGATCAAACAAATTCTTTAAATCATCTTCAGAAGGAGGTATATATGGAACTGCTGGTGAGGGGTTTTGTACAAGAGAAGAACTAATGGGACTACTTAATGTATGTTGAGATGCGGGTCCTGAACTTGATTGTCCTGGAGCTATTTGCCCATACAGCTCATCGAACATGACGTGAATGGTTTCCATGATATCTCGAGTTCTTTTGTTGTAGATTCGGTAACCCTTCCTGTTTGGTGCATAACCCACAAAAACTCCAATGTCCACCTTAGCTCTTAATTTACCTAAATCTTGACCATCATTCATTGGATAGCACAAAGCACCGAACACACGAAGGAAGAAGAGGTCAGGTTTTTGATTGTGGACAAGTTCGTATGGAGTTTTTCCATGAGTGGTGTGTATAAAGGAGCGATTTTGGGTATAGGCGGTGGTAATGGCTTCACTGGGAGAAACATTGGAACCATTGAGTAAATTAGCATTGTTCTTGTAGCTTCCACAAGGGTCCGATTCGTCTTTCAACTACACCGCTCGTTGAGGAGTGCGTGGAACACTTCTTTGATGGCTGATTTCAATGCTTTCATAAAACTAACTTAGTTCTTTGTTAACAAACTCAGTTCCATTGTTCGTTCGAATAATTTTAACAGTCTTGTTAATTCGAACCTGCAGCAGTTTGATAAGTTTGATGATGACATCTGGTGTTTCATCCTTTGTCCTCAAAAACTTAACCTAAGTAAATCGAGAGTAGTCATCAACAACTACTAACACATATTTCTTCCCATTTATCGTTTGCACTCTCATGGGTCCGCATAGGTCCATATGAAGTGTATGTAGAACTTCCATAACTAAGTTTGCAGGTTTGGGTTTATGGGCATATTTCTTGCTTTTTCCCAATTGGCATGCTGAACAAAGGCGTTCCTTTTCATACTTCAATCTGGGCAAGCCTCTTACGAGGTCCTTTCTAGAAAGATCATTAATGGTGCCGAAGTTCAAGTGATTTAGACGACGATGCTATAACCATGACTTCGTTTTTGAGGCCTTTGACAACAAGCAGATCGGAGAAGACTTCATCATGTCTTCGATAGAAATGGTGTATAAGTTTGTTCCACGTGTCCCTCTTAAAATTTCCACACCATCAAGCTCTCTAACGAAACAAGTATGTTTTCTAAAGGCCACTTCTAGATCAGAATCACAGAATTGACCGACAGAAAAAAAATATGACCAAGACCTTCAACATAATATACCCGGGAAATTACACTATCACCAACCACATAATCTCCATAACCCATAATTTACCCAAAATGGTCGTTTCCAGAATCTACTAATCACGATAAATTTACTCACGAAGTTCATGAGTCATGAAAGATCTCCGTCATATGCTTGGAAGCCTGAGTCCGGTACCACGAAGCGATTTGAATGACCTGCAGTTGAACACATACAAGAATGGATGACTGGACAATTGGGATCCCCATGCAAGAATGGGTTCCACTTGGTTAGTAAATGTGATTGGAGCATCCACATCAGAAGTAAAAACAATGATATCATTAGAGGTAGATGCCGGGCTAGTAATAACATTAGATCTATTCAAAGTATGTTCACTTCTTAAAGGTATAGTTCTACTAGCAGGAATCCATTTCCTAATGGGCATTGATCTAGGTAATTTAGGGCACAACTCATTGAGATTGAATTTACGGCAAGTAGGTATCCATTGATAACCTACATTGATAGAGAGCGATCGTCGTTACGAACGAGTTCAACTTGACGGAAGAATTCCAATACAAACCTCGGACATATTTTCTCATTAATCTCAAGAAGACATTCTAGTCCTATGGTTCGGAAGGAGGTATTGATACCTTCTTCATATTGTAGAAGAGTGTCGACAATACGTCCTTCATGGAAGTGACGGGTTTCGAGATTATTGAACCCACGGATATGATTGCCAGGTGTGTTAGGCTCAAGCGAGATGTTAGGGGTGTAGACGCAAGTGAGTGCAAAATCGAACTCATACTCATGAGACATGACGAGATCTATGGAAGTGAAAATAAAATGATGAGACTCGTTAAAGCACAAAGGATGATCAGCTAACGTTTTTACTAGATATTTATTAACAATGACAATTAACTCACTTAGTATTTTAACAATCTATAGGATTATTTCCTTTTAGGATGAAAGCAGTTTTTATATTGCATGAGAGACTGTCTTCCAGAATGACGCTTCTCACGGTTCCCTTCCATGAGGGATCCGGCTAGTAGAACTACAGGGATCCGTGGATCTGTAGTGAAAGAAAAAGGGTTTTGATAAAAACATAGATTTTTGCATCTTATAGTTTCATACCAAGATATGTATATTAGCCAATATTTACTTTTAGCATGCATTATCGGTTTCTAACGTATTTCAAGACCAAAAATACGAAAGATATAAAGTAAAAGAAATGACAAACACATTATAAAAAATAAACTAGAACATTAGTAATATTTCATTTCAATGCTAAGAACGATACAAAGGATTGGGTATATAACACCAATGTAGATTAACAACACAAAGTACATGTCTCCATAAGAAAACTTAATCATGGGGAACACGAGAGCGATGAGTGTCAAGACGATGAGTACGAAGGCGATGTAAACCATGATGATGAAGATCTTTCTTGGTTTCGGTTTGAGATGAAATGAGATAAGAGGGAAGATAAAGTTTTGAATGAGAGGTAATTTTTGAAAGTGGAAGATTTAAAAAATGAGGGTTTGGTAGAGTGAACGATCGGAGGGGATATTTATGGGGAAGGAGGAATTTTTGAGATTTTTGTTTTGTTTTATTATTAGAAAGATATGATTTTTGGATTAAGTGAAATAAGACACAAATTTTATAAACCTAGACTTTAGACAAAAGAGTAACACGTATGCACGAAAAGTTTCCTAACGAAGCTACGTGTAATATATGAGTGTGTGAAAAGATAATCATATAAATTCATATGTAAGCATACTTATTATTTAAGCTGATGTTATTTAGAAATAAGTGGGAAGTCATACCTCTAATGCACTTAGGAGTGTCTTTACTAATGACAAAGCAAATGTCAGTAGACAACTCCGGTTCCTTCGTGTTTAAGATACCTTCTTAGGGAAGGTATTCTTCTTACCAAGCAATTCATATGGCTTGATAGGTATGAGCTTTAACTAAGCAACATGACAAGGAAGGTTAGTGCAATTTAGTAAGAAAGAAAAAAAATGTTGTCATCAAGTCAACATCCTACAAAAGTGTTTTTTTTAAACATGGTGTTTGTTTTTGTAAAAGACCTTCTTTGTAGTTTTCAATTAAACATGGATCGTATCAAGTTTTTAAAGTACAACATACTCTAAGAAACTTGGTAACGAAGCTCTGATATCAATTGTGGAAAACTAGAAGGAGTGGTTGAATAGTTTTACCGATTAAAACTTGGTTTTAAACTATTTAGATTGACTTATGTCAATCTATTTAAACATGTGTGTTGGATGTTAATAGACCACCATATATAAATATGTAATGAAATAATAAGGAGTAAGAAGCACAAAACCACAACGCGAGTATTTATAGTAGTTCGGCTACAAGGACACCTTCCTTGCCCTACTCCACTCCCCGAGTCACCTACTCGAGAGTTCGTAAACACTACACGACACCAACTCCTTATGGCGGAGAAGCCTTCACAACGTTGCCTACTCTTTATCCGGTACAAGGCTAGATACCGGGTTCTTTCATGAGGTAGAACCAAACTATCTATCACAAGTCGCCTACCCTTTATCCGGTATTAGGCTAGATACCGAGTTCCATTACAATGGAGGGACTGCTACCCAACACTACACAAATTCTATCCCTAAGGAGATCCACTCCTTATGACAATATCAGCATGGATATCAATATCCTTTGACCCAATACAAATCTATCTTGTACATCGAACACACAATATCGAATGTACACCTTAGGTACCTTTCATTAATGCCTTTGACTTGATCTCTAGGCACCCTTCACTAATGCCTTGTGACTTGAATTCTATAAGCACACTTCACAAGTGCTTTCAATATGGACGTTCGACACCTTTCACTAATGTCTTCGTCTTGACCCTTTAGACATCTTTCACCTATGTCTTCAACACTACACTTCTAATGAGAAAGAAGAGAACTATCAACAAGAAAACCACAGTAGTCTTGATGATGAAGAAGCATGGCAACTCATGGACTTGAGCTTGCTCGACTTCAAAAGGTGGTGATCTCGCCTTTAAGAGGAACCTAGAGAATCACACAAAAAACAAACTACATGCATAGATCACTTGGATCTAAGGTTAGAGAGTTTATAACTCAAGGAGAAAATATATGTGAAAGGGGTAGTTTACAATGAAGAAGTGGCTCACTATTTATAGAAAAAATAGCTACTGTTCCACGGATCCCACGGATCCCTCACTTGAGGATCCGTCCCTGTCTTGGGATCCGTGGGGGCTCCCTGCCCATGGGTTTTGGGTCATGGGTTATGGGTCATGGGTCCTAGACATTGGACCATGGGTATCCAAGTAGATACAATGTATCTACAAGATGCAATGCATCTAGTCCATGGGTCATGAGTTAAAACCATGGGTCATGGATAATATCCATATATGACTTATGCATGATGTCATGCAATGGTTATGGGGCATGCTCCATGGGTATGGGTCATGGACTTTGGGTTTTACCCAACTACATTCAATGTATTTTGTCAATGGGTCAAATACTTAAACTTCTACCCATTATAATACATACTAATTATGTATATACCTACCTAATATGTAAACACTAGTTGTTGTACATATGTATTACTAAATCATAAAACCACTTTTACTTGTTTAGTATTTTATGTGAAAACGTAAGTGTGTTAGTAAACTATTGGCTCAAACCATTTACGTATTTTATGTGTTTCGTTAAAATGATTTTTCGTTTGTTATCGACAAAACATTAGAAGATCGTAAAATATGAATAAACGTTTTTACGGCTTATTTGTATTAACACTTACAACTCGTACATTAACCTAACACCCTAGGAATCCTTTTATACACCAAGGAAACCCTAATTGACTAACAAACTTGTAGAAGGGTAAATATATCTTCTCCTAAGATATCTCTACTCGTACATATCTATTCCTAATATAACTCTAAGAAACTATTATGTTTTAGACATAAACAGACTTAACTCACGACTATTTATTCTGCCAGACTTAACATCTTTAGTACTGGCAGACTTAACAACCACCAGACTTAAGTCTGGTCTACCAGACTTAACTACTAAAGCTACAAGACTTAACTATAAACAAGACTTAACTATAAACAAGACTTAAACATTACAAAATATAATTCCCAACAATCCTCCCCTAACTTGATCTTCACTTGTGAACTTCAAGTTCTTTTAAACTCCTGAGGATCTTGGAATTATCTTTAAGCTGAATCCTTGAGATTTTCTTCATTATGTGTTTTGTTCAACATCATATCAGCAAACATTTAGCACTCCATGGTCTTTTTAAAAACTGTGACTATCTGTACATCAAAACATGAAAGTTTCATACTATTCTCATCACTTCCAGATGTGTGAACTTCTGTGAGAGGTGAATCATAGAAAATTTAATAGATTTGATGTCTCTTTACCAAATAGCCATCACTACTGGAGTAGCCAATGTTTTGGTGTATAAGACCATGGTACATTGATAACCATCTGATTTTTAGCAAACCAACAGCTATCAACAAATTTGTTTAGTCTTTACCAAAAGTTGTACCCTTTTGGACTAGTCATGGTTTTCCACAGCCTTTACCATAAGCCATGATCTTGTGGGCTAGCCAACTCTTCATCCACACAGATATGGTGAGTTGAACACCATACAATTTTCGGCAAATTGTCAGCCATAAACGGATTTGAGATATCTTTACCAGAGTCGTTTGCTCATGGATTAGTCAGTTCTTTGTGGGTTAGACTTGGTGAACTGATAACCATTTGTTGTGTCAGCACAAAGTACTTTCACCAAGTGAAACCCCTCAAACTCCAACTTTTGTGGATAAGTGATGAACATCACACTTATCATAAAATTTCCATGACACACAGGAATCTTGATATGGAAAATTACAATATACATCTATAGAATCTGGTTCATATAATCTTTGAAGTTCTGCACAAAGTTCTTGCTCTTTTACATCTGAATTTTTAGCAATCTTAAGCTTCTGTTGAACCAGACTCCAAAAAGTGTCCAACTCTTGTCGATTATAAGATTTTATTAAATCTTCAAGATGATTGTGGACAGCAAACTTTCCACTGTATCTGATTACCTTCAAAGCTTTTCCAAATTTATCCCTATAAATCTCCCAATTGACTATTGGATCAAGATTCTTAACCATCACTTTCTTTAGATGTAACTCTGTTTTCCTCCTCTGTTTGGAAGAATTTTCAAGAGCATGAAGATTATTCACAGAATCTTGAATTTGAGCCAATTCATCAAGAATACCTTGCCTGGCTTGTAAGTTCTGAATATCTTCTTTCAATTTATTCACCTCAGCTCCCAAAATCTGTTTTGTCGAAACAAGATCTTGTTCCAAGACTGAAACTCTAGAAGAAAAAGTAGCACAAAAAGCCAAGACATCATTAATCTACACACCACCCTTAGCACATCCTGCTGCAGAAACCATGATGATACAAAGAATATAGACGATTGACTCTGTTTTGGTACCCCGTATGAAAATAGAGTTATGAGGAGTATATATACTGATAGGCTTGCAATTATCTTTGGAAAGAGAATAAGTTTAAAGTATAGAAAGATAATCATCACCCCATAAATATGGTAACAGATTTAACCACTAATATTAAGAGCCAAACTTAATCGTGAATCTACCAGCATTAACGACCATAACTAAAAATGGATATAAAAATCCCTTTAAAATATCTTCTTATGGTCAACCCTCTTCAGTAAAATATCTTCAATATTTACTCCTCCACCAACTAAAAAGTTACTTGCATTAATGTTTCTTCAGTAAAGTCACTTGGCCTATAAAAGGGGCTTCAAAACACAAACCAAACTCATTACACATCCTTTAATTTCTCAATTTTCCTACAAACCCTTCATCAACACAATGAGTAATCCTGATATCATAGAGATTTTGCCCGATTCATCAGCCACTTCATCATCCATCAATGAATGGGAGAAGTACTTTCCTCCTCACCACAACACCTTAACATGGATGAACCTAAATCCAACACCAACAGCTGAGGGTGTTCCTTCTGATGAACTTCCTACACCTCCACCATATGTGGATGACTCAAACTATGACTATGAGTTGAGGTCCATGCCTAGCTATGTCTCTTGCTATGATGACACTGATGATCAGCAAGCAGCAGTGACATCTAAGGCTTTGGTGGTGGCAAGATCTGCTCAAAGGCCAACTTGCTCCATCCCTACACCAAGGAAAAGAGAACAAGTGCTTGGCCTTGCTAGTCACCATGCTTGGGAGGTAATTGGGAAGAAAGGGAAGCAGAGCATGACCGAATTCAATGGGAAAGGGAAGAGGGCCATGGGCTAGTTGGTGTAGGTGTTTGTTTGTTGTCTTTTCTGATGTGATGAAGTCTTCTTTTGTAATGTTGCATCTTTGAATGCAACCTTTAATGAATAGAATTTCAAGCTTCTTCTTTTCATTAATTTGTTACTGATTGTTTGTGTTTGACTTCAATATCTGCAAAAATGTTAGTGGAAAAAGAGTGCACAATATACAAAATTATACAAAGATGTACAATACTAAGCCTCCCTTAAACAATAAGCCTTCCCTTAGGCTTATTCCTCCCCTCAAACAGAACAGTCAGGCATTGATCATCCTAATATGGACTAACAAATAATATTTTTGCACTACCAGACTTGAAATAGTCAACCAGACTTAAGTGTGACATCACCAGTTTTAACTCTGAATAGTAGCACTTCCATCAGTATAGCTTCCATACCTCTCCTATCTTTGATAGATAGTGCATTTCCTTGAAAAATTAGTCTAAAACCAAGAGAAATACAATATGCAGGTCTAACAAGCAGAATTAACTCAAAACCACCAGAATTAATCCATAAAGAAACTATATAGACTTGTTCAAGCACACCAAAGATATTGTAGCAAACATAGAAATCAAAAGATGTTTACAAAACCACCAAATCACACCCAATTGTTCAGATTAGACTATGCTTCTTCCAAAGGTAACAAAAACTCCTTGGACATCCTCAAGCTCCTCCAAGTGATCCTTGTTACCAGTCATCTACCCAGAACATCCACTGTCAAAGATTCCTCTATCTCCCATATTCAAATAAGGATGTTGCTGCACTAAAAAGAGAAATTAGTTTCTCTTAGGGACCCAAGCCTGTACAAGCTTGGGTCTGCCATGTGGTCCTTTAGATTTTTCAGCATTAAAAGAAACTGGTCCACTATTATACTTGAAGTTTGGTTTGGTCTGTCTCCAAGTATAACCTGCCAAGGACTTAACAGTAGTTCCCCAATTACCCCTTGCAGCATAAGATTGAAACATTTGAGCTGCATTTTGAGACATGGGTCTTCTCACAGGTGAGTGAGAACCATAATGAAGTCTTTGATTGAACTGGTTCACATGTGGTTTTCTAAACTTGGGACTGGGTGATGGACTGGTAGGTTGTAATTTATACCCAGAATTAACTTTAGCTTGGCCAGGTTTAACATGACCAGTATTAACTTTAAACATATTACTAGTATTAAAATTTTGCCTACCAGTACTAACTTGAACACTAGTACCCACCATTGGTCTAACAGAATTAACATAAGTACAACCAGTAATTACGGGTACTGGTCTAGTAACAAACTTATTAGCATGGTTAATCCTGTTCACATTATTCCACACTGGTTTAACAGACCTATTTTCAGTCTGTACAGCTATTTTCTTTCTTAACTCGGCCTTCCTAGCCACTCTTTTCTCATGATAGTCACAATCTCTAATCAAATGACTTAGGCTTCCACATACAAAACAACTCTTCTTTGTAAAAGAGTACCCATCCCCTAACTCTCTCTGCATTAACCCATTCTAGTCTTTTCTATCAATTTTAGGTGTCTCAATTTTAGTCTGTTGCCTAGGATTTTGGACACAACTAGGTTTAACTGTTTCTGGTTTAGACAGAAAAATGACAGGCTTAGTTTGTTTTGGCACAAAAGGATCACCTATTAAAACTGGTTTAGATATCCTTATAGGCCCAGACTTAAGTTCTAGAGAACATTCAGAGATACTTCTAGTGGGTCCTTCACTGTCATTAGATTGACAGGAAAAGTACTCATTGGTCTTATCTTCTAAGACACTGGTGTCAGAGCTTTTCTCAGCGAATCCTTTACTGTAATTGGATTTTCAGTTAGTGAATTCAATGGAATAGTCCTGAGAAGCAACAATTTCAAGGTTCTTCCATTTACTATAGTCAAATAAGGACTCATCATATTCTTTTTCAGGTTTAGGAGTATAATCATCATTAATTAGTGGTGGGACTCCCTTGTTATTGTCAGTTTTAGCAAGTCTATGATATATAGTTTTACCTTCAAAATCACTTTTTGAATTAACAAAGACATTTTCCATCACCTCTTCTTCATATCCAAAAACCTCTTTATCTGATTTTATCCCATACCCTAAACCAATTTTACTTGTAGAACTCATTCCTGAATCTACTAGCTTCCACAGTTTTTTATTACTATTTTGCCATTTATCAACTATCTTTTGCAACTCTTCTTTATCTTTAACAACTTTCATTCCTATTCTCCTATATTTTCTAAGCTTCTTATCCTTTTCAAATATTTCATTACCTTGGAAAGTAAGCTTTTCATTAAGAGATGCATTTTGTTTTTGAAGATTATTTACTTGTTTTTCTAATGTTTTAACAGCACTTTCATAAGCAAGTAATTTAACTTCTTGATCACCCAATTGACCCATATATTCATGACAAAGAGACTGCAGTTTATTGTACGAATCGGTGCAAAATTTTGAGCATAAACTTACCTCGCTGCTGGAGCTTATGGGCATGAGAGCATGATTGACTTCTGTCCCCTCAGTAGGATGCTCTCCCTAGTTAATCACACCAGCTTCCAAAGTTAGCAGCCCCGTCTAACTTTTGTCTTCCTTCTCAGCATGCCTAGGATAGAAGGAATCCCTTTTCTTTTTTTCATTAGCCTCCTTTACTGTACACTCCTTAGAAAATTGACCCCTTTCTTGACACCTGTAGCACTTCAGCTTTGACTTGTCAAATCCTACTGGTCTCTTTCCATCAAAGCGCACTTGCCTACCAGTCTTCTTGAAGAATTTCTTCATCCTTAAGGCAATCATAGCACACTGCCAGTTGATATCCATTTCCTCCATCTCCTCATCTTCAATCTGATCCAAGTCTTCATTTAGAATGTTTTCAGATTGATTAGAAAACAGTGAGTAGATGATCTTATCAGCAAAACCAGCAGCCTCATGCTTTTCCTTTATACCAGTAGAAACTGTATAGCTACCAAAACTAAAACCACTACCAGACTTAACTCTTGTTTTAGTGTTCCTGCCTTGAGAGATAAAGGCAACATTGTTGTCACTTGAAGAAGCTTTTGAATTCCCCTTGATGTCTTCTTCATAAACTCTGAGATTATTATACAAGTCATCTATTGACAAAGTGTCAATATCTTCTTTAATTCTCATGATCATTGCTAGATTTGACCATTCAGTGGGCAATGATCTGAGAAAATTCATATTTGCATCTTCATTAGACACTTCAGATCCATGTGCTTCTAACTGTGATAGAGTTGTTGGAACCTGTCATAACCTTTCTTCAGACCTTCAGAGCTTCTAATGGTAAAAGCTTCAAACTGTTGTTTATAAACAGTTTTTTGCATTTTCTTGGAGTTAACATTACCTCAAAATCTTGTTCTAATAGCCTCCCATATCTCCTTAGCATCATCCATACTGTGGAACCTTCTGAGATGTTCCTTTGGTATGGCCATAAATAGGAGAGTTCTAGCCTTTCTTTATTTCTCCACAGCAAGTATATCTGCAGTAGAGATGGTGGCAGAACCCTGACTATGCCATCTTTACCCTTGGAGATTATCTTCTTTGAATTCCCATTTTGTATCACTTTCGAGACCTCATTATCTACATATTACAGATAATGTTCCATCTTCATGGCCCAGATGTCGTACTCTTCCTTTTTCAGAATAGGAAGTTTGAGGTTGGAGATAGTTGTTGTTGTATGAAGTTGTTGTTGTTGTTTCTGTTGTTGTTTCTTAGATCCTGCTTCAGATGCTTCATGTTCATTGTCAGTGGCCTCTTCATCACTAAGATGATTTGAGAAGTTATCATGATGAGACATTCTTTAGGGTTTATAAGTGAGATGAGATGAGTGTTATTGGTGAGTTTTGTTTCTTCAAATCAGAGTTCTTTAACAGGATCTGATACCACTTGTAGGTCCAAAAGTTTATGGATCCAAGTAGCCTTGAATGACAAATAGTAAACTTGAATAAATCCAATTTACTATATGAAGAACTCTTTCTAAAAGCTTAATGTGTTAATGCGGAATCTTAACACACACAGTATGAAGAACACAAGAATTACTAACTTCGTATTTTCTATTAATTTGTTCAAAGGCTAATGCTTACAACTCGTACATTAACCTAACACCATAGGAATCCTTTTATACACCAAGGAAATCCTAATTGACTAACAAACTTGTAGAAGGGTAAAGATATTTTCTCCTAAGATATCTCTACTCGTACATATTGATTCCTAATATAACTCTAACAAACTATTCTGTTTTAGACATAAACAGACTTAACTCACGACTATTTAGTCTGACAGACTTAACATCTTTAGTACTGGCTGACTTAACTACCAACAGACTTAAATCTAGTCTACCAGACTTAACTCTAAAAGAGACTTAAACATTACAAAATATAATTCCCAATAGCTAAATAAAATAATTCTAAATACTTCTAAGCAGCTCGATGCAATAACATCCAATCTAATCAAAATTTGTACATTAACAAGTCAAAAAAAATTTTATGATTGGAAATATAGTTTAGTCAGCGTGCAAGATGTGTAGAAAACAACAAAGAAAGCATGGCATGTTTTCCTGAATTTCACAAACACAAGTTAGATGTTAGAAAGACTTCAAAAGTAGGGAAAAAACAACACATGCAAACATGAACACGTGTTTAACTTGAATGTTAGGAGCAAAGCCACCTTTGTCACCAGCGTTAGTTGCATCTTGTCCGTATTTATTTTTTATCAGACTCAAATCAGATTTATGATTAGTACCTCAGATATCAAATACAAAACAAAGTTCTCAAACAAGTCAATGTGCATAATAACTCATTAAGGACGTGTTTCTTTAACTCACCTTCAAGTTGTGGTATACTTCAACACCCATCTTCACGGATTCCTTAAAGTTGGAACCTAGCCCCTTAACTATTGAGTAATCAATGCCCGAACCCACTAATAGTTCCCTGGAAAAAAACATTCAAAAAAAAGTGATCAAGAAAAGCAAAAACACTTTAAAACAAAAGTAGAAAAGTTATGCAAACCTTGTTCTCCAGTTATTCCATGATCCTTCAATGGCAACGTGTGTACCAACGTGAATCCACTTGATCGCTGTCGGTGTGATCTTTTCTTGATTTATAGAGTTGAACTCTTCTTGAATATGCATATTCTGATTAGGATTCTGTGAAGGAGTAACATGGGCCGAAAATATTGAGTTTCGAGATATTATTCAGTAAATAAGAATTTGTGAATGAGTTGAGCACACAATGAATTTGTATTCCCAGATTCTACGGTTTCTCAAGATTGTTAGATTGCTAAGGTTTATTCAACCAATACACACACTCATAACGCTCAAAATGAACATGTTTTTAGTAGCGTTATTGTTGGTTTTGTGTATGATAATCGGCTATATTTACTCATAGCTGTTGCAAAAGTGCAAAAGATGCGTATTGTGTATGTGTATGTAGCCAGGTATCACAAAAGATAAAGAAATGAAGTTTTCATGCACGTTTGGAGAATTCCCGAGGAAGGAAGTCGAGTAAGGAAGCTCTTGGACTCAATGACTAGGAAGCGCAATGATTTCTAAGTATCTACAACAAGTAAAGATCAAGTTTCGTCTTGAAAATCATCAGCTAAAACAAAGAAAAAGGCGCAAATCAAGAAAAGTCAACAAAAGTCAAATCTGGGTTATGCAAAGTGAACAAGGCGTAACCAATCCGGTTATGCAAAGTGAACAAGGCGTAACCGATCCGGTTGCCAAGGCTGGAGTTAAAAAAATTATCATTTAATGTTGCCTTAACTCCCCCATAATCATTGGAGGCCGATCATTTCCTGTTATTTACTTGTAGAGAACGTTTTTAGACAGATAGTTATGGTTCTCTAGCTATATAATGAACCTAGACTTAGTAGTCTAGGTGTGACACAACCCAAAGTGAAATAGTTTAAACCAAAGCTATTACCAACCATTTTATTCATCCCAAAAGTTTGGTTACTACTGTAAAACGTCCAGGAGGTTGTAGAGACTCATTCTCATCCATTGTGTTAATACAAATAAGCCATAAAAACGTTTATTTATATTTTACGATCTTCTAATGTTTTGTCGATAACAAACGTAAAATCATTTTAATGAAACAAATAAAATACGTAAATAGTTTGATTCAATAGTTTTCTAACACACCAACGTTTTCACATAAAACACTAAAACAAGTATAAGTGATTTTATGATTTAGATACATACGTACAACAACTAGTGTTTACATATTGGGCTAACATATGCTTAACTAAGTATATACTAAAATGGGTAAAAACAAGTTTATACTAAAATGGGTAAAAACAAGTATATACTAAATGGGTAAAAACTAGCAAATGGTATTGACCCATAACCCATGGTTTTATATAAACCACTTAACCAAGTTCATTGTATCCTTGAGATACATTGTATCTAGAAAGAAACCCATGGATCAACCCATAACCCATGACCCATGACCCATAACCAAAAATACCCATGGGCAAAGAGGAGCGTCCCACGGATCCCTAGCTTTGTGCTATACGGATCCCTTGTGGGAGGGATCCGCGGGATTCGGGGAACAGTAGAATTTTTCCTCTATAAATAGTGAGCCATTTCTTCCTTTTTACTCACCACTTTTACACATACTCTCTCCAAGTATTGTACCTTTCTAACCTCAGATCCAAGAGATCTATGTAGTTTGTCTTTTGTTTTTGTGTGATCTTCTAGGTTCCTCTTAAAGGCGAGATCACCACTTCTTGAAGTCGAGCAAGCTCAAGTCCATGAGTTGCCATGCTTCATCATCATCAAGACAACTGAGGTTCTCTTGTTGATAGTTCTTTCTTCCTCCGTAGATGTTGTATTGAAGGCATTAGTGAAGGATGCCAAAAGAGTCAAGACGAAAGCATTAGTGAAAGGTGCTTAACGCCCGTGTCAAAAGCATTAGTAAAGAATGCTAAAGGTGTCAAGATGAAGGCATTAGTGAAAGGTGCCAAGCGTTGTATCAAAGGCATTAGTGAAGGATGCCTAAGAATCAAATCAAGTGGCATTAGGGAAGAATGCCTAGGTCGTATAATCGATGAGGTGCATCATTATACATATAAGTATTTGTTTATTTCCAAGGATGGTGATATCCTTGATGGTGTTGTAATAAGGAGTGGATCTCCTTAATATTAGGTGTTGTGTTGTGATGGGTAGTAGTTCCTCCATAGTAATGGAACTAGGTACTTAGCCTAATACCTAATAAAGGGTAGGCGACGTTGTGATAAGATTAGTTCTCCTTGGTGTGAAAGAACTCGGTGGTTAGCCTAGCATCGTATAAAGGGTAGGCGACGTTGTGTTAGGTGAGGTTCGCCTTGGTGTGAAAGAACTCGGTATTTAGCTTTGTACTGGAAAAAGGTGTAAGCGTTGTGAAGGCTTCTCCGCCATAAGGAGATTGGTGTAGTGTTCTGAACTCTCGAGTAGGTGACTCGGGGACTGGAGTAGGGCAAGGAAGGTGTCCTTGTAGCCAAACCACTATAAATACTTGTGTCGTGGTGATGTGCTTCTTACTCTTTATCTTTCATTACACGCTTATATATCTATCTATCAACGTCCAACATAAACAATCAAATAGATTGACATAAGTCGATCTAAATAATTAAAAAGGAAGTTTTAAACTGGTAAAACTATTCAGCCCCCCCCCCCCTCTAGTTTTCCACAATTGGCATCAGAGCTTCGTTACCAAGTTTCTTAAAGTATGTTGTACTTTAAAAACTTGATACGATCCGTGTATGTCTGAAAACTACAAAGAAGGATTTTTTTGGGTCATGTTTTAAAAAATCATTATAACGTTTATTGTTGGACAATGATAGAATGTTCTAACATTTTTCTTATTAAGTATTATCCATACTTGGATTAAGGATTACCAAGAAGATCATGAGGAATCTATCTAAATATTTCTTTTCGCAAAAAGAATGTTTAGTATTGTCCTTCTCACAATATGAATCTGGAGATTCCAAGAAGATCACAAAGCATTTCATCTAAATACTTTTTTTCTTAAAAAGAATATTTAGCAAAGGTATGATCGCTAATACTTCACCTTTGATTTTATTATTTTTAAAATCATAGTCGCATGATTTATATCTATTAGTAATTACTTAAGTAGTTATCCATATTAGAGTCATCATCAAGAATAGTATTCTTCGACTATGTTGTATAGACTACGTCACCAACTCGTAATAATGATATCTTGGTTATTCGATAGCCTCAATCATTATTCATCACAAAGGGTTTATTGACACTTCATCTATGTCAATAAATATCCATGTAAAACTTCTTATATTATGATAAAATTGGATTTTATTATAATGTTTGAAAAGCTTCCCAAGAATTTTGACTAATTCTTAAAAAGGGAACCACGTCTAACAAGAATAGTATTAAAATCTTCAAAACCTCAAATCACAACTTTTAGGGCCTTAACATCAAAACACTAGGCGTTTTAGAACTCCCAAACCAAAGTTATCAAGGAATGTTTGAGCTAATTTTTGCTGTCATGCCGGATCCCTACGTTTACACTAGCCGGATCCCAAATGAGAGGGATCCGTGCAACAGAAGACAGCTTAAATTGAAGAATGATCACTGTGGATGTTCCACACTTATACTTACCTCAAAGACTCACAAACAAGAACTCAGCTACTGTTCAAAGGAGCAATTTGATCATTCCTCTCAAGCTTAACAATCACTTATGTAAGTATAATCTTCACTACATTGTTAATTTAATTCCTTGATTTCTAGGATTACAATTTCTTCATCTTTAAGAGTTGAGTTCAAATGAGTTTATCATAATTTGTCACCACATTGTTTTCTAAGATAATCTAAATCAAAGAATTAACATTGTTAATACAAATTAAACACATTTCTTGAATTCAACAAAGATGATGAGAGCAAAATTGTGATCAAACCCTCTAGGTTACTATTCACAATTAACACCACATTGTGGTTATATTGTTTAGGAACAATCATGCCAAGCAACAAGCAACAAGATTACCAAGACACCGCTCACTACATACCCATGTACCATAGGAAAGATGGACTAAGTCCGGACGATAGGAAAGCCTTTAAGATGCTTGGAAAGAGACTCTTTCACGAAGGTAGAGTTGTTGATCCATCATTCCTTGCAAATACCAACATAAGGGAAGTTTTTGGAACAATTGGGTTTGATTGTTTATTGGATATAAACGAGCAAATTTGCCCGGTCTTTGTGCTTGAGTTCTACAAGACAATGGGTATAATTAGAAATGATGATGGGTCTATCTCAATTTAATTCACCATAAATGGACATGAGTACACTCTTTCGCTTGAGGAGTTTGGAAGAATAATAGGGGTTCTATATGATGGTGTTTGCTTGTATTCTAATGAGTGGTCGTTGGAGGAGATACACTCTATGGTTGATCATCACGAAATTTATCACACGATAATCTTGGAAGCAACCACGGTAAGGGACACCGTGTTTATGCCAAGAGCATCCCCATCAAGGGTTACTAGGCAGTCAAAAGTGATCTATAGGGATCCCTTCCAAATGGAGCTCTCGGAGATGTACGGGTTGTATAGGAAATGGGCAGATGTGATAAGGGAGAATGTGGTGTGCCTAGTAGGAAACAAGGATCATCCCAACGCATGTCTAAGCTTCATGATCTATTGCTTAGTGACCGAGACTCGCTTTAACATTGCCTACTACATGATCAAGAGAATGGCAAGTGTAAGAATCATGGACAAGATAGTGCTCCCGTATGCAATGCTCCTAACCCGTCTTGCTAAATTCATCTTTTCATTAGATCCTTCTCCATAAACCTATGACCATAGCTTTTGCAACAAGGTTATGGTATCATTAACTGAGGGAAGAACCATGAGGTTTATGGTAGATGGCAAAAGGCCTCACCCACCCACGGATTCCTCGAAAGAAAGGGAGAGACAAAGAGAAGGTGAAGGAAGTAGCAACCCACTCGGAAATACCGAACTTGACCCCTTGGAGTATATCAACCAATTGTCAGACGTTCCTGGTGCATCACCCGAATGGCAACAAACCAAGGGAATCTTCAAGTGCTTTGCCAATTTCTTGAAGAAAAAGAGGTAGAAATGGTATGATAAAGAGTAGAGGATGGGTGAAGACGGGATGGGGAGGAGAAGAGAGGTAAGGTCATACAAATTTGTGATGAACAATTTCAAACAATGGTTTGTAACACTTTAACTATGCTCGTAGTATGTAGGTATCGCCATATCTTGGCACTAAACAAGTCTAACTTAGGAATTTGAAGAATGAGATTTTACGACCCCTTGAGTGGTCGTCGTCACTCATTCTAGGAATATTAGCTCTTCCTACTTTGCTATACATTATATTTGTTGTGTTCTTGCACTTAGTCCCTATAGAAACAACTAGGAGAAGCATTTACTAAAAAGTGCAAAGTTGCACATTTGCTGAAAGCCTTCTGATCTGCAGTAGGCGGATCCCAGCATTTGAACTAGACAGATCCCTCCCAGAAGGGAACCGCGGGATCCGTGACTTCTAATAAGCAATACAGCCTTGCTTACATCAAAATAGCTTACTAGATCACCTCACACTAGTCAAACATAAGATACTAGAGCCAACTAAGTCTTCCTCAAATAGTTGAAAGCCTCACACTCATCCATGGCTTACCTAGGATATATTTCAAAATGTTTTTGATTTATCAACTCGTCAAAACTCACCATAATTCCGTGATTCACTCCCGAACTATCTTCTTTTATTTCTCCGTCACACTTATCAACCGCTTGTGAACGGTCAACCGTAACAGATGATAAAAGGGCGACAGCCCGGGAGAGAAATGCAAGTTTACCAAAGATTAAAATATCCTTGGATCGTTTATGTCCTGGTGAGGCGTGATATCCTGAATACAACGACTGTGTGATAAAATGATAAGATCAAGAATGTACAAAGACAGGAATCTGATTGACTAACACTTAATGTGAATAGTAATAGCTCTGTCACAGCTATGTCGTTAAAGCATACAATCAGAAACCTAAAAACGTGAAAGATATACAAACGTACGTTTAACTAAAACGTAAACGTATAGAAAACAAAACGATTATAACTATAGTAGGGATTTGCATGTCTTAGCGACTTAAATGCAAATTAAAGGAAATAAAAGATAAAAAATATTAAATAAACGCTATCACTATTTTTAAAATGATGAACGTTTAAAACCTAAAACGTACGTTTAAATAAAATTACGTAAACGTACAAAATAAAACGTCAGTTTAAAGAAATAAAAGGCCTATAAATATGAAAATGATATTTTTACAATCCTAATAATAAAAGAAAATTATTAGAAAAAGAAAATTATTTTTACAACTATTTATTTAATTTTTATTAATTAAAAACTATTTATTAAGTATTTAAAATGGACTAAAATATAAGAAAATACAAAATTAACCTAGAAAAATGAAATTAAAACTTAGAAAAATCTAAAATATTATAAAACTAATTTTAAAACTAAAAAGATATTTTTTACACAATTATTCTATTTATTATTAATTATTTACTATTATAAATTACTAAAAACTATTATTGATTTATTAAAAATAATAAATGATTAAAGAAAAATCTGAAACTTTTTACAAAATTCTAAAATAAATCAAAGAAGCTAGGAAAAATAAAAAAAATATATGTTATTAATATAAATAAGCTAATAAGCAAATAAGCTTCTAACTAGAAGCTATCACTTAGCTTAAAAATGAGCTTTTTTGGTTTTTTCTGTTTCTGGACTAAACATATACTGATATTATACATATTTAATGAAAACAAAACTTTACAAACTTGAAAATAAGCACATTAAGAAGCTTATGAGTCCAACAGTTAAGCTTTTGGCTTGACTGTTGGAGCTCAAGCTAGTAATAAGCTCTAAATAAGCTATACAAATTAAACAAAAGCTAAAATGAGATGTACATAAGTCCAATGAATAAGTATGAACAAGAAAATGGACATGATATCATGTGAGCTTATGGTTTAGTCAGTCAAGTTACAAGCTTGACTTGGATTGAATGAAAGCTTGAATAAGCTTGGTATAAGCTCCACATAGGAAAACAAAAGAAAGATAATATGCATACAATTAATATTGACAGGTATGAACAAGCTAGTTAACTGAGTTTGGCCAATAAGCTCACAAAAGCTTATAAGCTTTACTCAGTTAAACAGCTAAGCCAAACACCCCTGCAGTCTCAAATAAGGACCAAAAGAACTTATCAAATAAGCTCAAAAGCCCAATCTAAAATTTGTAGTAGCAAGAACATCTGGTTGGCTTTCCAAAAAGCCCAATCTAACCTAGTGGGGTCCACTAGGTAGCTTATGAGAAGCTTATGAAAAACCTCCCATTTGAATACATGTGACTGTGTATCAGCACACAAACCAAAATGGGACACAAAAGAAGCCACTTGCAAGCTCTTATAAATAAGCTGCAAGCTTGGGATTAAACTTGGATCATGGAAACTAGTGGATAAGCTCCACATAGAACCAGATTGCACAAGCTGAGGCCAAGTACTAAGCTTCTTGTGAGCTTATGAAATTGAGTGAGTGGAAATAAGTATCTTGATGAACAGATACTTATCTCTTTGGTGATAGGTTTAAGCTGATTGCAGCCTATGCAAATAAGCTACAATCTTGACTTAATGCACTGGATCTTGAATTTTGGTGGCTTAGCTTCAATAAAAGCTAAGCCATACAAGCTTTAGACCAAAAATGAGCTTGTGAGACATGATGGAAATGGTGTAAGATAACTGAGTGATCAGTCATCTGTTATGAGAGGGCAAACATCAAGCCTCATTTGAACCTATCAAATAAGCCTCAACAAGCTCAACTTATATTGAGGCATTGAGATGGACTGCTTGGCTTTTTGAAAAGCCAAGAGTCACAAGCTCAAGCTCATTAAGGAGCTTGTTAAGAGCTTTGGAATATCAGCTCACTTCACTGTTTGCTTCAGTGAAGTGAGCTTGGTGGGACAAAAAGATTTGGATGATTAAGCTATCTAGATAAGTTAAAAATGTAAAAACAATCATACCAATAATAAAAAGGCCACAAGGGCTACACAAAACAGTAAAATGCACAAGCTATGGTCAAATCCACAAGCTTCTGTAAGCTCATGAATTTGACAAGCATAACGTGGTGCAGGGCATGTATTTAGACAAGGGACTCAAACTAAGCTAAAAATTAAGCATTTAAAAAGCTAAATGAAAGTAAGCTATTATTTTTACAATTAAGATAAGCAACAATATTTTAATATCCTAGAAGGTTTAAAGCTAAAACTCACTAATGAGCACACAATAAAATTCTAGATTATATTCAAAAACGACTATTTGAGAAATTGACTTTTTACAAAAACATTAAGGTTTGACTTTATTGAACTTAGGACTGAATCTATGGACTAAATATGATGTAATAAGCTATGATAAGGTGATATTAATCTATGGTAACAAATTTTAAGCTAATACTATGAATTTCACAACTCAAAATTCCAACAAAGTTACCTTGTTAATGCAATGAATTTGGAATTTTGACTTTATACAAACAAGGACTAGTTAAAATGATAGAACTGAGCTAATAGGTGCTATTGTGACTTAGAACATTGACAAAAAACAACAGATAGACACTGGAACTCTATTTTATCAGCAAATCCAAACAACTATTTGATTTCCATTTGTCAAATGAACTTCAAAGTTTTAAATGATTCTGAGTCTAAAACAGATTCCAAACATTATATTATAACATAAATAGACTAATTGAGCATAAAACTTCAAGAACTCAAGCAAGAAACACAGATTTGTCAAATATGCATTTTCAACTGATTTGTTTCAATTCTAGGCACAAGTGATATTTAATGAACAAACTGCTTGTAATACACTCTAATAACACTTAATATCAACAATTTAACATAATCAAACAGTTAAACAACAATAATAATAACAACATACAAGAATCATACAATTTCAATTTTCACAGTGAAAATGCAATTTCAAGCAACTTTAAAATTTAAAATATAAACAGACAATTTTAAACTTTAAAAACATTTAACAATAACAAATAAACATAGAAACACAAAGATCATAGCATATAATATACTTTAAACAAGAAATGAAAGATTAAAGCAAAAAGCTTACAAGAGTGTCCATAATGAAAGCAAAGTGACAAGAACCATTCCTAGGACAAGGTTACACCTAATAGCTTCCCATTAAGCTCCTAATATCCCAAAAGCAATCCATAATTCACCCTGCTCCACCTTGTTCTTTTGAGTAAACCCATTTCTTCAATCTTTTATTTTTGTATTTTTGATTTATGTGTTACAACTGATTTTAAGATTTCTAAAAGCCTTAGAGCTTTTATCAGGAGCCTAAGTGACAATTTGAAGTCCTCTAATCAGTCATAACAGACAAGTTAAGCAAATGACTTTTTAAGAATTTGACAATTAAGTAAATGACAAGTAATTTAAAGGTTATGAAACTACAACTGTAAATAAGGTTTATTACAAAGTGTCAAAGAGTAATAAGATCCTTGAAAGCATTTAAATGACAATAAGTAAAGATAAACAGTAAATGACATGAAAATAAACTAAGTGACTATGGCTTAAGGCCAAAAGTAGTTTTATTCTCTGTCTTTCTTCTCTCTTTTATAGTCTCAGTAGTCCTTGTTGCCCACTCATAAGTTCCCACTTCAATCTAAGCCTTTGAATTAGTCCAATTGATCTCAACCGTTTAAAACACTTTTGGCGCCAAAAGTTGAATAGACAGCTGAGGCGGTTTGAGAAGCATTCAATGCTTCTTGTATGTATGTAGAGGTGGAGTGAACAAGTTGAGAAGCTTTTTTGAGCAAGTTGGGGCTGTATGGAAGAAAACAGAGGATGGGGTGAAAAGGGTGTGGGGATGCATTAATTGGTGATGTGGGATAAGTTTGAGAGGTGTAAGGGAGTAGGTTGTGAGCTGTGGAGGACAGTGGAGGGGAAATGGCATGAAAACCACCCGGTATGGTGACTAAGTGGTTTGGGGGATGATGAACAGAACCGCGGTATTTCCTCTTGTTTGACTTCGTTGACCGAGTGTGATATCAAAGGGCCGGGTTAAGGGTTTGGGCCAGGGGGTAAGAGGATTGGATTTGGGCTTGGATATGTTTAATAAGGGTCCGGTTGGTTTGGTAATATACAAGGACCAAAAGTGCAAAAACTGCCAAACATGAGGACTGAAAATGCCATCATTCCAAACATCCTTCCAAGGGCCAAACCTGCCAAGTAAACATAACACAAGGACCAAAGTTGTATTTTTATTATTTTATAAACTTAAAGGACTTAAAATGTCATTTTTGGATTTTGAGGGACTGAAGGTGTAAATTCCCAAAAGTTATCAAAAGTGTTCCAATTTGTAAGTTAATGCATAGTACAAGGGTAATTTGTGAATTTTCCAAGTTTTAAATACCCAGGGACTATTTTTGCCAATTTTGTAACTTGAGGGGTAAAAATTGCCATTTATTATAAACTTTTATCCAGGGATGTTTTGTGAACATTTCTGATTTCCCAAGGACTTAAGTTGACTTTTCTATCATTTAAAACATTTAGGGACTAATTTTGCCAATTTGTGTAACTCCAGGGACTGAAAACGACAATTGTTGTGAATTTGATCATTTTTCACTTGTTTTTCAATCTTTTGTACCTGAATCACATAAAAACACATTTAAATGATATTTATAACATTTTGTGAGTCATTTGTGTGTTTTTGGTTGTTTTGTGGGTTTAAATAGTATAAAATATATGTGTAATTAGACACATATCAAATCCCCCACACTAAACTATTGCTAGTCCCTAGCAATGATTTAAACTTTAATGGATTTTAAAAACTCTTTACCAAAAGCCATTACTTCTGGAGTAGCCAATTGTTTCAGTTCAAGTAAGAACTTTGGTACAACGATAACCAAATGATTTTGGGCAAATCATAAGCTGTGAACGGATTTGATTTGTCTTTACCAGAAGCCGTTTGCTCTGGACTAGCCAACTCTTAGATAAATTATCAATATTATCTTTGGTGAGTCGATTACCAATTATGGTTTTTCCACTGCCTTTACCACAAGCCATAACCTTGCGGGCTAGCCAACTCTTCACTTTTTAGGATATGGTGAGCTGAATACCATACAATTTTAGGCAAATTGCAAGCCGTCAACGGATTTGAGATATCTTTACCAAGAGCCGTTTGCTCCTGGATTAGCCAATCCTTATGTGGGTTAGACATGGTGGACTGATTACCATTTGTTGTGTTTAGTACATAGTACTTCCACTAAATAAAAAATTTTTAAAATTTGGCCATTTTGGGGGAAAAAAGGGACTAAAAGGGTACATTTATGATCAAAATTCGCCAGAATTTCCCCCCCACACTTAGAAATGAATATTGTCCTCAATATTCAAAGTACCGGCTGTTATGCCGAAACTTAGAACGTAAAAAGATAACATTACTAGCTAAGTGTAGAAACACAACAATTATTCTCTTTTTTAATATTTACAATTTTCTCAACGTTTTTTAGATCTATATACAACATGTGGGGCATCTCCCCCACACTAGGGTGGTACACACGGGTGAAAACCCATGTTAAGCTACTGTTTTTGATTACCGAGTCGCTAGCTTGACTCGACCCCGAATTAAATTGTTCATGGGGAAGTTGAGTGGGATTGCCACTCAGGGATTTGGTGAGAAATTAGAGTGGGATTGCCACTCACAGAATTATGAATAATCATCACTAAGATGAGTCTAAGAATCTTAGAAAGAAACTCAGAAAAGGCTAGAAGAATCTTTTTTGATTTTTGATTTATAAAAAGAAAGGAAAAATATTTTTGGGTTTGATATAACAGAAACGAAAAATAAAAATTGGCTAAAAGGGAAACCTTAATGAGATTATCAATACATGAAACTGATTTAAACCTAATCTATCACATTCCAGGAATTATACTAAGCACAGTAAATCCTTTTTTAGTGTAAACATGGTGTTTAGCCAAAATTTAGACCTAGGAATGTCAAGATTAGGAAAATTGACAGTCAAATGCAAATCAAAGCACAGATAGATTTCAACCATAAAATCTTTTTGTATTTTATATTGTTTATATGAAATGAAGTATATGTAATTTACATACAAGGATAGGTATTTCAACAAAATACAAAATACAAGTCATAATACGGGTGACCCGGGTAAGTATTCCCGCCTGTCACGCGGGTGACCCGGGTTCGATCCCCGGCAGCGGCGCCAAAATTTGTTTCACTCCCGAACTATCTTCTTTTATTTCTCCGTCACACTTATCAACCGCTTGTGAACGGTCAACCGTAACAGATGATAAAAGGGCGACAGCCCGGGAGAGAAATGCAAGTTTACCAAAGATTAAAATATCCTTGGATCGTTTATGTCCTGGTGAGGCGTGATATCCTGAATACAACGACTGTGTGATAAAATGATAAGATCAAGAATGTACAAAGACAGGAATCTGATTGACTAACACTTAATGTGAATAGTAATAGCTCTGTCACAGCTATGTCGTTAAAACGTACAATCAGAAACCTAAAAACGTGAAAGATATACAAACGTACGTTTAACTAAAACGTAAACGTATAGAAAACAAAACGATTATAACTATAGTAGGGATTTGCATGTCTTAGCGACTTAAATGCAAATTAAAGGAAATAAAAGATAAAAAATATTAAATAAACGCTATCACTATTTTTAAAATGATGAACGTTTAAAACCTAAAACATACGTTTAAATAAAATTACGTAAACGTACAAAATAAAACGTGAGTTTAAAGAAATAAAAGGCCTATAAATATGAAAATGATATTTTTACAATCCTAATAATAAAAGAAAATTATTAGAAAAAGAAAATTATTTTTACAACTATTTATTTAATTTTTATTAATTAAAAACTATTTATTAAGTATTTAAAATGGACTAAAATATAAGAAAATACAAAATTAACCTAGAAAAATGAAATTAAAACTTAGAAAAATCTAAAATATTATAAAACTAATTTTAAAACTGAAAAGATATTTTTTACACAATTATTCTATTTATTATTAATTATTTACTATTATAAATTACTAAAAACTATTATTGATTTATTAAAAATAATAAATGATTAAAGAAAAATCTGAAACTTTTTACAAAATTCTAAAATAAATCAAAGAAGCTAGGAAAAATAAAAAAAATATATGTTATTAATATAAATAAGCTAATAAGCAAATAAGCTTCTAACTAGAAGCTATCACTTAGCTTAAAAATGAGCTTTTTTGGTTTTTTCTGTTTCTGGACTAAACATATACTGATATTATACATATTTAATGAAAACAAAACTTTACAAACTTGAAAATAAGCACATTAAGAAGCTTATGAGTCCAACAGTTAAGCTTTTGGCTTGACTGTTGGAGCTCAAGCTAGTAATAAGCTCTAAATAAGCTATACAAATTAAACAAAAGCTAAAATGAGATGTACATAAGTCCAATGAACAAGTATGAACAAGAAAATGGACATGATATCATGTGAGCTTGTGGTTTAGTCAGTCAAGTTACAAGCTTGACTTGGATTGAATGAAAGCTTGAATAAGCTTGGTATAAGCTCCACATAGGAAAACAAAAGAAAGATAATATGCATACAATTAATATTGACAGGTATGAACAAGCTAGTTAACTGAGTTTGGCCAATAAGCTCACAAAAGCTTATAAGCTTTACTCAGTTAAACAGCTAAGCCAAACACCCCTGCAGTCTCAAATAAGGACCAAAAGAACTTATCAAATAAGCTCAAAAGCCCAATCTAAAATTTGTAGTAGCAAGAACATCTGGTTGGCTTTCCAAAAAGCCCAATCTAACCTAGTGGGGTCCACTAGGTAGCTTATGAGAAGCTTATGAAAAACCTCCCATTTGAATACATGTGACTGTGTATCAGCACACAAACCAAAATGGGACACAAAAGAAGCCACTTGCAAGCTCTTATAAATAAGTTGCAAGCTTGGGATTAAACTTGGATCATGGAAACTAGTGGATAAGCTCCACATAGAACCAGATTGCACAAGCTGAGGCCAAGTACTAAGCTTCTTGTGAGCTTATGAAATTGAGTGAGTGGAAATAAGTATACTGATGAACAGTATACTTATCTCTTTGGTGATAGGTTTAAGCTGATTGCAGCCTATGCAAATAAGCTACAATCTTGACTTAATGCACTGGATCTTGAATTTTTGTGGCTTAGCTTCAATAAAAGCTAAGCCATACAAGCTTTAGACCAAAAATGAGCTTGTGAGACATGATGGAAATGGTGTAAGATAACTGAGTGATCAGTCATCTGTTATGAGAGGGCAAACATCAAGCCTCATTTGAACCTATCAAATAAGCCTCAACAAGCTCAACTTATATTGAGGCATTGAGATGGACTGCTTGGCTTTTTGAAAAGCCAAGAGTCACAAGCTCAAGCTCATTAAGGAGCTTGTTAAGAGCTTTGGAATATCACCACTTCACTGTTTGCTTCAGTGAAGTGAGCTTGGTGGGACAAAAAGATTTGGATGATTAAGCTATCTAGATAAGTTAAAAATGTAAAAACAATCATACCAATAATAAAAAGGCCACAAGGGCTACACAAAACAGTAAAATGCACAAGCTATGGTCAAATCCACAAGCTTCTGCAAGCTCATGAATTTGACAGCATAACTGTGGTGCAGGGCATGTATTTAGACAAGGGACTCAAACTAAGCTAAAAATTAAGCATTTAAAAAGCTAAATGAAAGTAAGCTATTATTTTTACAATTAAGATAAGCAACAATATTTTAATATCCTAGAAGGTTTAAAGCTAAAACTCACTAATGAGCACACAATAAAATTCTAGATTATATTCAAAAACGACTATTTGAGAAATTGACTTTTTACAAAAACATTAAGGTTTGACTTTATTGAACTTAGGACTGAATCTATGGACTAAATATGATGTAATAAGCTATGATAAGGTGATATTAATCTATGGTAACAAATTTTAGGCTAATACTATGAATTTCACAACTCAAAATTCCAACAGTAATTGTTAATGCAGAATTTGGAATTTTGACTTTATACAAACAAGGACTAGTTAAAATGATAGAACTGAGCTAATAGGTGCTATTGTGACTTAGAACATTGACAAAAAACAACAGATAGACACTGGAACTCTATTTTATCAGCAAATCCAAACAACTATTTGATTTCCATTTGTCAAATGAACTTCAAAGTTTTAAATGATTCTGAGTCTAAAACAGATTCCAAACATTATATTATAACATAAATAGACTAATTGAGCATAAAACTTCAAGAACTCAAGCAAGAAACACAGATTTGTCAAATATGCATTTTCAACTGATTTGTTTCAATTCTAGGCACAAGTGATATTTAATGAACAAACTGCTTGTAATACACTCTAATAACACTTAATATCAACAATTTAACATAATCAAACAGTTAAACAACAATAATAATAACAACATACAAGAATCATACAATTTCAATTTTCACAGTGAAAATGCAATTTCAAGCAACTTTAAAATTTAAAACATAAACAGACAATTTTAAACTTTAAAAACATTTAACAATAACAAATAAACATAGAAACACAAAGATCATAGCATATAATATATTTTAAACAGTAAAATGAAAGATTAAAGCAAAAAGCTTACAAGAGTGTCCATAATGAAAGCAAAGTGACAAGAACCATTCCTAGGACAAGGTTACACCTAATAGCTTCCCATTAAGCTCCTAATATCCCAAAAGCAATCCATAATTCACCCTGCTCCACTTGTTTTTTGAGTAAACCCATTTCTTCAATCTTTTATTTTTGTATTTTTGATTTATGTGTTACAACTGATTTTAAGATTTCTAAAAGCCTTAGAGCTTTTATCAGGAGCCTAAGTGACAATTTGAAGTCCTCTAATCAGTCATAACAGACAAGTTAAGCAAATGACTTTTTAAGAATTTGACAATTAAGTAAATGACAAGTAATTTAAAGGTTATGAAACTACAACTGTAAATAAGGTTTATTACAAAGTGTCAAAGAGTAATAAGATCCTTGAAAGCATTTAAATGACAATAAGTAAAGATAAACAGTAAATGACATGAAAATAAACTAAGTGACTATGGCTTAAGGCCAAAAGTAGTTTTATTCTCTGTCTTTCTTCTCTCTTTTATAGTCTCAGTAGTCCTTGTTGCCCACTCATAAGTTCCCACTTCAATCTGAGCCTTTGAATTAGTCCAATTGATCTCAACCGTTTAAAACACTTTTGGCGCCAAAAGTTGAATAGACAGCTGAGGCGGTTTGAGAAGCATTCAATGCTTCTTGTATGTATGTAGAGGTGGAGTGAACAAGTTGAGAAGCTTTTTTGAGCAAGTTGGGGCTGTATGGAAGAAAACAGAGGATGGGGTGAAAAGGGTGTGGGGATGCATTAATTGGTGATGTGGGATAAGTTTGAGAGGTGTAAGGGAGTAGGTTGTGAGCTGTGGAGGACAGGTGGTGGGGGGAAATGGCATGAAAACCACCCTGGTATGGTGACTAAGTGGTTTGGGGGGATGATGAACAGTAACCGGCGGTATTTCCTCTTGTTTGACTTCTGTTGACCGGAGTGTGATATCAAAGGGCCGGGTTAAGGGTTTGGGCCAGGGGGTAAGAGGATTGGATTTGGGCTTGGATATGTTTAATAAGGGTCCGGTTGGTTTGGTAATATACAAGGACCAAAAGTGCAAAAACTGCCAAACATGAGGACTGAAAATGCCATCATTCCAAACATCCTTCCAAGGGCCAAACCTGCCAAGTAAACATAACACAAGGACCAAAGTTGTATTTTTATTATTTTATAAACTTAAAGGACTTAAAATGTCATTTTTGGATTTTGAGGGACTGAAGGTGTAAATTCCCAAAAGTTATCAAAAGTGTTCCAATTTGTAAGTTAATGCATAGTACAAGGGTAATTTGTGAATTTTCCAAGTTTTAAATACCCAGGGACTATTTTTGCCAATTTTGTAACTTGAGGGGTAAAAATTGCCATTTATTATAAACTTTTATCCAGGGATGTTTTGTGAACATTTCTGATTTCCCAAGGACTTAAGTTGACTTTTCTATCATTTAAAACATTTAGGGACTAATTTTGCCAATTTGTGTAACTCCAGGGACTGAAAACGACAATTGTTGTGAATTTGATCATTTTTCACTTGTTTTTCAATCTTTTGTACCTGAATCACATAAAAACACATTTAAATGATATTTATAACATTTTGTGAGTCATTTGTGTGTTTTTGGTTGTTTTGTGGGTTTAAATAGTATAAAATATATGTGTAATTAGACACATATCATTCCGCTCCAACACTCACACATTATTTATCACATCTGATAGCACTTAGTTAAGTATATCCATCAATTTTAGCAAATTGATCTTAATCACCTTTTGACATAGTTAGACTACCTAAAGTCAATTTTCTTACCCAAAACCATCGTTAAGCACCATCACTCATTATGGTTGAGGATTTGAGATATCCAACAGCTAAAGACTTCAAATATAAGTCAAAACCTCGAAATCTATTTATAGCAAACCTTACAAAAGCATAATCATTTCACCTAGAACCTGCCTGACAGCCGGATCCCTGGTCTTTAACCAGACGGATCCTTGCTGAGAGGGATCCGCGGGATCCGTGGCTGCAGAAAGCCTGAATCAGCTTCCATATTCAATTTTAAGTCACCTTTTGGTTATTTAACCACTTTTAGCCTTCATTTATGATCCTCCTAGAGCTGATCAATATCCTAAGCGCATGCTTAATCCTCTAAGTGGACAAGAATTTAATTTCCTAATTCAAATTATCCTTTATAAACCAAACAACCTTAGGGTTAAGGCACCACTTTCACTTACCTCTCAAAAATCAACAACTAGTAGTTTATAGGGAAAATTAGTCAAATAGACCGCGCGCCCTGAGGCTTATCACTATCCGGACCACGCACTTTTGCCGAATGAAAATGGACAAGTTGCCAACCGATTTTATGGTATCCAACCATGGGGTGCCATGTGTCCGACAAAGGTATGACCAAAGTACGTATTTTGAGAATATATGTCATGTATTGTAAGGTATTGTTTTTTGGGCAACCAAATTGTATTTTCGGGAAACTATATAATATTGGGCAACTTGTATTTATACACGAGGATAATATTGTCATTTTACACTGGTTGTATTATAAAACTAATACCAGTAATATTAACGCACTTAGAACATCACGCGCCTACACACACAATCAAACATCTTCTTGTACGATTTCTAACGGCTTCTACAATTAAACGTCTTCTTCTACCTCACGGCACACACTCACAAACCACATCTTATTCATAAAACCCTCTAAACCCTAATTAATTTTACTCTATAATTCCATATGACAAAATTAAAGTTGTACAATTGTAAAATCGCAGTTCGTTCTACATTGAAGTTGCTGCCAGATATTAAACTCTGTTTGTCAAAGAATGAAAACCGCAAAAGGTTGTTCAGGAAAACAGTATTTGGTCCATGGTTAGATATAAAGTCGTGCGAGAATGACTGCCTTCTAATGCATTATGTTTTGCAACACCAGGTATATGTTTCTAACATCTCTGATTCCCCTCCACTAAAATTCCAAATTGGGGATCATTCGTTAAGGTTTGGCCGGAAAGAATTTTTTCTGATAAAAGGGTTTCGATTTGGCAAAGTTTCAAAACCTATTAAACGATCTAGCGCATTTTTCGATCGTGTATTTCCTGAAAAAAAGAGTAATGGTATAACAAATGTACATGCAATTGATCTTTTGGGACTTGTTAATGACGGAAAAAAGGACTGTCAATATTGTTTATGGGAAAAGAAGACAGGAATTGCATCCATAATCACTTATTGTCCTTGGTTGATGATTTTGAAGCCTGGAATGTATTTCCTTGGGGTGAATATATGTGGCATAAATTTTATCAAAGGACTGTCAATATTGTTCATATTCACAGAAAAGATCATTTGTTAAAATTGAAAAAAAACCCAAAGTTCAGTGCCACATACAATCTATACGGGTTCGCTTGGGCTTTCAAGGTTAGAATTCTCAGTAGTTTGTACTAATGTATGAATGTCTAGCTTTGATAACATATTTCTTTACAAAAACAGGTTATTAAAAGCTTTTGATTCTATTTTGTTGTGCTATTACTTATTCATTTCAAAAGTACCTAAAATTAACGTTGTTGTTTTATTGTTATGAAATGCTGGTTTTTCTTCTGTATACAAGTAATATAAAAGTTACCCGTAATTTAGATAACAAAAATGTTATAACACATTTTAGTTTGTGATTTATTTTTAAATTGTAACCATAAAGGTATTTTTTTCATCCTAAACAGGTTACCTTTACTTTGGTAAATCTTGAAACATTTTCAAAAATGATAGCTGCATAAGTACACGTTTTAAAGATGACAATTGTGGCTATTACAGATTTGGATTTTGGAGACTTATCCTAAAAGCTCACTTTGGTGGGTGAAAGACAATAAGGTCATTCCACGTGGTCTTGCTTGGTCAGGACTTTCAAAGTTTCGGAAACCGGACTGTTGTAACCTCTTTGGACCGGTATGCATCACACAGTCTTACATTGCTGACCCCACGAACTTGTAACTGAATTTGTTCACATTATATGAGTAATTTAAATTTTATTATTATTATTATTTTTAAATTTTTTTTGTTGTTGTTAGGATTCAACTCCCATTGCTGAACTTTCTGCAACACAAGCTGAAATGAAGCAACCGTGGTGTATTGCCAGCGCCCAATTTATAGATGGTTTGTCTGTTCCAGAGACCGACGATGGTTACAAGACTGCAGAGCATTCAAATGAATTCGCGGACGATTTCAATTTAAACTTGTGCATGGACGATTTCAATTTAAATGTTGCACAAACGGGAACTACTCATTCGACAGGGCGTCTATTTCGTGAGTTAGTGGATTTGAATAAAAAAGTTTTGATGATAGAAAACGGCATTCATTCGGTCAGAAACACACCTTTTGTACTTGATGTGTTTATGACTGTGAAAACCAGACTTTCAAAAGTACAAGAACTATTGGGTCTTAATAATTATGCTGCTGTTGATCCTGAACATATTAAAAGTTGTGCCACCACAAAAGACCCTGACGTTACTCCCGATGATCCGAAGGTTTGTATTTACTTTTCAGTTTACCTCCAATGTTTATACCAAACTCAAATAATCGTTCGTGTCCACACTTATATCAAACATTGGTCGATACAGGCCACGTCGTCTCATATTGTAGGCCCTAACGGGGATAAGGTTGTCCATGCGGACCATGCAACGGACATTGAAAATGATGATGGGCTTAAAGAAACGCAACCATGTAACCTTGGTATGCTTGTTGAAGCTTGTGCCATGACCCAAAAATGTCCTGTTATGGAATATGGAGGTCAAAGTAGTACTCAACTTCCACCAGTTGCACCTAAAGAGGAAAATAAAATACCCGGTGACCCATTATTGTATGTTATATTTCAGTTACAGTTTAAATATCAGCTATAGCATACGTCCCTACTTATGTATATATATTTAAAATTCAGCAGGAACCGGATTGTGGTAATGACTGGTCGTCTTACATAAACGATGAAAAAGTTTCGGGTGATAATTCTCTAGATGCAATGGATTGTGATAACGAACAACAAGATGTGGTTCAGAAACAATTGCCTTGCCAACCTGAACCCGTTAGCAATATTGATTGTGTGCAGACAGAAGTAGGAACACCCACCAACAAAGCCCATGAGGTATCTAAATTCTCAGTAAAACATCGCCGATAAATAAAATAGTTTAATGTGCTGTTTAGTAACATACTATATTCTCAAATGTCAGTTTAAAGACAACAACCTGCCATATGTAAATGTGGTTGGCCAAAATGACACTCCTGTTTCCCCCCAAGATAATGTCAACAAAAGCGTCGATACAAAATTGTGTCTTCCGTCTTTAGATTTAATGGATTGTGATGATCAACAAGGGGATGTGGTTGACAAAAATTCGTTTGTTGGTCTTGAATCCAGTAACAATGATGTTGCTATGGTTAGCCTAGAAGATACACCAACAAAGAAAGACACTGAAGCCCCTGAATATCAGGTTAAACCCAAAAAAGTGTCATTTACAAATGTGGTAGGTCCTAATGACAAACCTCTGTTGGAAGATCTTTTCTCCGATATGAATACGAACAAAAGAAAGAGAGTAAAATTGAACGAAAACCTCAGTAAAAGAAGGCGCACTGTACAAAATTACGCGACGTTGTTTGGGTCTGTCGATTCGGAAAATGAGGTATCAAAAACATCAGCTACTCCTTGCCGCCGTGTTACAAGATCGCAGGGTGTCATTAACGAGGCTATTATCCCGGCTGCCGTTTCAGATGTACATCACCTTATTAAATTGTAACTGAAACGAATATTTTTTTTTATTTTTTTCTGCTTATCTTTCAACTTTGTTTTCAGGAAACATCTGGAAACCCAAGAACGTGTCCAGTTAGTCGATTCTATTCGCCCACAATTGAACCGTTTATAGAGGTAGGTTCTGTTTGTTAATCCAATAACATCATTATGATTGTGTGTACGTTATTGAATATATTTATTTTGTAGGAACTTTTACGACACCCGAAATGCAACAAGAAGAAGGTTATTGTTCCTGATTACCTTCTCAAGTATTTGAAGCTTAAAGAACCATTACTTTATAGGTTTCCTAGGGGCTCTAGTTCGGTTATTGCTTATAGGGATTTTTGGGTAGCCTTGGCATGTGTTGAAGACTGCACCGGCGGGTGGCTTAATGAGTTAGTGAGTAAACCTAATGCCTAGCTGGTCTACTGCACTTGTTTATTATTTTGTTTTGTTACTTATGAAACGAATGTTTACAGTTTTGATTTGCTTTATCTGTCCGCAGCACTTGGATGCATGGGTTGAATTGATGTGGTTGTTTAGACCAGCTGATGCAGATTGGGCGGCAGGGTGTACTTTTTGCAATCAAATCCTAGGTGGCAACATGCCTACCACTTATTCAGATGGCACAACATACCCTGCGCCTTGGCGAGATGTTGCAAAGGTCATTATGGCAGACTCTTACCGTACATATTCCACTACTATTATAAACAGCTTATAATATCCTGCATTTGTTTTATATATCAGGTGTATTTTCCCATGAATGAAGATACAAAACACTGGGTACTCTGTGAGCTCCATATCCGCACTGGAGTTGTTTACATTTATGACTCTCTTGGTTCAGCCTCAGGACGTGAACGGTGGTTGCGAGGTTCCAAGAGAAAGTTACAAACATAGCTTAAATCGTACGTAACAAACGCTGGGGTACTGCATAGTAAGGGCATATCACCGGGGGATTATAAAATCACATACAAGTGTCCACAAGTACCAAAACAATCGGAGTTGTATGGTGACTGCGGAGTATGGGTGTGCATTATTTTGTACAGATTGCTCCGTAACCAGCCTCTGGAAGTAGACGACTCTCTTCAAATAGCTTTAGCTTACCGTGAACGGATGCTTGAATACTTCTGGAAGCACAAGGTTGAATACATAATTTGATAGCGGTCTTTCAAGGTACTATCCTTAATGTCCGTTTGACCCATAATTATTGTCTAATGTTGACATGTGAAGTATTTTTCTTTCAACGTATACTGTAGGTATTTTTACTTCTATTATATATTTGTCGATTATTATAATATTTTTTTAACTCAACGACACTTCTTTAGTTAATACCCGTGCACATATACAAAAAAGCCTATGCTTTGCAAACCACTTCTATATATTATGGGTTATGTATACTTTATTAATTTATTTGGTATATACTAGCAGAATTTAATATTTGGTTGCCCTATAGTACATTACGGTACATGTCCTTAAATGTCTTCTTTTTCCAATCTCTTTCTTCAATACAAATCTTTCTTAATTTGTTTAACAACATCTTTCTTTCTTCTTTTGGTCTATTCACTTCATATCTTTATCCCAATCTTTCTGCTTTTGTTTAACAAAATGTCCGACTATATCCCACTGGATGTTCAACTAGATATCATTCGCAGGCTACCTCCTAAGTCTATACTCCAGCTACGTAGTGTTTGCAAGTTATGGAAGGCTAGTATAGATTGTGGTTTTTTCATCTCTAATTACGGTGTTCATCGTAACGATGAGTGTTTTTTTACGCTAACATTTGATCAGGGTCACAAAGGTTTTATGTTAGCTTTTAACGAACAGTTGACCACTACGGTACTTTGTACAGATTTAATGCTTTCATCTATGATTGCAGTTGGCAATTCTCATGGCCTTTCGTGTTTTGTTTATGGGTCTAATCTAATGTCTGTTATTTGGAACCCGGTAATCCAAAAATCACTTGCAGTACATGTCTCGTTTTACACGCATCAAATTGAATGTAAAAAGATTTGCTTTGGTTTTGCCGTCCGTCCGGACACTCTTGACCCGACGATTGTGAAGGTCTCCTATCCTGTTTTCCAAAGTGGTTTCTGGTATGTTTCTGTCTTTTCTTTCAACTCGTTAAGGTGGACATGCCTTGAAAATTTCCACCCCCCTCATGAAACTATCAAATTGAAACGTCAAAGTCAGGCAGTTGTCGGTCATTTTATCTATTGGACTGGGAGTGAAAAGTTAACTAATCAGGACGGTGTTACATACAATATTTATATGTTGATTTTGTTTGATTTGGTAACCAACCAATTTAAAGTTATAGACCTTCCGCATATTTTAAAAAATGAACTCCCAGTTCCATTCTATGTTTTCGATCTTGGAACCTCTCTAGTGATTTCTGGTATGATCATTGATGAAGATATGCCATTGTTTTGTGGATGGGTGTTGGACGTGAATGGTTTTGCCATAAGATCATGTAGAAGCCTCTTTGCCATCCCCACCCTATTATCTGTTCGTTTTCTTGGGTTTACAAAGGATCAGGCTCCAATAGTGGAAGCGTACACTGGCAACCATTTGGGTCACTCGCTATTCCTTTACAACAAAGAACTTGAATTATTTGTTAGCATGGGAATTTTAGGAGATACGGGATCTTTCTACATCGCCCCATACAAAGAATCTCTTATTTTATTAAATCATACAGACTGTGCTGTCTATAGTATGTTTTATTTATAACTTACCATTCTATTCATGTTCCTTTTAAACATTATCACTTGAATTGGTTAATGATATATCAATGCCATTTTCAACAGTTTTGTTCGGCTGAAGTTACGGATCAGGCTAAATGGGAATGAAGGTTTGTGGTTTTAGTACGCTGTCTGTGTGGGAAGGAAGCATTAGACTGTTTAGATTTTTCGTAGTCGATGAATGTTAACAATTAAGTGGTTATATAATATGTAACAATTAAATTTATAACCATGTAGTCATCGTAATATGTAGTTGGTTGTCTGTATCAAACGTTGTATGTCAATGTATTTACTATTTCATCTCTTCTGTTATCCCATTATCCATTTTTTTTTATCTGGCCAACAAGCAGTTGTTACCCAAAATAATTTTGGCAACCTAATTTTGTTCTTAGGGCAACTTCTTTTCTATACGGACTACTTTTATAAACCCACGACTCCTTCTAGACGTACATTTCGTATTCTACAACCTACTTATAACTACCAACTTGAGACAATGCACACTTCCAAAAATAGAGGTTTAACATTCAACACTAGTACAAATTAACTAGCAGTTGTAAGTTTACTACAAGCAGTGGTAAACGACTGTCCCTGTTCAGCCCCACAAAAGCAGTAGTAAAAAACAGCTAGCAGTTGTAACTTAATTTAAGTAATCGAGCATAAAAGCAGTGTAGCATTTCTTTTATGTTTACAAAGGTCGTATAAAGCTAAAAATAATCCACTCAAACGAATGTCACTCTACACATCTGATAACCTGATGCCGTTGTGAAGATGTTCTTTAAAAAATAATCCAAGTGAAGATGTTGATGTTTTTAGAATGAGTGATGGTCTTTAAAATTGTTTCATCCATTAACATACAAATCTGTTTTAAATACCATTTTAGCGAAGGATCTACTATAGAAGGTGACTAAACGAACACAACCTAGTACTCCTTAAGAAGAATAATAATTAACGAACAGTTATTCTCACTAAACACCTCGATATGTTGTTAATACACGAATACTCTGAATAGTATTTCCGTTTACAACCTTGAAGTGTATCGACTCTAGATATCACCAAAACTTGTATAGAACTCAAACCTAGGACCTCCTTTAATAGGATAAGGAGTCCTTTGCAAAATACACTAAGTAATGTACAAGATAAATATACTTACAATACTTATCTAATACAAAACATCCTACCGAAGACATTCTAGAATATTACATATTCAGCCCACACAATCATACTAGCAGTGTCAAGTACATTAGCAGTGGTACGCGACTTTTACTGCCACTGGTTTGTGTTTTGTTTCTTCTATTCTTTTCTGCTGGCTTATGGTATTTGCTAAAACACATACCTTTTCTATATCAAAACTGACCCAAAATAACCAAGAAAGAGCCGTTTATTGCTAATATTTGTGGTTTTCTTGAGTTTGTGCTTGTGCAGGTATGGATATGTAAAAACACGCAAAAAGGATCCAAATCAGACGTAAATCCGAGCACGAGAGATTAAGAGAGCTTAAGCTGAGCCGGAAGGTCAGAATTATGCATTTATGAAGATTTCTAATCTCTGAGGATGATTTGTGAAGATTTGATCAAAGTTTGAAGAAATGTCAGAAATGACCCCTCAAGTTTCAGCATTTGTCAGAAATGACCCTTGAAGATTCAGAAATTTGCAAATTAGCCCTTGGTCTATTTGAAGATTGTCAAATTCAGTCCTTGAAAGATGATTTCAGAGTTACACCTTTGGTCCTTTGAAAATTCAGCTTATACATGTTTGGTCCTTGGTGCATGAAATGGTAGCAATATTAATCCAAGTCCAAGTTAACAAACCCATAATCCAATAATCCTTGGCCCAATAACAAACAACCAAATCCAATCCAGTTACCACAACCCGCCCCCCTTTTGATACCATCCAAGACCCGAAACACACCTTTGACCCGATCATTTAACCCAAGTCAATAGCTAGAACCCGGTCAACCTATTTTGAAATACAATATAATAAACAAACGCGCCCCAAACACCCTGCCTTTCTTCCCCAGCCAAACACACCCGTTTTCCACCAATTCACCACACCCAAACGCACCACCTCGTACTAGAATCTATCCATCCATCTTATCCACCTCTGACCTGTCAGATTAAGCTGCCACGTGGACAAATGGCACTAGCTTATTGGCCGTGACACCTCATTGAGTGAATTGGAGCTCTCTAATTGGCTGAAGTGACAATGGATGATTGTGTGGCTCAAAATTGCTTCTAGGTTCTTCTCAAAGGCATCGAAGACCTGCTCAAAGCTATAAAAAGACCCCTTTGGCTCTCATTTCAATTCGTGCAATTCCTAGTTTTCAATTAGCTTATTGTTATTTCATTTCAGTAGTTTCTTAAATGTTTTCTTAAGTTTTTATTGTACTCTCAAGTTCTTGTAATCCAATTTCAGTTTTAATAAAAAGTTCCAAGTTTTTAAATTTTATCTTGCATTTCTGTTTTAAAAGTGATCAATAAGCTTATTTGAATCAATGGAGTAGGCTCATTTCAGTTCTTTATAGCTTTTGTGAGCTTATCTTGCACCCCCACTGTCCATTACACTCATTTACATTCATAAACATTCCAGGTCAACGAAAGTCAAACTGTGTGCATCATGTGGTTCAGAAATGGTTATGGTATGATTTGATGATGGATATGGGTTGAATAGTGTAGGTTTAGTGGTCCTTTTGCTGGTTTGCAAGCCATAGTGGCTAGGATTCTTGTAAGTGCAATATTGATCTCATTTCTAGCTTAAATAAAGTAGCAGTTGTCATTTGCTTTAGATCTGTTATAGTAGTGTTTATTGCCTTCATTTTAGTGCTTTTGATCTGATTTATAGTTAGTATAATCTTGTTTTCATGTTTAGCTAAGGTTGATTACATTTAACTGTCATAAAGGGGTGTTTGGATTGCTTGATATAACTGATTTAGAGGTCATAATGTTGCAGTAGATTAGTTGGTTTAGGTTTGTCTTAGTTGTTTGCATTCATATCTGTCACACTTTTGTTTCAGTTTCTCATAATAGTCAAAATTGTTTGTACACTGAGCTTGTTCTCAAAACCTGTTAAAATCAGTCACTGGAATCAATTCATGTAGGTTAAAAAGTTGATAAACTAGCTTGATAAACTTTCATTTCATCAATTTATATCCTAATCAGTCCAACTTTTGCTTTTAAATCTCACTAAAGTCAAACTTCATAACTGATTTTCAAAGTCAAAAGGTGTCAAAAATTGGTTTAATGCAGAACTTGCAGCATCTGCACAGGTTTCAATAAGGCTTGTTAGGGTCTGATTTTTGGTTTAGGTGTAGTCTGCTAGGTGGTCTTTAAGGCCACATATCTGTTTTTGGATTAAGCTTTTCTTATAAGCTAGTGCATAAGCTCAAAGTCAAGGCCAGTTCATTGTTTTGCTGTCAAAAATCAGTTAGCTTAATTCTTGTCAAACTGCTTATCAGAGGTTAGGAGTAGTTGGATTTAGCTTATATTAGCTTATTTGAGTATAATCTAGGTTCTGTAGAAGTTTGGTTGCTTATTGTGCTTGTTTGCTTATTTCTAAGTGCTTATCTCAATTCAAGTTACACTGCAGCTCTGAATTTTTACACATAAGCACCACATTTCTTATTTTTCATAAAACCAGAATAGCTTTTTATAATTTTCCTGAGATTTTCATGATTTTTGGTCACTGTTTGCTATTTTTCTTGATTTAAAATAGTTTTTATTCACTTTTAATTAGCTTTTATTACAAATAATTAAGAAAAAGTTCAAAAAAATAATTTTTCATTTTTCTCAGTTTAAGAAAAATATAAAAAGCATAAAAAAAAATTTTCCATATTTTTCCCCTTTTATTTGGTATTTTTCACAATTTAAATTAGATTAAAATAGTTTTAAATTAGTAGAAAATAGAAAATTAATCTGAAAAATAAAAAAATAGTTTTAAAAAGTCTCTTATGACATTTTAGATTTTATAAAAATAGTTTCATATTTTTCTCCTTAAATCTTATAATTTTTAGTATTTTAATTTAGTTTAAAAGGTTAAAAATTAGTTTTTAATTTAAATAAAATTCAGAAAAATCCAAAAAAATAGTTTTAATTCTAAATTAGTTTTTACATATCATTTTTAGTATAAAAGTAATTTTAGGCATTTTTAGGATTTAATTTAGACGTAGTTGCATTTTTATTACGTTTTGTTAATTACGTTTTAGTCTAAATCGCACTTAGGATTTCCCGTAAAATAGATTCCCTTAATTACTTTCCCCATTTCCGTAGTTTAATTGACAAAACCAAACAAATCAAAACATCGAGCATTAAATTCCAAACCAAGAACGACGTTGGCAATTCACGCCTCGTTGGGAAAACGATTCGGGTTGTCTAATCCGTATATACAATCACACACGGGATTTGATTTATTATTATTTTTCCTAAAGGAATTTGAATCTATCTTCGTGATTATTTTTGATATCGATATTGAGGTTTTTATCCATACACATAACCCCTAAGCCTTCATTATCAAAGACTCAGTGTCCGAGCCGTTTTAAGTTTCTTACTGTTAGTCATTCACAAGTGGCTAGCTTGAGTGAGCGAGCTTGACGTTGCTTTGGCATTGTGCAAAATCAAATTTTGGCGCCGCTGCCGGGGAGGTTGTGTCACGACAATATCGTTTGAGGTTTGACGATTAGTGACTCGAGATCCTTCATTCGTGAAGTTACTATTTTTCTATAAAATAAAAAAGTAAAAAATATTTTCCTTTTTCTTTTGTATGTATATATCAGATTAAAAATACAAAAAGATTTTCTCTTGTGTTTTTGCTAATAAATAGAAGACATCAATTATATAACATTCTCAACGGAGGTGTTATCATTATAAGTTCCCGAACTAAAGATCAAAAACTTGCCTTTGTGTCGCTTGTGGATTTATTTATTTCTATCGGACAAACAAACTGTGTGGTGGGTATAAGGACGGCCTGACATTAAATTGCGGCTGTAAAGAAGCGGGTTTTTAATAAGCTTCGCGCTGACCTAAAAAGCTTCTCCGCTCGCTTGTGCGTTTGTCTTATAGAGGTGATTTATTCACTTGGGATTATTGGTTAAGTTCACTGTGTTTTCGAATACCGTTCGTTTTAATTGCCCTGGTTTTTGAAAGTGCATGCGCACTCGTTCTAATAACTACAGACCGATACGTGAAGCCGCTACAATTCCGCGAAGGCGAAATAGACGTGCTCCCTTAGTCGAACCCGAGATTCGAACTAATCAAACCCCGCCCATCATCGAAATGGCGGAGGACAACCGATCTATGCTAGAGCAACTCCAAGCACCCACCGAGGGTTATGGAGAAGCCATCGTCGTCCCGGCAATCGTTTCCGATAACTTCGAGCTTAAACACGGATTGATAAATTTGGTTTCGTCAAGCCAATTTTACGGATTCGAGAGAGACGATCCTCACTCTCATATCCGACGATTCAACAAGCTCACGTCTACGATCAAGTACCGTAACGTTCCGGAAGAGGCTATCAAGCTACTCCTCTTTCCATTTTCACTCGAGGGGCCGCCCGGATTTGGCTCGAAAAACTACCCCCTCGATCGATAACCACATGGGAGAATTTAGTATCAAAATTCGTGAACGAATTCTTCCCACCGTCTAAAACAACAAGCCTTAAAAATGAAATAACAAAATTCACACAAAGATTTGATGAATCATTTAGTGAGGCATGGGACCGATTCAAAGATTTGCTTAGGCAATGTCCCCATCATGGTTTTTCTGAGTTGCACCAACTTGATACGTTTTATAACGGTTTGAATGAGAACGATCAAGACTCTCTCAATGCCGCCGCGGGTGGTAATTTGTTGACCCGATCAACGAGAGATGCCTTGTCCATTATTGAGAACAAATCTAAAGTTCGTACATCACGTAGCAAATCGGTTGCTGCCCGAGTGAATGATACACCATCGTCTTCGTCTCACGGAAATACGTCTAGCACCGATGCTAAGATTGATAAGCTTACGGATATGATCCAGGCTCTGGTTAAGATTAATTCTTCTCCACCCGCTCAAGTCAAAGCGGTGGAAACGACTTGTACTACTTGTGGTGGCCCGCATGCCTACTACAATTGTACCGCCACCGATGGACATCCTTTCAATGCTAATGCCGTAACCGGAGGTAACCAATACCTTTCTCAAGTTGAACCGAATCCTCGTGTTAGTAATCAAATGGTACCTCCAGGATTTTCTCCATCGAACAATCAGAATCGTTTTAATCAGAATCAAGTTCGTGGACCAAATGTTCTAAACCAATTCAAAGCTCCACCGAATCAATACCCAAACCAAGGAGTTAACTACAATCAAGTATATCACAACCCAAGCTATCAAGCTTCACCTTTGCCTCCAAATGAATTCACAACTTACGTTCAACACACCAATTCTACCATCAACACTATGCAAAATCAGATTACAAGTTTGAGGAACGAGTTTCAATCTTCGTTAACTAGACAAAGCAATGAGTTTAGGAATGAGATTCGACTTCAGAACAACAAATTGGAGACTTCACAGAATAAACTCGAAAACATGATGCATGCTGTGTTGTGTAAGGTCAGCCAACCCTCATCTTCGGGTTCTCTTCCAAGTGATACTATTCCCAACCCGAAGGGTGAGTTGAAAGCTATAACCACACGGAGTGGTAAGGCTATTGATGGACCCTCGTCTCCTACTCCGCTGATAAGGGAGGAGGAACAAGAAACCGAGGTTATTGAAGAAAATGTGCAACCCGCACCAGTACCACCTCCGGTCGTTCAGACTCCGATTCCGGAACCCGATGTTCCGAAGACTACTCTTAAACCTTCACTTCCTTATCCTTCAAGACATCATAATCAAAAGCTTCGTGATAAAACCGAAAACCAAATGGAGAAATTTGCTGAAATCGTTCAATCCTTGAATTTTAACATCAGTTTCACTGATGCTTTACTCCTCATGCCGAAATTTGCTGCTATGATCAAGAATTTAGTGAGTAATAAGGAAAAGTTGGCAGAAATAGCAAAAACACCGTTGAATGAGAATTGCTCGGCGGTGCTCCTCAAGAAACTTCCCGAAAAGTTAGGAGACCCCGGCAAATTTCTTATCCCTTGTGAGTTTCCGAGAATAGTGAAATGCTCCGCCTTGGCCGATCTTGGTGCGAGTATTAACTTAATGCCTCTTTCGATTTATAACAAACTTTCTCTCCCGGAACTCACTCCTACTAAGATGACTCTTGAACTCGCGGACCGTTCAACCTCTATTCCGAGAGGAATCGCCGAGGACGTCTATGTGAAAGTAGGACCACTACATTTTCCCGCCGACTTTGTTGTCGTTGACTTTGATGCCGACCCCCGAGTACCTCTTATTCTCGGGAGGCCTTTTCTAAGAACGGGTCGTGCGATGATTGACGTTTATGAAGGAGAAATCACTTTACGATCTAACAAGGAAACCGTCTCATTTAATATTAACCATCCTTCGAGATACTCCTCCAACTATGATGATGCTTCTATTAATCGAATCGACGTTCTCGATATTGCTACGGAGGAGTATGCTCAAGAAGTTCTTGATTTTATGGGTGGCAATCCCACCATTCCTTCTGAAAATGTTGAACCATCTTCTGAGCCTATTATTGCCGATTCTTCCCCCTCTCTCACTCCGTTCGAAGGAGGTGACTTCATTTTGGAAGAGATCGATGAGTTTCTTGCTGATGATGAATCGATTCCACCGGGAATTGATGATGGTGTTTATGATTCGGAGGGAGATATCCGTTATCTTGAGCAATTGTTGAACGAAGATCCATTACCGTCACTCCCTCCGAAAGAAATTACGATTGAAGAAATCAAAGAAGTACAAACGTCTGATGAAAATCCTCCGGAGCCCGAGCTCAAGGATTTACCTCCTCATCTTGAATATGCTTTTCTTGAAAAACCGAACAAATTTCCCGTCATCATTGCTAAAAACTTAAAAGATGAGGAGAAAACCGCACTTTTGGATGTCCTACGAAAACACAAAAATGCAATCGCTTGGCAAATTTCTGACATCAAAGGAATCAATCCTCGTTTTTGTACCCACAAAATTTTGATGGAGGATGATTGTAAACCCGTGATTCAACAACAACGTAGGGTTAACCCAAAAATTCATGATGTTATCAAAAAGGAAGTTCTTAAACTCCTCGACGCCGGAATCATTTATCCAATCTCCGATAGCTCATGGGTTAGCCCTATCCATTGTGTCCCTAAGAAGGGAGGAATGACCGTCATTGCTAACGATGAAAATGAGTTGATTTCCACACGCCTCATCACCGGATGGAGGGTGTGTATTGATTATCAAAAATTGAACGATGCTACTCGTAAGGACCATTTCCCGCTTCCTTTTATGGATCAGATGCTCGAACGTTTAGCGGGAAATGAGTTCTATTGCTTTCTCGATGGTTTCTCCGGTTATTTTCAAATCCCGATCGATCCGAAGGATCAGGAGAAAACCACTTTCACATGCCCTTATGGAACGTTTGCTTACCGACGCATGCCTTTTGGGTTATGCAATGCTCCCGGTACGTTCCAGAGGTGCATGATGGCTATTTTTCATGACATGATCGAAAAGTCTATGGAATTTTTATGGATGATTTCTCGGTTTATGGAGATTCTTTCACTTCTTGCCTCTCTCATCTTGACCACATGCTCAAAAGGTGTGAAGACACCAATTTGGTCTTGAATTGGGAGAAGTGCCATTTCATGGTTCGAGAGGGCATTGTCCTCGGCCATAAGATTTCAAAATCTGGGATTGAGGTCGACCGAGCTAAAGTCGACGTTATAGCTAAACTCCCTCATCCCACTACCGTCAAAGGTATTCGGAGTTTTTTGGGTCATGCCGGTTTCTATCGCCGTTTCATCCAAGATTTCTCTAAGATAGCCCGCCCTCTGACCCATCTCCTTGAAAAGGATGCTCCGTTTATCTTCACCAACGAATGTGTTGAAGCGTTTAATATTCTTAAAAGGAAATTAACTGAGGCACCGATCTTAGTTGCCCCCGACTGGGATTTGCCCTTTGAACTCATGTTTGATGCAAGTGATTACGCAATTGGGGCAGTCTTGGGGCAACGTAAGTCGAAACATTTTCAACCCATACACTATGCGAGTAAGACATTGTCTGAGGCCCAACACAATTATACGACTACTGAAAAGGAATTATTGGCCGTTGTTTATGCTTTTGAGAAATTTCGACCCTACCTTGTCTTGTCGAAGACCATAGTGTATACCGACCATTCTGCCCTCAAGTATCTTTTGGCAAAGCAAGATGCTAAGCCACGATTACTTCGGTGGGTTCTCCTCCTTCAAGAGTTTGATGTTACTATTCTTGACAAAAAAGGAGCGGAGAACCTTGCTGCCGATCATCTTTCTAGACTTGAGAATCCCCATCAAAGTGTGCTCGAGAAAAAGGAGATTACGGAAACATTTCCTCTTGAGACACTTGGGATGGTTGCTAAGAAAGACCCGAACACCCCATGGTTTGCCGATTTTGCAAATTACCATGCGGGCAATTTCATCGTGAAAGAGATGTCGTCCCAACAAAAGAACAAGTTTTTCAAAGACGTTAAGCATTATTTTTGGGACGACCCCTACTTGTTTAAGATTTGTGCGGATCAAGTAATCCGGCGGTGTGTTCATGGCCAAGAGGCTATTGATATTCTTAATGCTTGCCATAACGGACCCACTGGTGGCCATCATGGTGCAAGCTACACCGCTAAGAAGGTTTTTGATTCCGGATTCTATTGGCCTACCATATATCGAGATGCCCATGATTTAGTCAAATCTTGTGATTCTTGCCAACGTCAAGGGAAAATTTCACAGAAGGATGAAATGCCACAAAATGCTATTCAAGTCTGTAAGATTTTTGACGTATGGGGCATCGATTTTATGGGGCCATTTCCATCATCTAGAGGAAATAAGTATATCCTCGTGTCCGTCGACTACTTGTCCAAATGGGTTGAAGCGAAGGCGCTCCCCACTAATGACGCCCGAGTGGTTGTTAAGTTCTTAAAGAATTTGTTTTCCCGATTCGGAGCACCTCGTGCTATCATCAGTGATCGCGGTACCCATTTCTGTAATGAACAATTTGCAAAAGTTATGGCTAAATATGGAGTTACCCATCGTCTTTCTACCGCGTATCACCCGCAAACGAGCGGACAAGTTGAGGTCTCCAATCGTGGTTTGAAAAGGATTTTAGAAAGAACCGTAGGAGAAAATCGAGCTTCATGGGCCGATAAGTTAGATGATGCATTATGGGCTTTCCGCACCGCATACAAGACACCCATCGGGTGCACCCCATTTAAGTTGGTGTATGGAAAAGCTTGTCACTTGCCCATCGAGCTCGAGCATAAGGCATTATGGGCCTTGAAACATGCTAATTTTGATCTTAAGACCGCGGGTGATCACCGAAAAGTTCAATTGAATGAATTAAACGAGCTTAGGGATCAGGCCTACGAGAATTCTTTGATTTTCAAAGAGAAGACTAAGAGGATTCATGATGCTAAAATCAAAAACCGCGTTTTTAACGTTGGTGATCAAGTTCTCCTCTTTAACTCTCGATTGAAGATATTCTCGGGCAAACTCAAATCCCGTTGGTCAGGACCATTCACCATCACTCAAGTTTTCCCGTATGGAACGGTGGAGCTTTCTCAGCCCGATGGCCCAAATTTCAAGGTGAATGGTCATCGTGTGAAACATTATTTCGGAGGGGACATTCCATCTATGGTTGTCCCGGATCTCCAAACTTTCTTCCCCATGGAAAAATGAATTCGGGGACGAGTCAGGCTAGCGACTCGTTTAAGAAAAACAGTAGCGCTTCGTGGGAGGCACCCCATGCTTATCTCTATCTTCTTTCTATTTTCTAATAAGTGACGCGAAGGGGTCTGCCTCTTCGATTTCTCGTGTTTGGTTGTTTGTGATGTTGTGTTTAGGATGTTCCCGATATGAAGACTCTCGTGCTCGAAGTTTGTCATTTTCTCTACTCGAGTTTCATGATCGATGCTGATGGAAATCCGATATCCTAATCTTATCGACTAACGTTTATCTTTGAGCATACTTAATAAACGGCTTTTAGATTTTCATGATACCCTTGTTTTAAACATTGAGGACAATGTTTCGTTCTAGTCTGGGGTAGGGTAATCTTCGATTTGATTTGACCGCACTTGCTTATTTTCTGTCGTGTACTCTTGCAACCCCGTTTTTCCTTAGAAAATGAAAAATTGTGCAAAAATGTGAAAATTTTAAAATTTTTCAAGCTTTTGTTAAGTCTTTTTGATTGAAAAGTTTGCTAGTCTCTTAGACAAGAAGCTATAAAATGCGAATTCTAGCTCACAAGGCCAAGATTTTGCAAGTTTCCCTGAGTGACTTTAAATATGCATAACTTGATTTCATCAGACGAAGCATTTGCTAAGTTAATATATGTTTTGACACCTTGATTGACTTTCCGCTGGTGAGAGTAGGAATAGAATTCTGACTTGACCGGCGTGTTGAGCCCTAGCTTGTTCCCTTAACCATAGATAATCTAAAAATTATCGGCTAAGCATCTGCGGATCTCATTATTTGGGATTTTAAATTTGCAGAGATCGAGAAATGATAGAGTTACTTATGAGTTTAGATGCTAAGCGAGGAGTAGTTGGTTCTCTTTAGAGCCCATCGAAGGTACTTATGGCTTTTTGTTCCCACAAAATTGTTTCACCCCATATTTGTCTAAATAATTAGAGATGTCGAGTTTTTGGCGATAGTTAGTTCTTTATCTTCTTAAAAGAATCTTTGTTTTAAAAATTGGGTACACATCAGGGATCCGTAATAAACAAATGAGTAATCAGTGATAAGTGATAATGTAATAAGTAAAGTTGTGAGCTGCGGTGTCGAGATCGGACCCTTGGATCTTTAGCCGGGATTGAGTGAGGTCTTAGCCTAGCCAGCCGGGATCCTCATTTCATGAAGCCTATAGTCTTGGAATTACCCCGTGAAGCTCCGTGGTTCACAGCTTATATAAGTAAAGGTATAAGTGCAAAATATATAAAAAAAAAAAAAAAAAAAAAAAATGAATGTTGAAAAATGAAAAATTAAAAATCAAAGTGAATAAAAATTCCTTGATGTGGACCTCATTTTTACGACAATGGTTGTTGAGAGAAGGCGGATAACTAATTATCGACTTAGCTTTGTATCTTTATCGGAATAAAAGTTATCGAAACGAGAACTTGAAGAAATTCATTTCTCACAAAAATAAAAAAAATCTAGAGGAAAATAGGAAAATGGGAACAAAAGGTATTTACACAAGTAACTTCCATGGGTAGTGTTAGCATCTAGAGTCATACTTAACAATGATTTCGGTTTTACGCTTAGTTTGGGGACTTGTGAAAAATCAGGGACGATGTATTCTATCCGTATGGTCACTTCACGCTGTGTTGTGTTTTCTACTCCGTGATCCTAACGTGTTGATTGAAAAATGTTGGAGTTATTGATCGACATGAAAGTTCAACAAACCGTCATTCATAACCGGAATGTGCTTAATCATAATATCTATATGTGAATTAAAATGTAAACGGGGCGTTTTTAAAATTAAGGCTTTCTTAATCTCTTTTGAGGAACATTGACTACTTCTTCTCTAATTGGTTTGTCTGAACTGTTTGAAGTTTCTTACGGTTAGTCATTCACAAGTGGCTAGCTTGTGTGAGATAACTTGACAGTTTGGACATATCAATGGTTTAGTATAAAGAGATTGAAATCCTTGGTTTTAGAAGCGTGAGTTGATTGCATTGCGTGAGGACACGGCAATAGTTTCGTCTGGGGTATTTTGGTATTTGCTAAAACACATACCTTTTCTATATCAAAACTGACCCAAAATAACCAAGAAAGAGCCGTTTATTGCTAATATTTGTGGTTTTCTTGAGTTTGTGCTTGTGCAGGTATGGATATGTAAAAACACGCAAAAAGGATCCAAATCAGACGTAAATCCGAGCACGAGAGATTAAGAGAGCTTAAGCTGAGCCGGAAGGTCAGAATTATGCATTTATGAAGATTTCTAATCTCTGAGGATGATTTGTGAAGATTTGATCAAAGTTTGAAGAAATGTCAGAAATGACCCCTCAAGTTTCAGCATTTGTCAGAAATGACCCTTGAAGATTCAGAAATTTGCAAATTAGCCCTTGGTCTATTTGAAGATTGTCAAATTCAGTCCTTGGAAAATGATTTCAGAGTTACACCTTTGGTCCTTTGAAAATTCAGCTTATACATGTTTGGTCCTTGGTGCATGAAATGGTAGCAATATTAATCCAAGTCCAAGTTAACAAACCCATAATCCAATAATCCTTGGCCCAATAACAAACAACCAAATCCAATCCAGTTACCACAACCCGCCCCCCTTTTGATACCATCCAAGACCCGAAACACACCTTTGACCCGATCATTTAACCCAAGTCAATAGCTAGAACTCGGTCAACCTATTTTGAAATACAATATAATAAACAAACGCGCCCCAAACACCCTGCCTTTCTTCCCCAGCCAAACACACCCGTTTTCCACCAATTCACCACACCCAAACGCACCACCTCGTACTAGAATCTATCCATCCATCTTATCTACCTCTGACCTGTCAGATTAAGCTGCCACGTGGACAAATGGCACTAGCTTATTGGCCGTGACACCTCATTAAGTGAATTGGAGCTCTCTAATTGGCTGAAGTGACAATGGATGATTGTGTGGCTCAAAATTGCTTCTAGGTTCTTCTCAAAGGCATCCAAGACCTGCTCAAAGCTATAAAAAGACCCCTTTGGCTCTCATTTCAATTCGTGCAATTCCTAGTTTTCAATTAGCTTATTGTTATTTCATTTCAGTAGTTTCTTAAATGTTTTCTTAAGTTTTTATTGTACTCTCAAGTTCTTGTAATCCAATTTCAGTTTTAATAAAAAGTTCCAAGTTTTTAAATTTTATCTTGCATTTCTGTTTTTAAAAGGGATCAATAAGCTTATTTGAATCAATGGAGTAGGCTCATTTCAGTTCTTTATAGCTTTTGTGAGCTTATCTTGCACCCCACTGTCCATTACACTCATTTACATTCATAAACATTCCAGGTCAACGAAAGTCAAACTGTGTGCATCATGTGGTTCAGAAATGGTTATGGTATGATTTGATGATGGATATGGGTTGAATAGTGTAGGTTTAGTGGTCCTTTTGCTGGTTTGCAAGCCATAGTGGCTAGGATTCTTGTAAGTGCAATATTGATCTCATTTCTAGCTTAAATAAAGTAGCAGTTGTCATTTGCTTTAGATCTGTTATAGTAGTGTTTATTGCCTTCATTTTAGTGCTTTTGATCTGATTTATAGTTAGTATAATCTTGTTTTCATGTTTAGCTAAGGTTGATTACATTTAACTGTCATAAAGGGGTGTTTGGATTGCTTGATATAACTGATTTAGAGGTCATAATGTTGCAGTAGATTAGTTGGTTTAGGTTTGTCTTAGTTGTTAGCATTCATATCTGTCACACTTTTGTTTCAGTTTCTCATAATAGTCAAAATTTCTTGTACACTGAGCTTGTTCTCAAAACCTGTTAAAATCAGTCACTGGAATCAATTCATGTAGGTTAAAAAGTTGATAAACTAGCTTGATAAACTTTCATTTCATCAATTTATATCCTAATCAGTCCAACTTTTGCTTTTAAATCTCACTAAAGTCAAACTTCATAACTGATTTTCAAAGTCAAAAGGTGTCAAAAATTGGTTTTATGCAGAACTTGCAGCATCTGCACAGGTTTCAATAAGGCTTGTTAGGGTCTGATTTTTTGTTTAGGTGTAGTCTGCTAGGTGGTCTTTAAGGCCACATATCTGTTTTTGGATTAAGCTTTTCTGATAAGCTAGTGCATAAGCTCAAAGTCAAGGCCAGTTCACTGTTTTGCTGTCAAAAATCAGTTAGCTTAATTCTTGTCAAACTGCTTATCAGAGGTTAGGAGTAGTTGGATTTAGCTTATATAAGCTTATTTGAGTATAATCTAGGTTCTGTAGAAGTTTGGTTGCTTATTGTGCTTGTTTGCTTATTTCTAAGTGCTTATCTCAATTCAAGTTACACTGCAGCTCTGAATTTTTACACATAAGCACCACATTTCTTATTTTTCATAAAACCAGAATAGCTTTTTAGAATTTTCCTGAGATTTTCATGATTTTTGGTCACTGTTTGCTATTTTTCTTGATTTAAAATAGTTTTTATTCACTTTTAATTAGCTTTTATTACAAATAATTAAGAAAAAGTTCAAAAAAATAGTTTTTCAATTTTCTCAGTTTAAGAAAAATATAAAAAGCATAAAAAAGATTTTTCCTTATTTTTCCCCTTTTATTTGGTATTTTTCACAATTTAAATTAGATTAAAATAGTTTTAAATTAGTAGAAAATAGAAAATTAATCTGAAAAATAAAAAAATAGTTTTAAAAAGTCTCTTATGACATTTTAGATTTTATAAAAATAGTTTCATATTTTTCTCCTTAAATCTTATAATTTTTAGTATTTTAATTTAGTTTAAAAGGTTAAAAATTAGTTTTTAATTTAAATAAAATTCAGAAAAATCCAAAAAAAATAGTTTTAATTCTAAATTAGTTTTTACATATCATTTTTAGTATAAAAGTAATTTTAGGCATTTTTAGGATTTAATTTAGACGTAGTTGCATTTTTATTACGTTTTGTTAATTACGTTTTAGTCTAAATCGCACTTAGGATTTCCCGTAAAATAGATTCCCTTAATTACTTTCCCCATTTCCGTAGTTTAATTAACAAAACCAAACAAATCAAAACATCGAGCATTAAATTCCAAACCAAGAACGACGTTGGCAATTCACGCCTCGTTGGGAAAACGATTCGGGTTGTCTAATCCGTATATACAATCACACACGGGATTTGATTTATTATTCTTTTTCCTAAAGGAATTTGAATCTATCTTCGTGATTATTTTTTATATCGATATTGAGGTTTTTATCCATACACATAACCCCTAAGCCTTCATTATCAAAGACTCAGTGTCCGAGCCGTTTTAAGTTTCTTACGGTTAGTCATTCACAAGTGGCTAGCTTGAGTGAGCGAGCTTGACGTTGCTTTGGCATTGTGCAAAATCAGCTTACCCGGTGGCTTTTCCGGTGCTGGTCTTTTGCCTTTATACTTTTCTTGAAGGAGTTCCGGTGGCTTGCTTCCTCGTGGCCCAGGCGTATTGATCAACCCATCGTATTCCCCAAGGAATTAGAAAGGCCTTTCAACTTCAATGGGCCTTTCAGGGGGTTTCCCTTCTAAACACGCCCCTCTACGCGGTACAGGAAGGGCTTTTGGTAAGTTGCCTGACTTTCTTATGCAAGTTTCTTGTTGGAAGGGGCTGGTTTAAGTACTTCGTTGCCCCTAACTTCCTTTTGTCGCCCTTCCCTACGGTACCCATCTCCCAAACACATTTTGTCACTCCCATGACCCAATTTCCATGATTTATTTCCTTCTTTCGCTCTTGAACGGCGAGGTTAAGAAGGAAAAGCCTGCCCTTTCAAGATCCCCTATTGCTAATGAGAGTCTAATAGGTTTAAACTCCTACTTTTGGTATGCATATGGTCCTGGCAGACTACCACCACGTGAATGGACATGGGTTTTGGGTGAAGGTGTGTTGTGGATGCTCGCGGAGATGTATTTTTAGTCGTCATTTTAGAACGACTAACTGTTATTAGTAGTCATTTTAGAACATGTTTCAATTTTCGTAGCATCAGCTTTGCGTTTTTGGGGGAAAGGTTTAGGCTATGTATGGGCTGTTTGGAAACGGTCGTGCGTGGCCAACGAGTTGTTGTTGACGTCCATATGTATTCTTTTTGTACTGTGTACCATCGGTATCTTTTTCTGAATAACATCTTCAACTTCTCTTTTGTTTTTCAAAATATTCCGGTTTCCTGATTTACAGGTGGAAATATTTTTGTAGGTGAAGGAATGGTTCCTTTTTTGCTTTTTCTGGACTTTCCCCTTGATTTACCTCGCGTATTTATAGCGAGGATTTTACTGTTCGTGCACGCGTTATCATTAATTTTCATTAACTGTTTTGTGGGTAGGCACGTGCCTAGGCTCCTACACTGTTGCTGCTATATTTGACAAACAATTACGGGGTACTTGTGAAGGAACGTGAATCTTTACGTGCAGATTATCTCTCCTTTTTGCTATTTGAATATAAATGATTATGTAAACACAAACAAATTTGCTTTTTGCGAGGAAACTAGCGGTGGTTTTTGCGACACTAGGAGTGGGTACAACGACGTTAGCAGTGGTTAGAGCGACGTTAGCAGTGGTTGGGGATTAACGTAAGAACAGACTTAAGAATTTGTTCAAAACCTTTAACCTCCTTTCGCGGCAGCAGTTGTAACTCTTAATCGAGTTTGTATCCCCAATTCAATCCAAATTAATTTGTACTAAAAACTTACTTTTTTAACACTTGTAGCAGTTGTTACTAATTTTTTGGCGCATACATCCCCAACTGTGCTGTTAAAATTATGTCTTTTTTATTTTTTATAATTTTTGTATTTATTTAATTTTTTTTAATGATATTATAAGGGTTATTATTCTAACACATAAATAAGCATGTAACTCAACACGTCATCATATTCTATTATCGAGACACAAAAATTCTGACTACCATTATTAATCGTCTCATACTCTCATTGGCTTGCATACCCAAACAAGTTACCCACCCACACTATGACTTTTTTTTAACTAAATAAAATTTCATCTTCATATTACTACTTTATTAGTAAATTTTTTATTTTTGTAAAGTGACTAACTATCTCGAACACAGTTTGAATAACTACGAAAACAAATATATACTAGTAACATAAAAGGGATCACATCCATAGACATACTATTTTTTTCAAATATTTTTTATGACGAGTTTGCTAGTGCATAGCTAGCAAATGGTACTTTGGGCACCTAATTTGTGTACTCATGGCAACTATACTTTGGGCAACTAAATTGTGTACTCATGGCAACTAGTTTAAATAGTAGTACTTTTAGTCAAGTGGTGATGTATGCAACAAGGGGCTGGGGTTTGACTGGATTTAATTTACATCTTTCTATATTTTTAAACTATTTTTATGACTGGTTTGCTAGTGCATACCTAGCAAATGGTACTTTGGGCAACTAAATTGTGTACTCATTGCAACTAGTTTACGTAGTAGTACTTTTAGTCAAGTGGTGATGTATGCAACAAGGAGATGGGGTTTCACTGGATTTAATTTACATCTTTCTATATTTTTAAACTATTTTTATGACTAGTTTGCTAGTGCATACCTAGCAAATGGTACTTTGGGCAACTAAATTGTGTACTCATTGCAACTAGTTTACGTAGTAGTACTTTTAGTCAAGTGGTGATGTATGCAACAAGGGGATGGGGTTTCACTGGATTTAATTTACATCTTTCTATTTTTTTAAACTATTTTTATGGCTAGTTTGCTAGTGCATAGCTAGCAAATGGTACTTTGGGCAACTAAATAGTGTACTCATGGATAAGGAGTCCTTTACGAAATACACCAAGTACTGTACAAGATAAATATACTTACAATACTCATCTAATACAAAACATCCTACCGAAGACATTCTAGAATATTACATATTCATCCCTCACAATCATACTAGCAGTGACAAGTACATTAGCAGTGGTACGCGAGTTTTACTGCCACTGGTTTGTGTATTGCTTACACTCTTCTTTTCCGCTGGCTTTCCCGGTGCGGGTCTTTTGCCTTTATTCTTTCCTTGAAGGAGTTCCGGCAGCTTGCTTCCTCGTCGCCCCGGCATATTGATTAACCCATGGGATTCCCCGAGAAATTAGATAGGCCTTTCAACTTCAATGGGCCTTTCAGGGGGTTTCCCCTCTAAATACGCCCCTCTGCGCGGTATAGGAAGGGCTTTTTATAATGTAGCTTCCAACCAGGGCAGGTTTTATTTTATCCCGGCTCCCGCAAGCTGGTCATTTTTTCCTTAGACCCAGTCTATCCAACCAGATATCCCTGAATTCGTAGACGCACACTTGAATGGGGGCCGGGCTGCACCAACAGAGGAAGAAGGCATAGCTTTCATCCTCAGTTGTTTGACTTTCTTAGGGAAGTTTCTTGTTAGTTAGGGGCTGGTTTAAGTATTTCGTTGCCCCTAACTTCCTTTTGTCGCCCTTCCCTACGGGACCCATCTGCCGAACATATATTATCACTCCCATGACCCAATTCCCATGATTTATTTCCTTCTTCCGCTCTCGAACGCCGAGGTTACGAAGGAAATGCCTGCAATTTCAAGACCCCATATTGCTAATGAGATTCTGCTAGGTTTAAACTCCCACCTTTGGTATGCATATGGTCCTGGTAGACTACCACAACTTGAATGGACATGGGTTTTGGGTGAAGGTGTGATGTGGATATTCGCGGAGATGGGTTATTAGTCGTCATTTTAGAATGACTAACTGTTATTAGTAGTTATTTTAGAACATGTTTCAGTTGTCACAACATCAGCTTTGCGCTTTTGGGGGGTAAGGTTTAGGCTATGTATGGGATGTTTGTAAACGGCCGTGCGTGGCCAACGAGTTGTTGTGGACGTCCGTATGTATTCTTTTTGTACTGTGTACCATCGGTATCTTTTTTTGAATAACATCTTCAACTTCTCTTCGGTTTTTTAAAATATTCCGGTTGCCTGATTTGCAGGTGGCAATATTTTTGTAGGTGAAGGAATGGTTCCTTTTTTGCTTTTTTAGGACTTTCCCCTTGATTTACCTCGCTTATTTATAGCGAGGATTTTACTGTTCGTGCATGCGTTATCATTAATTTTCATTAACTGTTTTGTGGGTAGGCACGTGCCTAGGCTCCTACACTATTTCTGCTATATTTGAAATAAAATTACTTGGGAAGGAATGTGAATCTTTACATGCAGATTTTCTCTCCTTTTTGGTATTTGAATATAAATGATTACGTCAACACAAACAAATTTGCTTATTGCGAGGAAACTAGCGGTGGTTTTTGCGACACTAGGAGTGGGTAAAACGACGTTAGCAGTGGTAAGATCGACGTTAGGAGTGGTTGGGGATTTACCTATGAACAGACTTAAGAATTTGTTCAAAACCTTTAGCCTCCTTTCGCGGCAGCAGTTGTAACTCTTAATCGAGTTTGTATCCCCAATTCAATCCAAATTAATTTCTACTAAAAACTTACTTGTTTAACACTTGTAGCAGTTGTTACTAATTTTTTTCCGCCTATATCCCCAACGGTGTTACTAATTTTTTGCCGCCTATTATCGAGACACAAAAATTCTGACTACCATTATTAATCGTCTCATAGACTCATTGGCTTGCATTCCCCAAACAAGTTACTCACCCACACTATGACTTTTTTTTAACTAAATAAAATTTCATCTTCATATTACTACTTTATTAGTAAATTTTTTTATTTTTGTAAAGTGACTAACTATCTCGAACACAGTTTGAATAACTACGCAAACAAATATATACTAGTAACATAAAAGGGATCACATCCATAGGTTAACATGACATACACAGACTATACAAAGATGAGATAAGTGACTCCAAAATGTAACAACGATCCCCTAATAAACAAAAGGCAGCAGCTTCCATGTAGTTATAACAAAGCACATCAAACCTCCATTGACTCCAACTTTTCAATTAAACCATTCAGCTCTTTAACACGATGATGTTTTCTAAACCAAGAATACAGAAGTTTGGAACTCTTAGCCAGATCCTCATTTTGCATCCTTAACAGGTGATTAATAGTTGGCAACCAACAATCCGAACCGCATAAAAGCTCCACTTCCGCTATCATTTGTTGTCTACGGTTGACACGGCCCCTAATTTCAACAGCATTCCTCCTATGATCTACTTCGTCACGTAAAGCAACTTCCAATTCACCTCTGTAGTACGCGATCGTAATATCTTTTAACAACTTTGAGCCACCAAACATTGGTAATTCATCACATAAAACCATGCTAGCAGACATCGTTATGTTTGCTTTTCTAATACTATCACTAATAGAGATACCAAAAACTGTTTTTGTTACATAGCGTCATATATAGACATGAAATTTCTGACAAACTAGTTATGAGGTGCATGTGCAATGTACAAGCCGTCATTGTGGACCTGTTTACCTGGTTAACGCAAGTAAATCTCATTATTAAAATATGCATATGGGAATGTAACGTTTCAAACAAACAAAGTGTATCAAGTAAACGACACAAAAAAACATCATGCTGTTGGTTTCCGACATGTCATATAAAACATAAACCCTAAAGAATGAAGCACTAGAGTTAAAGGGCTATAATGAGCATACCTATAAAACATAAACCCTAATAACAATTTATATAACTTTGAATTAAATAAAAAATATACTAATAGAATATAAAATATAAAAGTGCACAGTTATTTATATTCATGTATAAATATATGAACGAATACGGTAACAAAAATACATACGAGAGAGTACAAGAAACCTGGATTTGTTTCTAAAAATAGACGAAAAGGACAACGATATATTTTTATTTGGATTCTTCGATGAAAGTAACCTAGTGTATAACAAGGAATGTGGGGATGTTGATTGTTGGGACTTGGGACCATAAACTGATGTGTGGGGTTTAAAAGGTTTAAGTGTTTGTCATTCTAGGTCCCTCATGTATATTACGGCTGTCACAGTAATGACTAAAAACTGCTAGTTAAAGTTAGAACTGCTTGTGCTGAAGACAATTTATCATATAAACGTGTTGTCACTACATGTTGTCTAAGGTTTCGGAATTAAGACTTAAAAATGTTATTACATTTTACTACTGCTAGTGCTGAAGACCAAATAATATAAACATGTTGTTACTACATGTTTTCTAAGGTTACTCCTGCTATAACAATCTTGACTGACCTTTAATTTGACTAGTCACAAGGTAATTGAATATTTTAGAAACAGTGTGTGTTACTCTTCAATTAAATTCTCCAACCAACTAGTATGGCACACCATTCAAGTGTAATAAATGAAGAGGAAAAATACAGATGGTTATGCTAGTAGACGTTCTTATATAAACCGTGAATGCTATTCTTTTCGTTATAACATCAAAACCGGTTGAGTTAATGGTATGCATTCGGTGCAAGATGGAAAGAGAAAACAAGTATGATTGACCTTAGATGCAAGGCGTGCACCGAATAGAGAAATCATGTGGTACTGTTGTCCAATAAATTTTTACACAAGCGACAACAATACTCTTTGTGGGGTTGATGCATGTAGACTTAGTGGTGTACATGTTAGCAGGGAAAAAACAACTGTAGTTCTTAGAGGTGAAGGTGTGATGGTGTGATGGTGTGATGGGGCTACATGTTCCAGCATCTTGTATAGGCGGTGGTTCAGTGAGTATCAGAGGTAGAAGTGAGACTACATCAACAGCTGATGAAATTCATGATTCTATGTGTACAGAACCCAGTGACCTTAGTGATGAAGAAACCAAACCACTTGCAAGTCGAATAACAAGTGAACCACCTAAAAATGACCGAGCAATTGAACAAGCTGCAATTGATACACCTAGGTAATGACATGCTCGTCATTGAACAAGTGAGCCACCACCTATTATCGTAATATGTTGTATTTCATAATATATGTAGACTAAATTGTATTATGTATTTGTTATTGATTCGTTTGAAAGTGAGTGGTGAAAAACACAATATCAACGTATATCAAAATAACCGTCAAATTCGACAAATCAACCTTTTAGGAAAAAGTTTAACGTGCCAAATCTTACGGGTGTGATAAAAGTGATACCGGGAAAGTGATTTCCCCGGGTCGTGTCCCAACGAGGTGTGAAATTGAAGGAATCGTTGAGTTTCGTGATTTGAACTTGAATTGGTTTTGAATGATTTGTTGATTTGAATTACGTTATCTATAAATTAATTAACGGGAAGGTAATTAAGGAAAGGGAACCCTAATAAACTAAAAATAAACTATCACTAAGCCTAAGGAATGATAAAACGAAGCTACACTAAGTCCTAGGGTGCAAAAACGTAAAAAAACGTAAAAACCGGCAACCACCCGAGCCATAAACGTAAAAGTTTTGCAATTTAAGGGCTACGGGTGTGAAATCAATTTTCCTACGTTCTATTTGACTAAAAATAATTTTAGAAAAAGACCGGGTATTTTTTTGACTTTTAAATTAATTACTACGATTTAAAAACTATTTTAATCTAATTAATTAATTAAAAAAACTAAACTATTTAAGAAAATTTTGGAAAAATCACAAAAAGTACTTTGAACAGTGCTCCATCAGAGAAAAATAAGGAAACACGTGGTTGTTTTGGAAATAAGCTGCAAAATAAGCTGAAAAGGGCTTATGCCTTAAACTGACCAAATGTACTTAATAGATTAATTGTGCAAGATTAAAACAGGACAAGTCCCAAGGGCAACTGGTAATGGAGTGATGTTGTGAGTTGTTGGTGCGTGAGTGTGGAGACCCAGGTTCGAATCCTGGCTCCCACTTTTTGAAAACTTTTATTTTTTATTTTTTTTTTCTCTTGCAGCTTATTTCTAGGCTAGAAAACAAAACTTTTGGGTGAAAACTTTTTTGAAATTAACTTGAGAATAAGCAGTTGAGACTGCTTATTTGTAGCAGTCCACACAAGAACCAATCAAACACCCCTTAGCTACTGATAAGCTCAAATTAAGCACACAAAGCAGTTGGAAAATGGTACATAAGCATGATGTGTTGTTAAACAAACTAAAGCACACAAGATTAAGCTACAAATAAGCAAGATCTAAGGGGAAATCAGTTGGCTAAAAGAAGTATACTAGGGAAATCCTAAAGCTAAAACTAAGTGAGAATTAAGCACTAAGGCCACTAACACTACTCTAATCTAGTCTAAACATACTTATCAAGCACTAGAATTCCTAATAAGCTATCAATCCCACTTATAAGCAACGTGCAAAAGAAAAAGATCTGACCTGTTTGGCTGATTACAGCAGGCTTAGGAACAGCCTGTGGGGCCTTCTTTGGAGCTTATTTATAAGCTGAGATGTGACTTCCAAGGCAAAAACAAGCTGCACAATTATGGTTAGCGTAGTAGAGATCCATGAAAAAACTGATTTGGGGTTTGAAAAAGCTTTATAACAACTTAAAAATAAGCTGCTACTATGCTGTTTTGGGCATATTTGCTGAAACAGAACAATAAAACAATAAAAAAAAACAGATTTTAGCTTCAATTTTAACTATGTTAGAGGTAGTTCTGATGCTTGAAATTAAAACCTAAGTTGGATGAGGTTACCAAGACTCAATAAAAACTGATTTTACAAAGATTCAATTCCAATTAAGCTATGAATAGTGGGAAAGATCAGCAGCTAAGCTGCTGATTTGCAAAGTGCAGTAAACATTTTTTTTTTGAAAGCAAACTGGTACACACTTTAAGAAATTGCCCCTAGCCTATCTAAACCAACAAGTTGAAACAAGTGGAAGTTTGACTTGCTGACTCAAACGGGTAAAATGTGGATTTTAACCATTTAAAAGGTTAACCCAAACACCCCTTTAAGGGTGTAGATCTCTCAAAATCAATTGGAAAGGCTTTAGACCTTTGAAATTCTTTGGTTGAAAGTTAACAATCTAATCATACTAAACAGTTAACAAACCTGATAACTAACACTAATGAGACAGAAATTTAAGAAAGTTTCTTCATTAATAAAATAGACATTACATTTGGAATTTTAAGAAAACAGAAAACTGAATTTAAAACTAAGACTAGGGGTTGCCTTATAACTTGGCTACAAACTCCTATTTATACTACTACATCTTGGGTTTCATGGTCTTCACTCTCTTCAAGTCTTCACTTGTTTGTGTTTGTTTTGTGAGTGAAATCAGTCAAGCTCCACATGTGTGCTTTCTCCCATCCAATCTTCACCATTGAATAAGTAGGTACCATTTAGAAGCAATCTGAGCCATTGGTGGGGTTTCTTGTAGCCAAGATTGATGACTTGGACATCTTGGGAGAAGGAGAGGATGAGTGAGTGGGTTTGGGATTTGGGGTGGACTGGATAAAAGGGATTAAGGGTGAGGTTGAGTGTTTGGGGTTTGGGGATTTTGGGTAAAGATGGGTTGCAGCTTCTGGGTTTAAGAGAAAGAAGAAAAGGGGAAGGAGGAGGGAAAACAAATGGGTGTGGGTCGTGGGTGATTTTATTTGTGGGTGATGGGTCAAATGGTAGGGAGGTCAATTGGAAGGTGGTTCAAGGGTCAAGGGGAAGGGGTCAAGTGGAAGAGGGTTTGGTAATTTAATCACAAGGACCATAACTGCAATTCCACAAAAACCAAGGGACCGAAACTGTAATTTTCCAATATTCATCATAGGGACCAATTATGACAAGTTTAATTTTCCCAAGGACCAAAAATAATAATTTTCAAATTAAAAATGTCCCGGGGTAATTTCTGTCAATCTTTGAAATTTCAGGGACTAAAGTTGCCATTTTGCAAAATTGAATTTTATAAGGCTAATTTTGACAACTTGAAAATTCCTGAGGGCCTTTTATGAAAAATTACATGTTTTGAATAACCAGGGACTAGATTTTGACAATTATTGCATAAAATACAGTCTAAATATTTTTTCTGTCTTTTTGAGACTTTTCAAAGTGTTTTTGACTGTTTTTGGAGTGCAGATGGAATAAAAATGATGAGTATTTAGACACTCATCAGTTATGTTATGCCAATGCAAGGACGTATTTAGTTAGCAAAAAATGGGTAATCCAAACACTAGATACACAAGATGCAAACTGTATAATCAAGCTGCAAAACCGTCAAATACAATTTTTTAAGTGTTTTTTATTTATTTATTTATTTTTTGAGGTGAAAGTGGGTAAATACTAACAAGGCTGGATAAAGCACTAAAGCAGGAAGAGATAGTTACCATGCACGTGCCCAAAACATAGTTTAACACGTGTACACCCACCAAAAAATGCTGACTATTGAAAGAAAAAAAAATTATCTACAGTCCCCCAATAAAATGAAGTTGCCCTATATGATAAGTTTCTACTTTGTTTAATTATCTAAAAAAAATGAAGTTGCCCTATAGGGTTGCTATCCTAAAACAGAGATGCCCATCAAGGTTGCCATGATATACATCATACTATAAAGCATTCATACACAATATTATATAAACGGACACCGAACATAGATCAAAAAACAGGTGCATACTACGATAACCCCAAAGCAGATGGTTACACAAAAACATCGCATGTTAATTTTATGTAATTGTTGAACATTTTTTTTTTGGTAATCATAAGAAGCACAAACAAAAAAATGTTTAACAATTACATAACGTCGCCTTACAAAAAAGGCTAAACTAGACAAACTATTTTGAGTTTTAAGTTATGTTCTTCAAAAGGTGAAGATCGGTGGGATCACCCTGGTCCCATGCATCCTAAGGTTATGTTAACACCCCAGTTTCTAAACGTTATCGGCAGCATGAGCATGCTGCATAAAAATACCTACACTCCAACCTTCCGTTCCTTAAAAACCAAGTTGCTTTTAATCCCGCACCTCCTCGACGGCGGTCTCTTGTTAGAGCCTTTAAATGCCTCGACATCTTGAACTTCCGTAAGCCCGATCTTGGTGTTTGAAAGCAGTGCCTCCTTACATAAGGTTTTCTAGAGGCCTTATGACTAGAACTGTCCTTAACGGAAGAAGAAGAAGAAGGCCCAACATCCATAGATACAGACCAAAGAAATACCCCATAGTACCATTCATCGTCACTGAATCCAATGTCAGCATCAACAATTTCGCTACCCAAAAAATCCATGAATAGATTCTTTCCTTGACATTCAATTCCTTGACTTCTAGTTTGGAACGGAGGGCTTCTTAGGGGAGGTGACCGCCTTTCTTCCTCCTCCCATGCAGCAATATCAGAGGCAGAATTAGAAGTAGCAAGCTCCACAAGTTTATCATGTATTGCTATCTTGTCACACGTTGGCTCATCAAGAAGATCCACAATTAGGTTATCATAATAGAAACATGCTAAATTATCAGGTGCATGTGCAATGTACAAGCCGATCAACTCACATTCCTCGGCAAGTTGAAACATCCTTTTAATGTCATTATCGCATTCAACAACTGTCAAACCGATTGAAAGAGCAAATAGTGGCCTACATAAATACAAAGCCCGTATCTCACACTCTAACTTGTTGGCCAAAAAGTCAAGCATTTGATTAAAGTTCATCCTTGTGGACTTACTGAACGTTTGCACAAGGGTGCACCCATACGCGTAAGTTAATTTGGGCAACCGAATGAACTCACCATCGTAGTGAACCTCAACTACAAGATTCTCAGATACATAGCGTGTAGTACTCTGTAATAAAGGTAAAAAAATGTATACAAATGAGATTAGCATGTATGGACAAAAACCTAGTAAGTGCAAGTGACAATCACGAAAGGTAATGGCAGGCATACCTTGGCTTGAAATCAAATAAGGCAACTGGTTTGATGAAATAGAGGGTTGGTAGATTGGCATTATCACTACTGTACAAATGTGATCTATATGAAGATTTGATATATATTAGGAAAGGTTGTATTATTATTTTACTATTAATAATGTACTTATTAATAGTATGAAAAGTATGATCCGTTTATTTTAATATGGAAATAGTAATAGGGAAATTTTTGGTTAATTTGTTATAAGTTTTTATGTGTAGTGTGTTTGTGTAATGATATGAGAATAAATCAATTGACAAACCTATGTGTGGCCCTTTTTTAATTTTTCTTGGAATGGACGGCCAAATGTCATGATTAAATGGACGTCCAAATGAAGAATAAATGAGCTGGAGTTGTGGAGTTTTAAAAAGAAAGATTATTTGTACTGTACAAAAAATTTAGATGTAAATGTGTACATACTTTTACGTCGTGTCTCCCATTGTTTTTTGAATGAATGTTACACGTACCCAAGGTTGTTGCATGCAAGGTACAGTATGATTATCGGTTTATGTATGCATGTTATAAGTGTGTCTAGTGTAGTAAATAGTTGTTATGAATCCATTTTCTAGTCATTAATGGCTTATGTGTGAATGAATATATCAATAGATGGTGCATGATAAAACAATGAAAGTGCTGTTGGAGATAAGTTTAAAACTGTTAGTACAAACGATAAAATCTATGTTTATAAAAGAACTGAATCATCTTCTCGCGATATGCCAGCGCGACGTCAGCGGGATCATCAACGTGTAATGATAGACCATGTGCCAATCGATATAAAAATATACAAACCCACACACCACAATCACCAAAAATCCCACCTTGCTTAGGAACGTTTTCGGCTAACCTAAATGAAATCTTATAGTCATTCGGATGTATTCCAATCTTATTAAAAACGTTTGCTTGCTCTAGAACAACTGGTAGTTTGACCTGTAGAATAACAGAAACAGTTAAAATAAATAGACGGGTGATCTTGTTAGAGGCTTGTTAGAAAAATGTAAGTGTTATATAATCGAAATAACCACGTTTGTCACCAAATTATTGATGAAATATAGGTGTTTGTTCAAGCCGGATTAAATATGATATCTAGTTTCATGTTGTAAATTATATATGTGTTCAAAAGTATTACATGTTGTTTATTGGTGATTCATAAACAACGTTCGAACATTTGACATGTGCTTCGAAATATTTTTATTCATAATGGATTTCATTTCAATACATTAAAGGATAACAAAATACATCAACGTAGCAACGACATTCATGAAGATACCAAAACACATAATATGACAATCACAGAACGTCAGAGAGACCACATAACAAGGTAGGAGTAGAGGATTAATAATTTTTGCGCAGCTTTGCCACAAAGGAGATTTTTTTGAGAACTTGGAGCTGAGTCTCACTCATTAGCCTCATCAGCGTCCTGTTTTTCTCAAGCTCCTCGTCCTGAATTGCAAGCAGGATTTCCAAAACAGCACTGGCAAGCCTGGACCCAACCACGCACTCCAACTGCTTGATTTGCTCGGCCCTCACAGTGCAACGACGAGTTAGGTCGATCACCTTTGCATGCATGTCACTTAAAAACTTGAAGTCACGTTCATTGTTACGGACAAACACGTTGTTAACCATGTCTTTAAGTACGTTATCCATTTCTTTTGTAGTAAATTATGTTGTGGCTAGTGTGTGTCCCCTGAAAAAAGTTGTATGATATTGGGATATATGCTATCCGTTTATATAACCCAAATGGGGTGGGGGGAAAGAGCGGGGGTGGGGTGACATGGAGTTTATTTTGAATTGAAGTCTATCTGAATTAATGTGGATAGTCAAGTGGTGAATAGTTGAGTCATGTCAAGTAATTACTGTTGCACATTAGGCCAAGTTTAATTAATGAAGCTTCTCTTGTACTCAACCGATTCCTGGCCACAAGATAACCATTTTGGGCAACTAGTTTCAGTTTGGGGGCAACTAAACCAGTTTGAATTTTGTTTAGTTCCAAATGCAACAAAATTTTACGTCCCTTGGGTTAGAAAATTTATTAATTTAGTATGTTTTGTAAATAGACGCCATTAAACAGATTTATATTGATTACTTTTTGGTTACATGAACTAACACACATATGCTATTATTATATGTACATATCGTTTATATTTTATGTAATAATACACTACCATAATATAACTCAGACTTTTATATCATAAAGTCTGACTAAGTGTGCACTTGGCTATGCTATTTCAATATTGAATGGATATTTTGTAAAAAACCCAAATCGGGGATGCACATAAGTAGGACAAACTTTATTAATGAGGAAAGGACGTAATGAAATGATGGTGGTAGCTAGTGGCATGTACTTGAAGGGAACTAGTCCATTAGTTTTTCAACTTTAACTATTGCACAAAAAGGCACAAAGAAAGTTGTGTCCAACAAGTTAATTGTTTTTGGGCAACCACATACATACGATGGGCAACTAAATCATATGTGTCCCTATTAAATCATGAACCTTATGTGCAGTTGTAAATTTAAAGTAATCAAGCTTGCTAGCTAAGTATATATTTCCTATATCGTATTATATGTGCGGGACACAATGTAAATTAAAATCAGGAAAATAAATTGTTAAAATACGGAAGCAAGCATATTTATGTACTTTATTTTTGGTTGGTTCTAGTTAATGTACATATATCTTAGATAATCTGTTGTTGGTTGTGGTATTCGTTTCATGTTACTAGTATAGAGTATAGACAAGTAAGTATAACAAACGTTTATGAGAAACTATGTTGTTGGTTGTGGTAAATAAAAAAGTTCAAATAAGAAGGACGGTTTATTAATGGTGAATAGATGTAAGGAAATGATGGTGGTACATCGCATGTACTTGAAGGGAACTAGTGTGCACAAAACTCAAAGTCAAACTGCTACAACACAACACCCAAGAAACTTTGGCCAACAATAAATTTGTTCTTGGGCAACTACACACAAATAATGGGAAACTACTCACAAGCATGGTTTATTCGTGTCTGGTCACAAAGTATAACAAATTACTGTATAAGTTTATTTATGTATGTGTTGTCCGTAATTGTATTAGATATGTTGGTTATAAGAAGCATGGTGTATGGTCACAAAATATAACAAACAAGTAATAATATGAGTAGGTTATAATAAGAAGATACCTGTAAGCACTCCCTAACACGGACATACCATACACGTGACTCATAGTCACGCGTGTCGCCGCTATCATAGAATGTTACCACTCCTGTAGGTATGTTAAATTGGGAAAGACACCAGTGTTTAACAGTCTCGTTGAGAGGAATAAAAACCTAAAAGAAAGTTGGCTGTGTATTAGGATATACTTGGTCAACGTCTGAAATTAATAAAAGTGACTTTTTATTTATCTGGTCAAAGGTAAATACAAGAATACAATTGTCGTGTTTGTATGTGCTGTTGACATGGCTTACGGCTGGTAAGCAATATGTTACTTACTAATGGACGTTTTAGACAATGGATAACGTTTTCATGCACGGTCTTGGGTTGTATAGAAACTACTGCTTTTGGGAAATTCATCTGCTTATGTACTTACTGATATGTTGCTCCAACTGTTAACTACGGCTTGTGTTACCATAACTGCTGCTAGGGTAATCAATATACTGTTGGGATCGAACGATTACAAATGGAGGGGCTCAGTTTTTGGAAAGCAGAACTAGTTTTGGATTGTAAATTTAACGCATAATTGGTCTCATTGGTCTCAAGTCTCAAGATGTTTTTTTCAAAACTTTGTAACAAAGGTAGTACTGCTATTGGAAATCTTACTACGGCTAGTGTGTATGAATCAACTGCTTGTTCTTTTTGTTAAGTCCTGCTAGTGGATATCATGTTTTTGTGGTTGGGTTACACTTATAAGTTATAACTACTATGTTTATGAGCAATAGGATTTTTTTGGCCTTTGCTGCTGGACCTTTTAGTGTCAAAAAAATTTAATAAAAAAAAAAAAATATATATATATATATATATATATATATATATATATATATATACAAAATAAAAAAAAATATAATAATAAAATAAAAACGACAAAAAAAAACGAACAAAAATACAATGAATTGAAACATTAAATAAATAAATAATTAAATAACAAAAAAATAATAATAATAACATTGTGTAAAAAAAATTATAATAACTTGGTTGGAAGATTGGAGTGCAAAACTGTTCCAACTGCTAGCTTGCATGGAGAAACTGCTAGTGTTACGAAAACACTACCAGTTAGTTTATCATGAGGATACCATGAAACTTATAAAGGAATTGACGGATAAATGTACTACAATGGAGTCTAAGATCACTGGCATACAAAAAGAAGGCATTCAGATTCTGAGATGGAGCATACAGATTATAGCACTTTGGAAGCACCGTCCAAAAAGAAGGTATTTTGTGCCTAAGAAGAAACTTGATGATTTAGATTGTAAATATCAAATTTAGGGGAGGATTGTTTTGTTTTTTGGTTATGTTGGACGAATTATTCAAAGTATGCATCAAATAGCATCTTTTAAAAGAAACCATAGCTAGTGGCAATGGAAGAACTGCTGATAGATCAAAAGCTGTGGATAAAGTTTGTGAGTGTCAAGTTTGTTAATACGTAAAGGAAAGTTTATGATTTGCTATCAAGTTTGTTCATGAACTACCTGATTATTCATACTTTAAAAGATGAGCGACAAATATCAAGTTTGTTCATACTTTAAAAGATGCCGTTTTTAAAGTTGCTATCATCAACTACCTGATTATTGAGTGACCGTAAATGATAAAAATAGGAGGAAATGAAAAGTAAATGTATTACCTGTTCAACATCATTCCAGGGCATGGGATACCTCGTCCCGTCTGCATAAAACACGGGCATGCTATTTTGAAGAATAATCTGAACAAAGTAACTACTAACCATCGCCCAGTTAGGATTCTGAGGTCGTACGTGCCACATGTAGTCAACCCATAGGTCTATATGCTACGCATTTGCAGCAAATAAAATACCAATTTAAGAAATGGTGAAAATCAAATACAGGGTAAAAAAGAAAATCTGAATAAGAATGCGTATATAAGCTAACCTCCTCAGTTAGCCAACCTTTTCTAGCAGGGTCTAAGCAAACTAAGTGAAGCCAGAAATTGCGGTCTATAGTATAATCATCTGACCATGGAAATTTACACTGGTGTCTATCAGGATCACAGAGGAATTCTTCAATCTCATCAGACAAACAAAGAGTTTCGACAGAATGAAACCATCTACTTAGATCCTAGAAAACAGGTTCAATGTATTAGTTTGACAGAGCATTATTGATAAGCAAGTATATTGACAAGTTCATAAAAACTATCACAATACCTCTACCCAAGGTTTCACTCTGTTAAGCTCCTCAGCAATAGTTGGGTCGTTAATGTTAGGACCGTGTTTTTTTATTTTACGCCGTTTAACCTCCTGATTGTTTTGTGGTGAAACAGGTTCCATGAGAATCCTCTTGTCGGGTGGTAACCGACTTAAAGCCTTTTGAAAATGTGACGAATTCATAAACGCACGTCATTTTTTCTTCTTCTCCTCCTCCAACTTCAACATGTCAGCTTCTTCCAACCGCAACCTATTAGCCTCTTCCAGCCTTAAGATGTTGGCCTCAGCATTCAGCTTCTCTTCTTCCAACTGTAACCTTTCTTCCTCTGCCAACGCGAATCTCAATTCCTCTAAAAGGAGATACTCCTGGAACAGACTAGCGCTGATGACATTTGCATATAACGGCCATACAACTAAATGCAAAGAAGAAATATTAACCTGAGCAACGTCCACGTCAGATTCCGGCAAGTCGATCAGTTTGAGATAAATGTTGGTAAGTGAATCGGAAAAGGCAGTCCTTGTGTTTGGAAAATGTGACTCAAAATCAAGTTTGTCCTGTAAAAAAATATGCATGAAATTTCTAAAAATAAACAATGGCAGCTAGAAATAACTATAGATTAGTTGAAAGGAATACCCGAAGACCACCAGTTCTGTCATGTGCAAGAACCTGTGAAGGTCTAAGTGTTAGGAAATTCTGGCAGGTGATGTTAAAAAAAGTGAATCTACTATTTTTATATTATAATGAATATAAAGAGAACCTAAATAATACACTCAAGTTTAAAAACTTGGTGATTCAGACCGGAAATTACATGATCCTTAAGGCTTTTTGTTCTGGAACTACTACCACTCTTGAATTGTTTTGAATTTACTTTCAAACCAGTTTTTGCACGTTGCCGTGACTTTTCCAGCCTCGAAAAGTAGGTATCAACAAGGCTGTGTTGGGTCCTGACCGGCGGTCTGGGAACGTAGTCATTGAAAAAATCTTGGCTATCTATCCACCATGCACATTGGAACTCATGTATAGTAGGTCTCAGATCAGTAATTGTAGTTGAATCATAAAGTTCAGTAATGGTTAAAAAAATATATATATGGTTTATTTAATTACTTTGAGATACATACGACAACATTTTATAAGGGATTCGTAATTAAAGTCATAAACTGCTAGTTCTAGGCAATCACTGCAAATAATATATCCACTGCTAGCTAGCTTGAAAACACTGCTAGTTATGGCCAATCACTGCTAGTTAGTTTCTGATGATTGTGGAAACTATAAGAGCTGTTATGTAACTTTTTGGTGATAACATATTTATTCCCCAAATCACTGCTAAGGCAGGGCAGTGGAAACGTAAGAACGACCCAACCAATGGCAACTCCTAATGTGAATAGTTCTTTGCAATTCAACACAGGTGGAGGAATCCCTAGACAACTGGCTAATTTGGGGGACATGGATGTTTAGGCTATGTCTGATGCAATGTTAGACACATCTCGAATAGATGAGGGTAGTTTGGAACACCAACATGATTTGACGACTAATGGCTTTCTAGATGATGACAATTCAAATGATACACTTCTAGGACCAGGTTACACAGGTCAAGGTGGGTGAGGATAATATGAAACTCAATCTCAAATTGACGGATATATTCACAACTATGGAGTCAAAGATCAGTGGTCTTAAAAATTCGACAACAACTCGCGCTGAAATAATCAGGAGGTTCAAAGCACAGGGTAAGTGTTTTGGAGAGACTAAGAAGGCCAAGGTTTCATGCATTCGGGAAAGTGAAGAAACTGGGAAAGAAGGCAACCTGCAATATGATTAAAAGTTTAGATGATGCATCCAAACAGGGGAGGAGTGAGAGTACAAATTCAGGCGACGCATGGAAGGTAAAGAAGCAGTACTGGATGATTCTTTAAAGGCTGCAGTTGAAGAAAAGGATAAGGAAATGGTGCAGGCAATCAGTGCCAGTGTTGCTGCATCCACTGGTAGTATTGAAGTAACCACTGCTGCAACAACTGCTGGTATTATTATACCCACTGCCAATTCAGACGTTTCATGCCCAGAGGCAACATATGCTACAATTATAAGCACCACAATAACACCAGCACCAACAACAAAATAAGCCTGAGAATGAGGTTGCCATACAATTGGTCAACATAAAGCAATCTGACCCTATCCCTGCACCCAAACATATTGTTAAGAGTCTACAGATTGGTGAAACTGAGCAGAAAGGTGTAGTTACTGAACCTGATATTGGAAAGGTTAAAGGGATTGCAGAGCCAACATTGAAGTTTAAAAGTAGAGAGGAGCATATAGCCTTAATTTGTAGTGTACAAAATCAACTAATCCAATTGTTCATCCACTGCTGAGAAAGATTGAGAATATTGCTGATTATGAAATTCATTTGGCCATCAAAGGCAAGCCTCAAGGTAGAATGAGAAGAAAGGCAGACAGATAAAAAGCATTTGATGAAGAATCTGAGTCTGATAAGATATTGTGTGCTTAGATAGGTGGAAATGGAACATCTAATTTTGTGTGTAGGTTTACTTTTTTTACCTATAAACAATAAATAAATAACAACAAAGTTTAACTGGCTTACGTTTGAAAAAAGGTTCGAACGATCAGTTTTTTTAAAGATGGACTTCCTAGACCAGGCAAGTGCTCTTGGTATCACATTTGGATGTTTAATCCACCAAGCATGAGATTTTTCAAACGACTCAAGGATCCACACCTATGAGAATAAAAAAATAAAAAATGAAAAGAAAACATAAACTTATATACAAATCAGTAAAAATGTTAAGTTGGAAAATGGATACCTGAAACCCAAACACAAATCCAGACAGTGTGTATGTTGGACAATGCTTTGGATCTTTCTTCATTCTAAAAAGGTGGTCATTCGCGTGCTTATCTAATACATTATGAAGTTGGTCGTATAAATGAGTCCAAATATGCTCACCCCATGGAAAAGCATTCCAATCATCTAGATTATCAACTAACCTCATGAGTGTATCATCCACCTCGCATGTCAACAAACGACCCATAAAGATCACCTCTAAGGCTAACAAAAGACAAAGACGTACAGCATCTTCATCAGATATCTGTCCAAACCGCTCTTCATCCTCAATAACACCAATAACATCTAAGTTGGTTAGAATATACCATTGCTTGTCAGGAAATACCCTGTTACGAAAATTTTGAGAACCAAATGTATACAACCCAAAGCTTACAGATCCAAACCGCAGACCGGTCATTAGACAAAACTCACGACGACCAAAATGTAAAGCATGCCCTTCAATGTAATAAATGAAGGGCATATCATAGTGAGAATCGTCGACTGTATGCTGTTTCCTTAGCATATAATCTATGATGTGCGTTTCATGTTCAAAAAACAACAGATCAATCCATCTTCCAAAGCAGGTATTCCTAAACAAGATGCGGCGTCTTGTGTCTAACTTTTGCTTTATCAACCAAAAGTAGTTCAGTTTACTGGTAATGATTAACTTAGCTTCATAGTCCTAAAAAAGGTCAACAAAAAATACTATTTAAATCAGACCATGGATGGAATCTATACCAACTTCGTAAACAATTGCGTATACAATGCATATAAACCACTCCTTATTAGTCTAGAGAGTGCCACTAAATTTTTTAATGAACCAGGTTATGTTACATACTTAACAGACGACATCTACCTTATTATAGCCTACATAATTACGAATCAGACAGACATAAAAGAGGATAAATCAAAGGTATTAATCGAATAACAACAGCGAGCAAAATATTTACGTACCATATTTGGCCAAATTTTTTAAACAAACTTGATCAATCCAATGTGGGTTGCACTCAACAGTGTACCTTTATAACTGGTGACATAACTGACGATACAAGGAAAAGAGGGACTGATGAAGAAGACGGTCTCATTTGTGAAAACAACTTAGTTACAATGTTTTTATGCGAGAAGCAAAAACAGAGAAAACCGGTAACTATGAATGTTTTTGTGCGAGTGGGAAATTGATTTTGAATACATATGTAATGTACTTTCACTATTCAATTGTGTACGTTTTATGTAATGTAAAATGACCAAAAAATCCTTTTTAAAAAATACGGATGCCCACCGCTTTTTCGTTGGCCAAAAAACAATACCTTACACATACGGGACACGTGTCACAATTTCGATGAGTTGCCCAATGACAGCGGTTGCCCTCGGTCCATTTTCAAATTATAAATAAAAGTGGTCCAGAAAGTGATATGCATCAGGGCGCGCGGTCTATTTGCGTCATTTTCCCTAGTTTATATTAGCATCATCATCACTATGACAAAGGCTCTTAGCAACAACTCTTCAACCATAGGATCATCTAAAAAAAAGGGACAAATGATCCATGAAATCTCATCCACCGAAACATCTCCCATTAGAGATAATAATACTAGAATCCCACCTCATCAAACTCATCCAACAAGTGCTAAGAGAACCGCAAGAATTATCATCAAACCTTTCGGACTAGAAAAAGGATCAACTAGTTCAAAACCAAACATGGCTAGTTCTAGCAAGCCATCAAAACCTTCATTCCTTAAGCATGGACTACACTCCTTGAATGAGCCTCTTCCTCACCCCAAATATATACTCATTGGATCATTCACCACCAAGAACCTCTCATTCACCAACCTTTTCATTGAATAGGAAACCACCAACAACACCAACTAGTCCATCATGGGAGACAAGGAAAAACCTTTATCATATGGAAGAATTTCCATTACCACCCTCATTTTTAGAACCTCATCCCACTTCTCAAAATGAAGACCCACAATCACACATAGAGCCTTCTCAAAGTAACCATTCCCCTCCGGTTCTAAACCAAGACAATAGTTTTCCAAATTGTGTAATCACTCAAGGACTTGTTCAAGAAGCACGAAATGAGATACATTTCATGTTTAATCAACTTCTTGCAAAGTTGGATCAAATCAACAAGTCCACTCATCCCTAGACTCAAACACATTGTCGCGTTTTAAGTCTAGTAACTAGTTAGTATTAAGTAGTATTTGTATGGCCTAGTTCATTCTCTTAGTTTTAGAGATTTGTTTGATTATCTCTTGTTTTATTGAATGAATATTTATATGCCATGATTATTTTGTGTGTTGTGCTTGTTACATTGTACACATATCTCACCTACTCATTAGCATTGATTGGGACATTCTCATTGCTGAAGAAACTATCAACAGACAGTCGGATCCCTCCAAATGCCTAGATGGATCCCTCCAAGAAGGGAACCGTGGGATCCGTGTTACACAAGCACAAATTACTACTAACTTGAGTTTTATTTTCCGGAAATTATGCACTATACTCTTGTTTTCTAACATTTACTTTGTAGATTTTCAAAGTACACATGAAGATTTTGACACCATAAAGCTAGGGGAGCTTTGTGTCAAGCGATATTGCAAAATCACTTGCAACTTAATCCGCTTTTGGATTATACTTCATGACACCCCATTTATTTTTATGTACTTGACGACCTCACAAACGGATGGACTCGTCAAGGGGGAGTTAAGACGAGTACCATTCCCGTCGCTTGCTCTCTTTACATTTTCTTTTACATATTTCTTTCTAAAAATTGTTTTAGTTTATTTTAACACTTTTTTTTTTTGACAAAAAGGGGGAGAAGAAATAAAAAACTACTAATTCAAATTTTCTACGAATTTTAGTTTTTCCTTAAAATAATTTTATGTTTTGTCATCAACAAAAAGGGGAGATTGTTAATACAAATAAGCCGTAAAACGTTTATTTATAGTTTACGATCTTCTAATGTTTTGTCGATAACAAACGTAAAATCATTTTAATGAAACAAATAAAATACGTAAATAGTTTGATTCAATAGTTTTCTAACATACTAACGTTTTCACATAAAACACTAAAACAAGTATAAGTGATTTTATGATTTAGATACATATGTACAACAACTAGTGTTTACATATTGGGCTAACATATGCTTAACTAAGTATATACTAAAATGGGTAAAAACAAGTTTATACTAAAATGGGTAAAAACAAGTATATACTAAATGGGTAAAAACTAGCAAATGGTATTGACCCATAACCCATGGTTTTATATAAACCACTTAACCAAGTTCATTGTATCCTTGAGATACATTGTATCTAGAAAGAAACCAATGGATTAACCCATAACCCATGAACCATGACCCATAACCAAAAATACCCATGGGCAAAGAGGAGCGTCCCACGGATCCCTAGCTTTGTGCTAGACGGATCCCTTGTGGGAGGGATCCGCGGGATCCGGGGAACAGTAGAATTTTTCCTCTATAAATAGTGAGCCATTTCTTCCTTTTTGCTCACCACTTTTACACATACTCTCTCCAAGTATTGTACCTCTCTAACCTCATATCCAAGAGATCTATGTAGTTTGTCTTTTGTTTTTGTGTGATCTTCTAGGTTCCTCTTGAAGGCGAGATCACCACTTCTTGAAGTCGAGCAAGCTCAAGTCCATGAGTTGCCATGCTTCGTCATCATCAAGACAACTGAGGTTCTCTTGTTGATAGTTCTTTCTTCCTCCGTAGATGTTGTGTTGAAGGCATTAGTGAAGGATGCCAAAAGAGTCAAGACGAAAGCATTAGTGAAAGGTGCCTAACGTCCGTGTCAAAAGCATTAGTGAAGAATGCTAAAGGTGTAAAGACGAAGGGATTAGTAAAAGGTGCCAAGCGTTGTGTCAAAGGCATTAGTGAAGGATGCCTAAGAATCAAATCAAGTGGCATTAGGGAATAATGCCTAGGTCGCATAATCGATGAGGTGCATCGTTATACATATAAGTATTTGTTTATTTCCAAGGATGGTGATATCCTTGATGGTGTTGTAATAAGGAGTGGATCTCCTTAAGATTAGGTGTTGTGTTGTGATGGGTAGTAGTTCCTCCATAGTAATGGAACTAGGTACTTAGCCTAGTACCTAATAAAGGGTAGGCGACGTTGTGATAGGATTAGTTCTCCTTGGTGTGAAAGAACTCGGTGGTTAACCTAGCACCGTATAAAGGGTAGGCGACGTTGTGTTAGGTGTGGTTCGCCTTGGTGTAAAAGAACTCGGTATTTAGCTTTGTACCGAAAAAAGGTTTAAGCGACGTTGTGAAGGCTTCTCCGCCATAAGGAGATTGGTGTAGTGTTTACGAACTCTCGAGTAGGTGACTCGGGGAGTGGAGTAGGGCAAGGAAGGTGTCCTTATAGCCGAACCACTATAAATACTTGTGTCATGGTGATGTGCTTCTTACTCTTTATCTTTCATTACACGCTTATATATCTATCTATCAACGTCCAACATAAACAACCAAATAGATTGACATAAGTCGATCTAAATATTTAAAAGGAAGTTTTAAATTGGTAAAACTATTCAACCCCCCTTCTAGTTTTCCACACATTTTTTGATCATTTAGAGTTATACGGTTAAGCTAGGCGATTGGAGGCGTGTGGTTGCTATAATCCACGAATTCTAGTTCTTGTAATCCAAAAGTTTAGGTGTTCTATGGAACTTGTTATGAATTTCTTTTCTCTTGTGTTATTGGAATTACTTTGTTATTACTTGTGTTTTGTTATAATTATCATGGAGTAGTTCTTGAATATACTTGTGTGTAAGGATGTAGGAAATCATACTAGTGTTCTCATATGTGATGCATGTATATATGATCTTGTTTAAATGAGTTTGTTGGAAAACTACTAGTCTTGTTTGATTTGTCGGTAAAACATGTTTTAAGAAAAAGGACCGAAAGGATTTCTCTTGTGTTTTATTCCAAAAAGTTAAGTGACAAACTAGTATGGGGATATGGTGATTGACAACCATCATATTTACTTATTGAAACAAGACTAGAAACATTTTCATCATGAAAGGTCGAAAGATTCGTAGGAACGAGTTTAATAAGAACATTTTACAAACAAATGGATTTTCTAAAGGATAATCATTGGGATAAGGACCGAAAGGATTACCTATATGTTATTGTTCTTAAAATGATTTTACAAAACATAAACCATGGGTTGGAAATCATTTGCTTATGATTTGTGCATCACATCAAGAGTTTAAACCAAGCCTTCATGAACACTTACTATGATTGCCTATAGACTACACACAAGTATATGTTTCTTAATATTGATTTTCTCTAAAACCATCATTTTTGGAGAGAGCCTTGACACAGCTTTCTTGTTACCAATCTTTTAAAACAATTTCAAAAGCAAAATCCCTTGGGACAATCTCGACTTACCCACCTTGCTATCGCGAACGAGTATACTTGCTCGTATGTGTTTATAGTAATAGCCGGACAATTCGTGTTTATAAATTTTAAAACTTGCACACGGAAAGCACATCAAATTTTTGGCGCCGCTGCCGGGGATTTTGGATTTTTAAGTATTTTGATCTTGTTTAGATTATTTAAAATTGGTAATATTAAAATTAAATTTCGTGAAGAAAAGTAAAAAAAAAATATATGGTTTAGAGGCTAACCGAATCGGTTGTGCGAGCAAGCGAACCGGTTAGTACTCTCGGGAAAGTTTTATTTTTTGATTTTTGTAATTTTTAGTTTATCTATTGTTTTGTATTATAGTTTATAGTTTATTTCTTATCATTTCTTATTTTTATAGATTGTCTTATAGATTGTTTATACTTTTCTTAGTAATTTTTAGATTTTTGATATTTAATCATTTTTAGTTTTATTTACTTTTTAGTTAATTTTGTCTTAATTGCAGTAATTAGTTTGGTTAATTTTCAGTTTTTATGGGTTAGTAGTTTTAATGAGTAGTTAAGTGGATTAGTTAATGTAGTTTTTGATTAATTAACTTAATTAATATTTTTAATTAATAATGATAATGAGTAGACACATTTAATTAAGAGTTTAAGTACAATTAATGGTCTTTAATTGATTTATAATTAACAGGTTTTATTTATTATTAAAAATAATTAAAAAAAATCAAATTGATCCAACCGTTCGGTTGCAGCCCTCAACCGGATCGGTTGGAAGTTTTTGGTCAGGAAGTTTACCACCAACTGAATCGGTTGGAGGGCCAACCGATCCGGTTGGAGCTCTCGGTAAAATAATTTCCAGTTTTTCGATTTTGAGTTTTAGCTTGTGTTTTTAGTTTTGTTAAGTGTCTTTACTTGTTTAGTATATGTTTCTGTAGTTTGCTTTGGTTTTTACTAACTCTAACGCTAACGCTAATGATTTGGATTTTTGTCTTTGGTTTTGTTTTGTCTTGTTAGAAAGTTGTTATGGATAGTTTAAGCGGAATTTCTGAGTACCTACGTAACTTGGATGAGATGTTTAAGGACACCGGAAACTCATTGGAGAAGATTGGGAATATTTTGGAAGGGAGTAAGAAGGACTTGGCTATTGATTCAGATTGTATGGAAGAAGTGGGAGAGAACAAGGTTCAACTTCCTAAGAAGGGTAGAGTTGTGGTATTCACGCAAGCACCACTAATGGAGTATGATTCACCGCTTATGAGGTTCGGTACACCTTGTAGTGTCGAAGGGGTGAGTGCGTGGGATGCTCAACTAAACATGGCCTATGGTGAAAAGTATATTGTAGAGAAAGTTCTTGATCAAATTGGCCACGTTCGTTTGGATTATGAAGCTTACGGGAGAAGAATGGTTAAGAATCTTAAGGTTAACATTCATGGTCACATTTTCGAAGCAGATTTTGTTGTCTTGGAAGAAGGAAATGCTGATGAGCCCAATGTATGCTTTGGGCGGGATTTTCTTGTGACAACCAAATGTCAAGTGGATTTTTCTTTAGGGTAGATGAGGATCAACATCACCGACTTGGAAGAGGAGAAGGGGGTGAATGAAATGCTTGTGGAGTTATGTGCTAATATGGAGAACGAAAATGTGGAAGTCGTAAAGATGGGGAAGGAGAATAGAAAGAAAACCTCATCCAACAAATTAACTCCTACCACCTCCACCAACAAAACCAATGATTACACACCTTCACCACCCACTACACCAAACACCTTCAAACCTTTAACCCAAGACCAAAAAAGAAGCCATCTTGGAAAACCTTGAACAAAAAATTCTCGAGCTCAATGAGAAAAAGCCGGTAATTGGGGTACTACAAGATTATGTTCTATACCGCAAGAAACTAGACGCGGTGATGTTAGCAAGAGCGAGATTGGAGGATAAAGATCTATCGGAGGAGGATAGAGATAGGATCTTGTTTAGGGGTATGCCACGTAAGGAGAAAGACCCAGGAAACTTCGTTTTGCCGATTAAAGTTAACGGGACCACTCCAATATATGCTTTGGCGGATACGGGGTCAAGCGTCAATGTTATGCCCTATCCATTATTTAAGACGTTGGGTCTTAGTAAACCACAACCAAATCACTCAAAACTTACCATGGCGGATAACTCCCAAGCAAAAGCGATGGGGAGGTGAAAAACGTAAGAGTTCAAATTGGCTATCAACCCTACTTGGCCGATTTTATAGTCCTAGACATCCCGGTTGATAAGAGTCTACCTCTTCTACTAGGAAGACCATTCCTACGCACATGTGGTGCAATCATAGATATGGGTATGGGTACGATGACAATCGATGACGGGATCTCAAAACAAACCTATTATCCCAAACCAAGGGGACCAGTTTTGGAATTCATGGAGGATTTAGAATTCTTTGAAGCGGACACTGACTTGACTTGTTTTGAAATTGGACGTGATGTCCATGGAAACCCGATGTATGGACCACTAGCTCCACCATACTTTGATATTGAGGATGAGATGGAACGCGCACTAGCGGTGGAGGCATTTTACAATCCATTCAAAAATATCCTTGTTTACAAGAAGCTAGTCGACTTCTTAGGTTCTCTACCGGTTCAACTCAAAAATTTGGAATGGGGACCCGAGGGGTCAAGTGTTTACAAAAGAGAGGATGGAGACGGATAATGGCACGTCAAATTTGATATACTATGCCCGGATTGGAGAAGATTTGTAAGGAAATTCAAAACTCACGAAACACGCCGTGAATTGACCGGGAAATTTCTAAGTGAGGACATCTCAAGGCATGAGTATTTCGAGGAGTAATAAGGAGAAGCAAAACACCATAATAACAAGCAATTGTTTGCTTGATTTTCATGAACTTATTTTATGCATTTAGGATTTCTTGTTTTTCATTTCATTTTTATTTGCTCTTATTATTATTTTGAAGTTATTTAATCAATGCATTTTGAGTTTTAGTTTAAGTTATAAGTATGATGATTTAGTTTTTGAGATTAGATGTTGTTGAAATTTTCAAATGGTTGGATGAATGTTGTGTCCATCTTTAATCGGATTTTTGAGGAAATGATTGTTGCTTGGAAGGTAAAATGCCCAAATAAAGTGAAAAAGGCAAAATTCTGCAAAAATGCAAACGAAACGGTTGTGTTCATGACTGAAATGGTTGCATGCAAGTATATATACCAAAAATTCAATTTTTCCAGAAAAACACACACACACACTAATCCTCCAGCTGGGTTTCGCAAAATTCTACCATTAGAAGTTGTTTTAAGATTGTAAAAGTTGTAGAAGATCATCATGGCACCTAAGCAAGTAAGCATATGCAATCAATTAACTTAATTAAGGTTTAATTAGAGTATTTGATTCGAATTACAAATTAGGTCACTAATTTGGGGGGTTTTTGATAGAATTCAAATTAAGTTGTAATCTTTTAGGATTAAGTGGGTAATTGATATAGGAATGCATTGCAAAAAGAATTGTAGTGATTGATTCAACATGGAATGAGTATTAGATGATTGAATTTTCGGATTTAATTAGGTTGTGCCATTGAATCAAATTAAGTTGCAATTGATGATTCCTAGTTGGTAGATGATGCATTTTTAATGAATTTTAGATGCCACATTGTTGATTAGAACAAGTAATTAAGATTTGAGGTTAAGATTGTTAAGTTCTAAGTAATATGAATATGTGATGATTGGAAGCTTTGAAAGCGAATTAAGAACAATTTGAGGATGTGGGAATCATTGATGATGTTAGAATGTAGTCTAGGAGTGAATTGGACTTAGAAAATCTAGTGGAAAATGGATTTGAAGGCAAAGCCTTCTGCAGGTTGGAGTAACCGATTTGGTTGCGAAGCGCAACCAAACGGTTGGACTGAGGTAGCAAGTGGAACTGATTCGGTTCCACGTTCTGATGTGGGAATTTTCGAATATTTGAAGTAGACCTTAGAGGCTTCTATAGACCTTTCCGTTTGTTCTAACACTCTTATATTGACTTATATTTATGATTTCTACAGAGAAATGTTGTAGGTTGTTCAAGTTCGACACATGTTCCACTAAACCCGATTGTTACCAAGTATTGCCAAAGGAAAGCAAGGAAGAAATTCACGTATGGCTTGAAGGCTGAAGCGAATGCAAACTTGAAGTTCAAAGATCTCACCAATGAGGAGAAACATGCTTTCAAGGAATGATTATCAAAGTTGCAAAATAGGACAGTTTTGGTTCCAAGGTTGATTGATTGGGATTTGTTTGCCGAATATGAGTGTGAAAATGAGTTGCGTCATATGATGCGGATGTCTTATGTCTATCCAGTTGATGGAGATTCGTTTGATGATTTGTCATGGGAAAGAGCATTTAGCATAAATGAAGAGGTTTATCGTGAATGGTGTATGGAGTTCTTTTCGACTATGTACTTTGAAAGAAAAGTCATTGTTCGAAACATCATGGAAGAAGTTTGTGTTTGGTTTAGGCTTTGTGGGCAGGATCACGCCTACACTTTGCAAGATTTTGTTGTTGCTCTTGGCTTGTATGAACCGAATGAGGTTAAGCATTGATTGTTTGAAGCACATTTTTCGAGGTTTAGGAGGTTTGAAAAAGAATACCCTAGTATCCCCGCTTACTGGAATTGAGTGGGAGATCCTTCTTCTACTAGGAGGAATGCTGCAACCATTAGGAATTTGTTGATGAGAGTGCTACACAAGTTGCTAGTAACTGGGCCATTTCATAGAGTTGGAAGCAGGGACAAATGTCATAAGCCGGACTTGTGGGTTATGATGTTATTGGAGGAAACTAAGGATGGAAATGCGGCTTGGCTCATAGGCGAGTATTTTTCTAGGAGAGCCCCGGGAATCAAAGGTAATAGCAACATTTGTGGAGGCCATTTTGTGACGAGGTTGGCAAGGAATCTTGGGTATTACAATAGTGGTGAGACGGCTAAGTGTGGAGAGCCAAAGTTTAGTGAGATTTGGAATGCAAATGGTTTTGGAAATGCTTTGAGCAAGGATTGAACCACAACAACAACAACAACAACAATAACAACCACTACAGCAGCAAGGAAATGTGCCAATGGGCAATATACCGATGGGAAACGTGCAAACGGGTACGTCTAGTAGTTTTGACTCAGGTTGGGGAGAGTGGAACCGATATTTGAATGAAATTGAGTGTAGGAAGTGTGGAGAGATTTGATGATGTTGAGAAACAATTACATCAAGACTAAAATACACCGTTGGTCCCTAAACTTGTACCAAAGCATCATGATGGGACAAAACTCGGTCTTTTCATCGCCACAGGTCCAAACCTTGGCCTTTAAATGCCAAATTAGTCCTTTGACAAAGTCAAAGTCTGATTTTTGTTTTGTAGTCGAGGGCATTTTAGTCCATACACATTTATACTTTTATAACACATTTATATTTTAGCCCTTAATCTTTCATCATTGTCATCATCTCCCCAAATCATTCATCTCCCCAAATCATCATATCCCCAAAATTCATTTTGATCCAATAGAAATCATTTTATACTCATCTAGATTGCTGATTGAGCTTATAAACATTTCGTTAGTGATGCTTTTCTGTTTAATAACTCGTGGATTTCGTTTAATCTTGGATGTGACGTATCTCCCATTAAGAATGTATACATCTCAAATGGTTAACCAGTTTCGTACATAATACAATCGATAATGTAATTTTGGTCACTAGGTGACTGCTGACACTGCTTCAATTGCACTACCCAACGGCCAAGCAGCTTCAACCAATGAATTTTGGTACTCAACATTTTTCACCAGCGTAATCTGTTGCCATAGTGCCAGGTTTGTTCAAGAACACGAGCAATTAGATTATTTTTCTTAGTTTGGTATACTAATGAATACCAATGACTAAAACAACACAAAAGGGAAAACACGCTGTTTTTTTTCTGGCAATATTATACATGAAAAATAACTGATCAAGAAAACGCCATGTTAGCTACAGCTAAGCAATTTTAACCAGAAAACCAGACATCAGGTCAAGCTACAAATTTATCGACAAGGAAACGGGTCACACGGGTTATAAGTTTTTAAAATGTGTATAGATCTTCTCAATAGCTTTAGTAAAAATAGTTTCACACTATTATTGTAGATTTGTAGAATATAATTTTGTAGTAATCATAGTTAACAGATTTAGGGATTTAATTTTTTTGTTAAAGGAAGTGTTAGTGGGTTCAACCAAAACCACACCTACTCACTTATGATTTATGACATATTAACAAACTAGACATTTTGACCCGATATAGTTTTGACATATTACCCAATCCACGCATATTGCTGCCCCTCCCCTTGGTTTTTAAGAAGGTTCTGTGGTTGAAGCCGTATTAGGCATTAAATTACCAAAGCCATCTACAAGCAACGTGTATTGATACACAAGATCCATGCATAAGTATGGTAGGTTAGCTTCTTCCACATTGGGATATGCGGATTTTGCATCCTCGAGTGAGGTTTGACAAGCACGTTTAGCAGCCTCTTGGAAATCAACTGGGCGAACTTTGGCAACATGGCTTTTTGGATCAACAAAACCAGCCTACATGAACAGATCATTAGTCGATATGCATATGAAACTAGGCTTTATAAAAAAGCAGCCATAATGGTATTTTACTGATTTCCAAAAGGTATTGAAAGATATCCTTTAATACCTCAGCAGCCCAATCGAAAAAGATAGAAGCTACAAATAGGTTCTTTTGACCATCACCACCACCACCACCACCATTACATTATCGATTGTATTATGTATGAAACTGGTTAACCATTGTTGCTAGATCAGCGGGTCGGTAAATGCAGAAGTTTGAGATGTATACATTCTTAATGGGAGATACGTCACATCCACGATTAAACGAAATCCATGAGTTATTAAACAGAAAAGCATCACTAACGAAATGTTTATAAGCTCAATCAGCAATCTAGATGAGTAGAAAATGATTTCCATCGGATCAAAATGAATGTTGGGGAGATGATGATTTGGGGAGATGATGACAATGATGAAAGATTAAGGGCTAAAATATAAATGTGTTATAAAAGTATAAATGTGTATGGACTAAAATACCCTCGACTACAAAACAAAAATCAGACTTTGACTTTGTCAAATGACTAATTTGGCATTTAAAGGCCAAGGTTTGGACCTGTGGCGATGAAAAGGCCGAGTTTTATCCCATCATGATGCTTTGGTACAAGTTTAGGGACCAACGGTGTATTTTAGTCTTACATCAATGATTATTCAATGCCGATTTTTCAACACATGGCTCAAGAAGCCAGTTATGAGTTGCCACCCTACAATCCACCCAATGTTCCACCATATCCTTTCCCCTACACCTCTTATCCTGGACCCTATCCGTATCCATATCCTGGCTATGCACCATTTCCTGACCCTGTGCCTGCATATGGTATATTACCCGAAGTTGGAGGATCAAGCTATGATGTTGGAGGATCTTCATCGGGCATTGCAAAGGAGATGTTTACACAATCTTTGATGAGGAGGAAAACTATGAAACCGAAAGCAATGATGATGATGAAGGTGATTATATGAGTGAGGATGACGAATGATCGTGGATCATTCTTGATTTATGGTTTCAAAAACAATGGTTATTGTGTTGAACAATATTATCTCTATCTCTTAGCTATTTCTTTAGGATGATTATCATACTTTGTTTATTTTCATATTTTAAGTAGCATTTTGTTTTTTTGTTTTGTTTTGTGTATTGCGTATTTTGCAGTTTTGTTTGCAAGATGGATGTGACTGAAGCTTATTGTTGGTCAATATTTGGAGTTGGATAACTCACATGCTTGCTTATGACCCAATATGCATATTGCATATTCTATCCCGTGGTATCTTTTTGACTATTTCTTTTCTCATTTTCTTTACTTTGAAGTTCATTTTTATTACATTGAGGACAATGCAAAACTTAAGTATGGGGGAGGGAAGAAAATAGGAAAAATGATACGATTTTTAAATTTTTAGTTTTTAGTCTTATTTTTAGTTTTTAGGTAAAGTTTTTGAATTTAAGTAATTACCAGGAAATCGCCCTTGATTGTCTATTTGTTTTCACACGTTATTGAGATATATTAAAAGAACAACTTGGGTATTTCAATGGTAAAATAAGGTTTTTCAAATTTTTTTGATTTGAACCAAATTACGGAAGTAATTCATTATGGATTCGATAGCATTTTCTAGCACGCATTATAGCCTTTTTCCACTTAATTGTGAGGTTTCTTTTTGTATAAAACACATCTTTTGTTTTATATTTGCTATGAGTGTGCCGGTGATTATGTCGATTCTAGAACTTGTACTTGTTATGCATTACGGTTAAAATCACTCTCGAGTGATAAAAATATGTTCAAATGATAAGAGGCATCGTAGGATCTAACCCAAATGGCCTTCCATTTTACATCTAATGTTTTTTGCTAACCACATCGATTAGTTCACCACCATATATGGACCCATTCGTTAGTGCTCATTTTTAGCACTAGATACCCTTAGTTACACCCTTCGAGCCAATCTTTTCATTCTTGTTTAAATCCAGAAAAATACAAAAGATTGTACACCTTAAACCTTAGCCAACCCATGTCATGTCTATTGGTTTGTTGCTAGTTTGATTGTTTTTGATGATTATGAAGAAGCGACACTTTGTCTATAGTGTGTACCATTCTCCAACAAAGATGAAGGAGACGTCTTTCTCATTTGTATTTTTTGTGGTGTATGCTTACACTAAGTGTGGGGGAACTTGTTATGAAAAAAAGAAAAAAAATGGTTATAGTCAATGTGCTATATGAGAATATTGATTAGCCAATGAGCTAAATTGAGTTATACATGTTTGGAGATCGATATGTGAAGAGGAGGAAAATATAATCATTTTCGGGATTGTGGTTTGTATGATGGCTAGCAACATGGAGGTTTAGACTTGACTTTATTTTTCTTTTTAACACCAATTTCATAAACCATCTCATGCCTTATCCATACCTTTTATAAACCCAAAGCCTTAATGTTATAACCCGAATAAAAGCCCTCTTTGATGAATTTATTTTCTTTGTTTTGATACTTGTACAAGCTTATGGTAAAAAGCATTGATCATGACTAGGCATTGAGTGATTTACATATACCCACCAATATATGAGTGTTGAGTGAATTCTTAAAATCATCCGTGAGGTGTTTTAGTTGTGTTATCTAAAGTATTTGGTTCATTATGAACTTTTCACATATTAAAAGCAAATTAATGATTATTTCTTTTGAGATGATTATTAAATTTTTGGAACCACGGTATCAAGACCATTGAAATCGATTTTTGCAAATGTTAGACCTACTCGAGGGCGAGTAGAACTTAAGTGTGGGGGAATTAGATAAGGCTCAAAATGAACATGTTTTTAGTAGCATTATTGTTGGTTTTGTGTATGATAATCGGCTATATTTACTCATAACTGTTGCAAAAGTGCAAAAGATGCGTATTGTGTATGTGTATGTACCCAGGTATCACAAAAGATAAAGAAATGAAGTTTTCATGCACGTTTGGAGAATTCCTGAGGAAGGAAGTCGAGTAAGGAAGCTCTTGGACTCAATGACTAGGAAGCGCAATGATTTCTAAGTATCTACAACAAGTACAGATCTAGTTTAGTCTTGGAAATCATCAGCGAAAACAAAGAAAAAGGCGCAAATCAAGAAAAGTCAACAAAATTAAAATCTGGGGGTACAAGAGGCGCCCAACCATTCGGTTGGAGCCCGCAACTGATCCGGTTGGGCGAAGTGAACAAGGCGCAACCGATCCGGTTGCCAAGGCTGGAGTTACACAAATTATCATTTAATGTTGCCTTAACTCCCCAAAATCATTGGAGGCCGATCATTTCCTGTTATTTACTTGTAGAGAACATTTTTAGACAGATAGTTATGGTTCTCTAGCTATATAATGAACCTAGACTTAGTAGTCTAGGTGTGACACAACCCAAAGTGTAATAGTTTACACCAAAGCAAACCATTTTATTCATCCCAAAAGTTTGGTTACTACTGTAAAACGTCCAGGAGGTTGGAGGGACTCATTCTCATCCATTGTTTGATCATTCGGAGTTATACGGTTAAGCTAGGCGATTGGAGGCGTGTGGTTGCTATAATCCACGAATTCTAGTTCTTGTAATCCAAAAGTTTATGTATTCTATGGAACTTGTTATGAATTTCTATTCTCTTGAATTATTGGAATTACTTTGTTATTACTTGTGTTTTGTTATAATTATCATGGAGTAGTTCTTGAATATACTTGTGTGTAAGGATGTAGGAAATCATACTAGTGTTCTCATATGTGATGCATGTATATATGATCATGTTTAAATGAGTTTGTTGGAAAACTACTAGTCTTGTTTGATTTGTCGGTAAAACATGTTTTAAGAAAAAGGACCGAAAGGATTTCTCTTGTGTTTTATTCCAAAAAGTTAAGTGAAAAACTAGTATGGGGATATGGTGATTGACAAATATCATATTTACTTATTGAAACAAGACTAGAAACATTTTCATCACGAATGGTCAAAAGGATTTTCTAAAGGATAATCATTTTACAAACAAATGGATTTTCTAAAGGATAATCATTAGGATAAGGACCGAAAGGATTACCTATATGTTATTGTTCTTAAAATGATTTTACAAAACATAAACCATGGGTTGGAAATTATTTGCTTATGATTTGTGCATCACATCAAGAGTTTACACCAAACCTTCATGAACACTTACTATGATTGCCTATAGACTACGCACAAGTATATGTTTCTTAATATTGATTTTCTCTAAAACCATAATTTTTGGAGAGAGCCTTGACAAAGCTTTCTTGTTACCAATCTTTTAAAACAATTTCAAAAGCAAAATCCCTTGGGACGATCTCGACTTACCCACCTTTGCTATCGCGAACGAGTATACTTGCTCGTATGTGTTTATAGTAATAGCCGGATAATTCGTGTTTATAAATTTTTAAAACTTGCACACGTGATTCGCTCCCAGACGGTCAAGTTTTGTCACACAAGCTGACCACTTGTGAATGGTCAACCGTAACGAACTTCAAACAGTCTGGAACCAAATGAAATGAAGTCCAGGAGAGTATAGTGTTTCCCAGGTCGTTATGTCCCAACGAGCTGTGCGAGAATAATCAAACGAATAGTGATCGAGAGGATTTGAACGGAAAAGAGATATGATTGATTAAACCTAAAGAAAAAGTTTATAAATTACAGGGGCTTAAATGCAAATTAAAGAAAATAAAAAAAGCTAAATTATATTAAATAAACGCTATCACTATATTTAAAATGATGTTTTTGATTTTTCTTTTATAAAACTTAAATTAAAAACTACGTGACGTACAAAAGAAAATGTGAACTGAAACAATATTAATCCTAAAAATATGAAAATGACATTTTTACAAACCTAATGATAAGAGAAAATTTTTAGAAAAAGAAAATTATTTTTATTACTATTTATTTAATTATTATTAATTAAAAACTATTTTTGACTATTTAATAATACCCTAAAATACAAGAAAATAAGAAATAAAGCTAGAAAAATGAAATTATGACTTGGAAAAATCTAAAATAACTAAAGAGAATTTTCAAAACTAATTTTGTATTTTTCTGATTATTTTTCTATTTTCTATGAATTAAAAACTATTTAAAACTACTTAAATTGCTAAAAATTACAAATTTAACTAAGAAAAATCTGGAAAAATATTTTTTGACTTTTTATATTTATCTTAACCTAGGAAAAATGAAAACTTATTTTTTTGAAACTTTTCTGATTTAATTGTATTAAAAGCTAATTAAAAATGCCTAAAAACTGTTTTAAATGAAGAAAAATAGCAAACAGTGCTAGAAAAATATGAAAAATTCAAGAAAAGTCTAAATTAATATTCTGAATCTATGAAAAATATAAAAACAGTAGCTTATGTGTAGGAATATGGAACTGCAGTGACAAGTGCTTATAAATAAGCACTTGAAATAAGCTAAAGTTACCAACTGAGCACCAATCTATCACAGAAGCTATAATATGTTAAAACTACTCAAAAGCAACTAATTACAACTGACCTAAACCTCTAAAGTGCAAACTAAACAGATTTGATTATTTGAGCTTAAGTGCCACAAACAGTTTTGGGGTGCTACTTTGTGGCTAGAAAATAAGCACTTCAACTAAGCTGAAACTCAGAAACAGATGTTGGGACCTAAAGTTGACCTGGCTAGCTACTTAAAAACCAAATGTGAGCCCTGGACAAGCTCTTATGAGCTTGTGCCAAGCTCTGCACAAAGCCTGTGCACACTTAGTATATACTAAGTGTGTGCACAAGGGAGATAAGCTCAACTTGACAAGCTATTTTGAGGCTTGTACAAAATTTCTAAAAATCTATAAAAATCATATTAAGAGACTTGACCAACTGAAGTTTTTAACCCCAGAGTTTCACTGAATTTGAACCAGAATTGAATCAATGAAAATTCACCCAAGGTTGGGTGAAAACTGAATTTTCAACTTTGACTTTCTAAGCAGTTTTTGATACTTTGACTTAAATGAGATTTGAGCTTAAACCATGAGCTGATTATGATGTTTTAAGGTAAAATAAAGCTATATTAAGCTACTCCACTGTTATCTAAACACAAATCAAGCATTTGATTTCACAAACTTCTAACAGATATGAAATGAGAACAGATTCTTGGTGATTTTGACTTTGAGCTTATGCAGAAGCAAAGTGATGACTAAAATGATTCAAGTGACCCTTATCAAGACTGATAATGCAGATGTCAAGTGCAAACCAAGGCTCAATTTCAAATATGCCCACTGATCCAAACACCACTTTCACAACTGTTAAACTAATGACTATACTTAAATGACTAACTAGCTTATGCTACTACTGAAACTGAATCATTCTACCCTAATAACAGTTAAATGAGCATATCTAAACTAAAGCTAACAGTAAATCAAGACAGATATATATATGTGAAACTCACTTGTGTCCACAGCCACTATGGCTTGCCAAGAATCAAAGAAAGAACCACTACCTACAACTGTTTTAATCCCATATCTAACTAAGAATCAACCCATATCCAATTCTGCATCAGCCCAAACCATTTCCATGCCTGCTTATCCAAAATCTCTTCTCAGTTTGACTTTTGTTGACCAAACACCAATTTTGATTGAAACTGAATTATAAGCTTACTCAAAGCTATAAACAGCTTAAATAAGCTTATTTGAAGTAAAATAAAGCTACTTGGAGCATAGATTATAAGAGCAGGAAACTGAATTTTTCAACAGTGAGCATAAAAACTTGAAACTATAACAAAACTTTGAATTGATACTTGAAAGCAGATTATATTGATAAAACAGCTTGAGTTTAGTACATGGAAACAAAAGATTACAGATTGATACTTAAACTAAAACATTAATATTAAAAACGACATATATGTGAAAAATAAAACTAAGTACTACTCTTCTACTCCTTCTTCTTCCTCTATTTATATGCAAAAGGTCTTCTTTCTCTCTCCTGAGCATTTCCCACTTTCTTCTATAGCCATTGGATCACTTGGGATAGATATTGGCCGTTTGTGGATTTTGGCGGGAAAAATGGTTTTGCCAGTTGGAGAGGTTGAGTGCAAGGGGGAGAAAGCATTTAATGCTTCTTGGCTTGGGGTGTTTGGAGGGTAGGAATAGGGTGTGATGATGATGGAGTGTGTTGGAGGATGCAGGTGCAGGTGATGATGAGGGGGAAGGGAACCCGTGAGCGGGCTTTGACCAAGTTTGACTGAGGGAGTATTATATTAGACAAGGGGGTCAAATGTGGTTTGGCAGGGGGTCAATTGGCTTGGCAGGGGGTCAAGTGGTACAAAGGGTCAAGGTCCAAAGGGTTTAGGCTTGTATAATATCAAGGACCAATTTGCAATTTCTGATTCTTGAGGGACCAATTCTGCCATTTTCCAAAGTTGTTTCAAAGGACCAAAATTGACAAGTTCCATTAGTACAAGGACCATAATGGACATTTTCAAACTTCCAAGGACTATTTTTGCCAAATTTGAAACTTGAAGGACCAAACTTGTAATTTCTCAAAACTTTTGACATTTTTCACCAAAGGACTAATTATGACAAGTTATGATTTTAAAAGGACCTTTGGTGATTTTACTTTTGAAATAAGTGCTCGGGGACTATTTCTGACAATTTTTGAAACTTGGGGACTGAAACGCCAATTATGCAAACTTAGCTCATTTTTCATCTGATTTTAAACATTTTGCATCTGAAACATATAAAATGTAACTTTGAGATATTTTCAGTATTTTGATGCATTTCTGAGCATTTTTAAACGTTTTGCAGTTCAGATTTAACCAAAAATGATGAGTATTTACACACTCATCAATCCCCCACACTAAACTATTGCTAGTCCCTAGCAATCTTTTGAGAAAAACTTAATGGATTTGAATCTCTTTACCAAAAGCCATTACTTCTGGAGTAGCCAAATGTTTCAGTTCAAGTAAGAACCTTGGTACACTGATAACCAAATGATTTTGAGCAAACCACCAGCTTCCAACGGATTTGATTTGTCTTTACCATAAGTCGTTTGCTTCTGGACTAGCCAACTCTTAGATAAAATATCTTTGGTGAGCTGATTACCAATTATGGTTTTCCAACTGCCTTTACCACAAGCCATAAACTTGCGGACTAGCCAACTCTTCACTAATTAAAGATATGGTGAGCTGAATACCATACAATTTTGGGCAAATTGCAAGCCGTCAACGGATTTGAGATATCTTTACCAAGAGCCGTTTGCTCCTGGATTAGCCAATCCTTTTATTCATTAGACATGGCGGATGATAATCGTAAGTGAGTAAGTGCAAAACACTTACTCCAAAAAAATTTTTTTTTTTTTTTTTTGGCCAAAAATGGGGAATTGGGTGGTATAATTACATGATAAAATTCGTGAGAATTCCCCCCACTAGAAATGAATATTGCCCTCAATATTCAAAGTACCGACTGTTATGCCGAAACTGAGAACGTAAAAGGGAAATACTACGGCCATTATTTTGAAAGATTTTTTCTTTTTTTTTTTTTTTTAGAAAACTTATATACAACAGCGGGGGGCAACTCCCCCACACTAGGGTGGTAGAAAGTAGAAAGAAGTCAGAAATATGGGTGAAAACCCATACAGTGTGCTACTGTTTTTGATTCTCGAGTCGCTAGCTTGACTCGATCCCCGCATTCATTGGTTCATGGGGAAAGTTTGTAGATCCGGGACAACCACAGGAGGAATGTCCTCTCCAAAATAATGCTTCAATCGATGACCATTCACTTTAAAATTTGGACCATCGGGTTGAGATAACTCAATGGTTCCATAAGGAAATACTTTATTGATGGTGAATGGTCCGCACTGGGATTTTAGTTTTCCGAGAAAATCTTCAATCTTGAGTTGAAAAGAAGGACTCGATCACCGACGTTGAAAACGCGGTTTTTGATTTTTGAGTCATGAATCTTCTTTGTCTTTTGTTTGTAGATCAAAGACTTCTCGTATGCTTGATCACGGAGTTCATTTAATTCATTCATTTGAACTTTCCGATGATCACCAGCTGCCTGAATATCGAAGTTGGCATGTTTCAAGGCCCGGTATGCCTTGTGCTCAAGCTCAACCGGCAGATGACATGCCTTCCCGTACACTAGCTTGTATGGAGTACACCCGATGGGTGTTTTATAAGCTATACGGAAGGCCCAGAGTGCGTCATCTAGCTTATCCGACCAAGAGGCACGGTTTTCGCCTACTATCCTTTCCAGAATTCTTTTAATCCCTCGGTTGGAAACCTCCACTTGCCCACTTGTTTGGGGGTGGTACGCAGTAGAGAGACGGTGAGTTACACCATACTTTTGCATGACTCTATCAAACTGGTCATTGCAGAAATGCGTACCACGATCACTGATTATAGCTCGTGGAGTTCCAAACCTAGCAAAAAGAGATTTTAAGAGTTTCACAACAACTCGGGCATCGTTGGTAGGCAAAGCCTTAGCTTCAACCCATTTTGACAAATAGTCAACGGCCACGAGTATGTATTTGTTTCCTCGAGATGAAGGAAATGGCCCCATAAAGTCAATGCCCCAGATGTCAAAAATCTCACACACTTGAATGGCGTTTTGCGGCATTTCATTTCTTTGTGAGATATTTCCGTGACGTTGACAAGCGTCACAGGTTTTGACAAATTCGTGGGCATCCTTGTAAATCGTGGGCCAATAAAATCCGGAATCAAACACCTTCTTGGCAAGTGTAGTTGGGGCTATGATGTCCCCAAGAGGTCCAGAATGGCAAGCCTTGAGAATGTCATTGGCTTCCCGACCATACACACATCGCCTGATGACTTGATCCGCGCAAATTTTGAATAAGTAGGGGTCGTCCCAGAAGTAATGCTTTACATCTTTAAAGAATTTGTTTTTCTGTTGGGACGACATCCCTTTCACCACAAAGTTACCCGCATGGTAATTTGCAAAGTCAGAAACCATGGGGTAGAAGAGTCTCCACGAAAAGAAACCACATTGAGTGTTTTGAGAGGAAATGTTTCGTTAATTTCCTTTTTCTCAAACACATCTTGGTGAGGGTTTTCTAGACGGACAGAAGATCGCAGCCAGTGTTCTCAGCTCCTTTTTATCACGTATAATGATATCAAATTCTTGTAGGAGGAGAACCCAACGGAGCAATCTCGGCTTTGCATCTTGTTTTGCAAAGAGATATTTGAGAGCCGAGTGATCCGTATACACCACGCATTTGGTCAAGATAAGGTATGGCCGAAACTTTTCAAACGCATACACCACAGCTAATAATTCTTTTTCCGTAGTGGTGTAATGGGTTTGAGCTTCAATCATAGTCTTACTCGCGTAGTGGATAGGCTGAAAATGCTTGGTTTTACGTTGCCCCGTGACCGCACCGATAGCAAAATCACTTGCATCGCACATGAGTTCAAAGGGTAAATCCCAATCGGGGGCAACTAGAATGGGAGCTTCCGTAAGCTTTTTCTTTAATGTTTCAAAAGCTTCGATGCACTCAGGAGAGAAGATAAAAGGAGCATCTTTTTCAAGAAGATGGGTCATAGGCCGAGCGATTTTAGAAAAATCTTGTATGAATCTACGATAAAACCCGGCATGACCTAGAAAACTCCTAATACCTTTGACGGTAGTAGGATGAGGCAATTTAGCAATAACATCAACTTTTGCTCTATCTACCTCAATCCCACTTTTGGAAATCTTATGGCCAAGGACTATGCCTTCTTTGACCATAAAGTGGCTCTTCTCCCAATTTAGACAGAGATTGGTGTCTTCACACCGTTTTAGCATTTTATCTAAATGGGAGAGACATGTTTGAAATGAGTCCCCAATGACCGAGAAGTCATCCATAAACACCTCCATTGTTTCCCCGATCATGTCGTGAAAAATTGCCATCATACATCGTTGGAACGTGCCAGGAGCGTTACATAGGCCAAAAGGCATACGTCAGTAGGCAAAAGTTCCGTATGGGCAGGTGAATGTGGTCTTTTCTTGATCCTGCGGATCAATGGGGATCTGAAAATAACCCGAGAAACCATCAAGGAAACAATAGTACTCGCTCCCTGCTAATCTCTCAAGCATTTGGTCCATGAAGGGTAGAGGAAAATGGTCCTTACGGGTGGCTTCGTTTAACTTGCGATAGTCAATACACACACGCCATCCCGTAACCAATCGAGTTGGAATTAACTCGTTTTCTTCATTTGTGACAACAGTTATGCCACCCCTTTTTGGAACACGTGGATGGGATGACCCAAGGACTATCAGAGATCGGGTAAATTAAACCGGCATCAAGAAGTTTGAGAACCTCTTGTTTGATAACCTCATGAATCTTAAGATTCACCCTTCTCTCGGTGTTGGACTGCGGCTTGAAGTCATCCTCCATTAAGATTTTGTGAGTACAAAACTCGTGGTTGATACCCTTAATGTCGGAGAGTTTCCAAGCAATTGCTTGCTTGTGTGACTTCAAGACCTTTATGAGAGCAGTCTTTTCCTCCTCCGTTAAGTCTTTAGCAATTATGACGGGTAATTTATCATCACCCTCCAAGAATGCATACTCGAGATGAGGAGGTAGGTCCTTAAGTTCAACCTCGGGAAATTCTTCAGTAGATGTTTGTACTGATTTGATTTCCTCAATCATGATCTCTTCTCGGAGGAGTGAAGGTAATGGATCTTCATTTAACAATTTCTCAAGATAAAGGATATCTCCCTCCGAATCATAAACACCATCAATTCCCGACGGAATTGATTCATCACTAGCAAGAAACTCATCGATCTCTTCCAGAAAGAAGTCACCTCCCTCAAACGGAGTGAGAGAGGGGAAGAGTCGGCAATGATTGGTTGAGAAGATGTGGTGGAATCCCCACTCACAGAATTATGAAAATAACCAAGAAACTCTTGAGAGCACTCCTCTGAAGCAATATCAATTAAATCGATTTGATTAACCGATTCAAGATCATAATTTGAGGAATACCTCGAAGTTTGATCAAGGTTAAAGGTGACAGCTTCATTACCCACACGTAATGTGATTTCTTGCTCAAATACATCAATAAGAGCACGGCCCGTTCTCGTGAATCCTCGCCCAACAATGAGGGAACCCGAGGATCGCATCGAAATCAACAACCACAAAGTCAGTTGGAAAATGGAACTTTCCTACTTTCACGAATACATCATCGGCGATGCCAAGAGGACGCGATATAAAACGATCTGCAAGCTCAAGAGTCATGCAGGTAGGAACAAGTTCGAAGAGAAAGTTTCTTCCATACTTGAATAAGGCATCAGATTGATGCTTGCACCAAGATCGCAAGGGAAAAGAATTCAATCATTCCCGAAAACACAAGGAAGAAGAAATTTTCCAGATCTTCAAGCTTCTCGGGAAGCTTCTTTAACGTAATCTGCCGGCCTCGTTCAAAGGAGTTTTAGCCATTTCAAACAGTTTTTCCTTGTTGCTTAACATGTGTTTGAGAGTTGATGCAAACTTGGGCATCAGCATGATGGCATCCGCAAAGCTTATGTCAAAATGTAGTTCTTGTAAAATTTGAAAGAATTTTTCCATTTGATGACTGGCTTTTTCGTGGAGTTTTTGCTCATTTAAACGTGAGGGGTAAGGAATAGAAGTTTTGGATTTGGGGTTTTCAACTGGAGGTTCAAAAATAACTCCAGGTTTGGTTTTGGGTTTCGGGACAACTTGAGGATGGACATGTGCTGTACTTTGTGAGCTAGTAGGTTGCACTTGGTCCTTTGTCGCCTCAGGTTCACTTTCCACTACCTTCAGGAGAGAAGAAGAAGAGGTAGTAGGAATAGCAGGTCCATCATATGAAGCACCACTTCTGGTTGTGATCGCCTTTGCATCGCCCTTCGGATTAGCGATCGTGTTGCTAGGTAAAGTACCGAGCCCAGGGTCGATCATTTAAAGATTTCTTAATGTCGAAATCTGGCTAACCAACAACCTGTTCATTTCATCTTGGGATTTCATGAATTACTTCAACAACTCATCGATGATGGTCCGTTGGAACAATGGCTTGATTTTGCACAGGAAAATTCTGGCCTCTATTGTTTGGATTAGGGCCTTGATTTTGGAAATTTCCTTGATTATTGCCATGAAAATACCCTGGGTTGAAATTTCCCTGACCTTGGTTTCTATTGAAATTTCCTTGGTGTTGGAAGTTTTGACTTTGATTTTGAAAACCGTTATTTGGATTAAAATTGCCTTGGTTTTGAAAACCTTGGTTCGTTCTATTTTGATTTTGATTACGGTTTTGGTTTTGGTTGAAACCGGGTGGTCCAGGGTAGTGGTTAGGACGGTGGTTCGGGTCCATAGGAGCACGGTATTGGTTGCCTCCTGAATTTGAAATCCCGCCCACAGCTTGCTTCAAAGGGTTACCATCGGTGGCCATACAGTTGTAATAGGCATGGGGCCACCGCAAGTAACACAGACTTCCACTTTCTTAACTTCAGCAGGAGGTGAAGTTTGTGGAAAAGAAACTTTCTTTTGGTTGGAGAGAACCAAAGCTTGAATTGCTTCCGTGAGTTTGTCAATCTTAGCATCGGTGCTAGATTGACTCACGGACGATGAAGAAGAAGGACCAACACTGACTTGGGAAACAACTGGTTTGCTTCGCAGGCGGACTTTAGACTTGTTTTCAATTATCGTTAAAGCTTCTTTACGCTTTTGCTCAAGAAATTTCCTCCAACGAAGGAATTGAGAGAATCTTGATCAGATTGACTCACTCCATTATAGAAAGTATCAAGTTGCATCAACTCGGAGAAACCGTGGTGAGGACATTTGCGGAGCAACTCCTTAAAACGATCCCACGATTCACTGAAGGATTCATCAAACTTTTGTGTCAACTTGATGATTTCGTTTTTAAGACTCGTGGTTTTAGAAGGTGGATAGAATTCATTCACAAATTTCTTCACCGTGTCTTCCCATGTCTCGATTGATTGAGGGGTTGTTTTTCAAGCCAAATCCGGCTTGTCCCTCAAGAGAAAATGGGAATGTAAGAAGCTTGACAAAGATCTGTAGGGACATTCTTGTATTTGATGGTAGATGCAATCTTGTTAAACCATCGAATATGAGCATGAGGATCATCCCGCTCAAAACCATAGAATTGACTTGAGGTTACAAGATTCAGTAACCCGTTTTTGAGTTCAAAATTTTCACCACAATGGTGGGATAACAATAGCATCTCCATACCCGTCGATGGGTGCATGGAGAAGCTCGCACATAGGACGTTCTTCCGCCATGATAACGGAAGTAGTGCGAGCAACCGGATCTCGATCCGACCGATGGGGCGAACGTCACGGACACGCCTTTGGAATCCTGACAAGCTCACGAAATGGGCTCACAGACCTAGAAGAGCGAGATACACTAGAGTTAACTCTAAGGAATCTCAGAGTTAAGGAAGGGAATTATGAAAAATGGGGAAAGAAGAATCTTTTAGGGTTTTATGGTTTTGAAAAGTAGATATAACAACAAATCCAATTAAAACAATATCGAGGCAAAACGACAGTGAACTTAAACCAATAATCACAAGATGAATGGCTTCTTTGAAAAAGGTACACCACTCACAAGGACACAAAGGCAAGTTTTAATCTTTGGATCGGGAACTTATTATTGTTAGGAACATGTTTTATTATCAAGTGTAGGTCATTTCATTTGTAATAGGTCGTTAATAATTATGGTTTATAAATGTTTGTAATTAGTTTCTCAGCTCATGTAGTAAGCCCATGAGCTGTGATAGAAGGTTCTTCTAGAACCAAGGGAAACTCCCTACTTATGTAAACACTATAAATACCCCCTCCCTAGAAGGGAGAGGGTTGTTGGTTCTAATTGCAATTATCATTTTCACTAATCATTCATTAGTTCCTTCCACTTTCTCTCTCTATAACTTTTTCTCTCTAGAAATACATATTGTTGTGATAATATGGTGACCTAACAAGTGGTATCAAGAGCCAAGGGATAGTTTAGGTTAATATTGCTTAGATTTAATAGAAATTCGTACTTAAAAACGTGTTTTAGATTGAAATTTATGGACTTTTTGGACTGAATACGTGTTTCTGCGAGTTTCTGCGCATTTCTTATGAGTTTCTGCGAGTTTGGCGAGTTAGCCATGATTTTCTGCGAGTTTCTCATGAGTTTCTGCGAGTTTCTCCTTGAAGTTTAGCGAGTTTCTGTCTTAAATTTCTGCGAGTTTGCAGTGTTGGCGAGTTTCTGTCTGAATTTCTGCGAGTTTGCAGAGTTGGCGAGTTTCTGTCTTGCATTTCTGCGAGTTTGCAAAGTTGGCGAGTTTCTGTCTGAATTTCTGCGAGTTTGCAGTTTGGCGAGTTTCTTCCTGCGAGTTTGCAGTTTTTTTTGCGAGTTTCTTTCTGCAAGTTTCTTGTCTGCGAGTTTCTTGCTAGCAAGTTTGGATTTCTGCAAGTTTGGTTTTTTCTTCTACTCATCTACTTAAGTCTAAACAACCTCAACCTTAATTATCCTTAACGATCAACATCACTTCACAAATATGTCTCAACCACCATCATCCAACTATTTTCCTTACACTCATAATCAACAACAACAACAACTAAGTCCACAACATCAACAATGGAATCAACAACAAGCAATTTATCAACAACAATTTAATCAACAATATACTCCAAACCATCCTCAACAAGGACCACAACGAACGTCAATGGTTCCACAAATCCCTCAACAACAAACATGGTTCTCTCAAATGTGCGAAGCTGTTACAAGTCAGCAATCGATTCATGAAGCTGGTTCGGATACTCGTCCTCCAATGCTTACACCAGGAAATTATGTGCAATGGTCAAGTCGATTTCTAAGGTATATGGAACTCAAGAAACCTCATGGTAAGTATCTAAAGAAGGTGATATTAGAAGCACCGTTTCAAATGCCAATCTGAAACTGTTCCGGCGATCCTACAACTGTTCCACCGAGACCCGATACTATCACAATTGTTCCACTTAGTCGTTTAACACCTGAACAACTACTTCATCTTGAAGCTGATGAGCTTGCTATGCAACAAATACTTCTTGGAATTCCTAATCCGATTTACAAAAGTATTGATGCACAGATAACTGCAAAAGCTATGTGGGAACAAATTCATCTTTTAATGGAAGGCACTGAATTGAATAAGATCGACATGGAGTCTAAGTTATATCACATCTTTGATGTGTTTACCATTGAGCCCGGGGAATCACTTGAATCATATTATCATCGTTTCACAAATGTGGTCAATGATTTGCATCGACATAAGATTGATCTTCCAACAATTGTTATTAACACCAAGTTTCTAAACTCATTAGGACCGGATTGGCATAAGTATGTTACGTTTGTTCGACAAGTCAAGGATCTTCATGAAGTCAAGCATGGATTATTGTATGATTATCTGAAACATCATCAATATGAAGTTATCAAAGATAAAGAAGCTCGTGGCACACATGGTTTCTCTACACCACCCATTGCCGATCGATTGCTCTCATGGCACATGGTTATCCAACTCCTTACCCAAAGTCAAATCATGCTTTCGATCAACAACAACGTCACTTTAGTTATGCTCCACCTACACCTTCTCATCAACTCACACCCGCAGGTGATTCTAACAATGCATACTCTGCTCAAATCAATGATGATCAAGTTGATGCCTTTGAAGCATTAAATCATGGAATGGCCTTTATTGCTAAAGCCTTCTCCAAGTTCTCTACTCAGTCAAACAATCATCTTCGTTCATCATCAAATCCCAAAAGTCATGCTGTTATACAAGGTGGAAAAGTTGAGGTTCAAAACAGAACTAGTGGTCGCCGTATGATTACAAGTGGGTATTCTGGTAATTCTGGAAATGGTCAAACATCGCCAGGGGATCGGGTAATACCTTCAAGAGAAATGTTCAAGTTGTGGAAACAGGGAATTCACCGGCTTCCGGATCTACTATTCGCTGCTATAATTGCAAAAAGCAAGGACATCTTGCTAATGCTTGTCCTGAACCACGAACAAGAGGAGGAGATTACTATAAGCAAGTCATGACGATGGCATACAAGGATGAAGCAGGAGGAGAACTCAGTGAAACTCAGCAAGGTTTTATGGCGATACTCTCTCGATGATGAATATGAAGATTTGGAAGCAAATGCTGCAGTTATTTTGATGGCAAATATGAAAGAACATCACATCACCAAACAGAGAATGGACCATTCTATGACACGGACGGTCTATCTCGGTACCGACACGATATATGTCTCATAAATGCAATTGTGTCTGCATCTGCATCTGATGAGCAGCAATCTGTTCAACATGAATCATCATTTAATCATAATGAAGTTGATCAAATTAACCCCGTGGTTACATTTGATGACTTAAGTGATGATGAAAATAATGAGCATATTGAATAGAGTGAAGCAATTCATGGTCCGATTCGAATATTCGAGTTCATTACTTCGCCATTTCAAGCTCAAACTGCAAAATGTAATGAAATAAACCATAACCTTAGGGCTGAGATTACCTCCTTGACTGCTGAACTTGAGAGTTGTCGAAAACGGATAAATGATTTTGAAACAAAAAACACCCGAGAAACAAGTTTTGAAGTGGCTTTTCAAAAATCTTACGTTAACGAACAAAATCTTCAACATCAAATGCATGAAATTGTTGCGACAAATAACGAAAAGATTTCTAAAATTGAACAAGAAAAGTCTGAACTTCAGAAAAACATCGACAATCTTCAAACGGAACTTTCAAATACTAAAACAGATTTTTCAACAAGTCGGTCAAATTTTTCTGAATTCAAGAAGAAATCTAAGAAGCGCATTGATGATCAAATCGAGGAAATTCTTCGATTGGAAAGACGGTTAAAAGATTTTGGTACTGTTGTATATAAGATTGGCCACTCAGTTAAACAGATTGAAATGTCAACTTTACTTCCGAGTCCTGATGACTCAAAACGTTTTGCTCTTGGGTATAATCACCCACGTTTTCTTCACACAGCTCTCAAGGAAATGCCCAAATTGTATAGTGCTCAATGTCTTTTAGATCCAAGCATGCAACTTGTTGTATTTGATTGTGAGGAACAATGGGCACAAGATGATCGAAGTCGCTTAAACATGCGACAAAATGGAATTTTACCATATGATTACACAAGAGAAAATGCTTCTTACAAACTGAATGTCATTTCAACACCAACGTATAATCTTTCTAAAAAAACTGAGGCATCTTGTGTAGAAGGTCCCGTTCACAGTGTTGCACAACTAAATGGTCCTTTACCGTCCTCTTGCAAAAGCAACTCATTGCCAAAAACTCCTAAATCTTGTTTAGTATTACGATACTTTCAAACGTTTATGGAAGATATTTCATTTTTAGAAACGGCAATTGAGAAAAATTCTGAGTTAAAAGCATCTAATTTTCAATCTGCTTATGCAAGAGAGCAAAGACAAATGTTTCAAACCCAAATCTCACCTCATGTCGCACATCTGCGTCTGTGTGCAACACACTGGGAAAGGGAACTTCAACAAGAGGTGACTTCAATGATTGAAGCTTTTAACACACTTGAAAACTCAGTTTCACAAGAACAATGCAAAATCCAAGATCTTCAAAATGCCCTTGATCGATTGTTAGAAGATGCTCTTTCTGCTAATATTGCTTCTGTGGTTATATATTGTGAATTTGCTTCTGTGAATGAAAATGTGTTACCTTTGAGAATCTCAATATGGTTCAACCGTTGGAAATGGACAATCAGATGTTAAGGCATGAAATTGCGAAATTAAAAGAGGAAAATGAAAAACTGTTTTCACAAAATGATGATGTTCAATCTAAACTTTCAATGGAGATTTCTGAACTTAAACGAAGACTTCAATGGTGTCAGTCTAAGACAATTGAATCTGAACTTGCTTTGCAAAATCACATGGAAAAGGTGTCTTTGGATCAGTCGTGAATTTCAAAAGTCGAATTTCTTGATGATGAAAATGCATCGTTAAAATGTCAAATTTTCAAATATGAACAAGAGATTGCACAAGTCAAACAGGAATATAAAACGATTTTTGATTCTCTTAAAACTGTTCGTTCTGAAGCTTCAAAAGAACTTGATCACCATGTTGAATACACTCGACAAATGTTGGGTGAACAAGGAAGATTAAATTCCATAATTCAGGATTAAAAACACATCATCATTGAGCTTAAAGAAAAGCTAGCTAAACAAGAATCTAGCAAGTCTAGTAACACAAAAGTGATTGCTCTTGGTATGTATATAATTGATAAACCTCGTGGAACTAATTTGCTTTCTTCCACTTCTACAAGAATAGTTGCGTCTACTAATGTTAGAAGATCCGAGCATAAGAGACACCAAGAAAATACTAGGATCTCGCAACATAGGAAGAGCACTCGTCCGACATCAGAAGTAGAAGTTCATCTTAGGAAATCGAATAAAAATCATGTTGCATCTGCTTTAGATTCAAATTTGGCAACTTGTAATTCTAATGTCAGTGTAACGAATGATAAGTCTGTAAACGTTTCAAACGTTAATGCTTCCTGTGTGTTTTGTCGTAAAAGTATGATGTCTGGTAATCATGATAAATGTGTTGCAAAATCTCTGTTAGATCGTTCTAAGAAATCTATAATTGGCTCTCCCTCTAGGTCCTCACTAGTTGCAAAATCGAATTTAGGGAAGGTGCACAATGTAGTTTCTGAGAAATTTGTAGACACACCCATTGCTACAAAAACATCTCCTAAGCAAGTGTACTCACCTAGTGACTTCACTAAGACCAAAGCGAAACATAATTGGTTATGGCAACAATGGTTGCAGCGTACCTCAAGTTTTAAATGGATTCCTAAATGTGCAAATGTGTGTAACACTAACATAATGGAACCCACTAACTCTTTGGGTTCCACTGCTTCTATCATACCACCCTCGTTGTCTTCGTGTGTTACAGGTGATTCAACTCGTTCTGTGGATTGTTGATAGCGGATGTACCCGACATATGACAGGAAATCTAAAGCCGTTAATAAACTTTGTTTCAAAGTTCATCGGTACTGTCAGATTCGGGAATGATCATTTTGCTGCAATAATGGGATATGGAGATTATGTCAATGGAAACATCGAGATCAGTCGGGTTTATTATGTTGAAGGTCTTGGACACAATCTTTTCTCTGTTGGACAATTCTGTGATGATGATTTGGAAGTTGCGTTTCGCTCCAAAACATGTTACGTACGTGACTTGGACGGACATGATTTACTAACCGGCAATCGGAGCACAAATCTTTATACGATTCCTATGTCCGATATGATTGCATCTTCACCGATTTGTCTTCTCTCCAAAGCAACTTCGACTAAATCATGGTTATGGCACAAAAGGCTTTCTCATTTAAACTTCAAAACCATGACTGAACTCGCTCGTCATAAGTTAGTTGATGGTCTTCCAAGGTTCCGATACACCAAAGATCATTTATGTTCGGCTTGTGAACAAGTCAAGAGCAAGAGATCTAACTTTCCCTCAAAACCCGAACCAAGTTCTCAACATGTTCTTAACTTACTTCATATGGATTTATGTGGCCCTATGCGTGTACAAAGTGTGAATGGAAAACGTTACATTCTGGTTATTGTTGATGATTATTCACGATGGACTTGGGTCTATTTTCTCCGCACTAAAGATCAAGCTCCAACAATGATTATCACATTTCTCACAAAGATTCGTGTTCAACTCGAAACACCGTCCGCATTATAAGAACAGATAATGGAACTGAATTCAAAAATCAAACACTTCGTGCTTATTTTGAGAAAGTTGGAATCACACATCAAACCTCAATTGCCCGTACTGAACAAAATGGTGTTGTTGAAAGACGAAACCGAACGTTAGTGGAGGCCGCTCGAAAGATGTTGATTTTCTCACAATTACCGGATTTCTTGTGGCTGTCAAGCGTCTCAACTGCATGCTTTATTCAAAACCGTTCCATCATTCATACACGTCATAATAAAACTCCATATGAGATTATTCACAACCGCAAACCGATATCGATATTTTCATGTTTTCGATGCACTATGCTATCCGAAAAATGATCGTGATGATATTGGTAAACTTCACCAAAAGCTCGACATTGGAGTGTTCATTGGTTACTGTGAAAATTCGAAAGGATTTAAAATTTGGAATCGTCGAACTCGACAAATGATGGAAACCGTTCATGTTAACTTTGATGAGCTTACGAAATGGCTTCGAGCAAAACCGCTTAGGACCCGCATCCAACCGTCTAAACTTTCCTTCTTCATCAGTTGTTCCACCCATGGAATTCACTCGTCAACAATTGGAAACATTGTTTGCTCCTCTGTTTGATGAGATTCCTGAAAGTAGTGCTCCAGATGTATCAACTGTTTCCGCTGCACACCCTGATCATACTCCAATACCCGATACACCTGCTTCAACAACAACAACTGTTGCACCAGATGCACCGCTGAATGATTCTCAATCAACAGAAGAACACATTGCATCCAACACTGACACAGCTGATGAATCACAAACTCAAGAAGTACCCGTACCTGCAGATTATGACAGAAATGCTTTCTTCAATCCATTTGCTCCAGCTCCAACCATTCCAGACATTGGCGAGTCGTATTTACGCAATTTGGAACCGTCTAATATGCATGCAACATTCAATCACCACCCTTCGACACATAAATGGACGAAAGATCATCCCTTAGTAAATGTGATTGGCGATCCTTCTAACCCAGTTATGACGAGACAACGACTTCATACTGATGCTGAAACTTGTGTTTATGCACTCACTGTTTGTCAAGATGAACCACGAAACATTAAAGAAGCCGTGACATATGACAACTGGATAGAATCTATTCAAGAAGAGTTGAATCAGTTCAAACGTCTAGAAGTCTGGGAGTTAGTTCCAAGACCAGATGGGATCTATGTCATTGGACTCAAGTGGATCCGAAAAACAAACTGGATGCTGAAGGCAATGTTATTCGCAACAAATCTCGTCTTGTGGCTAAAGGGTATTCTCAAGAAGAAGGAATCGATTATGAAGAATCATTTGCACCAGTGGCTCGACTTGAAGTTGTACGAATATTTCTGGCATATGTTGCACACAAGAATATCACGGTTTATCGATGGATGTAAAACGGCATTTCGAATGGTCAACTCGTGAAGAAGTTTATGTGGGTCAACCGGACGGGTTCGTTGACACAGATCATCCTAACTACGTGTACAAGCTCAAAAAGGCTCTTTATGGTCTTAAACAAGCTCCACGGGCCTGGTACGACAAACTGTCAAAATTTCTTCTCGCTAATCAGTTTACCAAAGGAACTGTTGATCCAACATTTTTCATTCAACGTCACGGGAGGATATTTTGATTGTTCAAATTTATGTTGATGATATCATTTTTGGTTCAACACATAAAAAGTATTCAAACGCTTTTGCAAAATTAATGAAACAAAATTTTGAAATGTCCATGATGGGTGAACTAAAGTTCTTCTTAGGACTTCGGGTTCATCAATCTCCCCGTGGCATATTTCTAAATTAGTCCAAATATGCTCTTGAAATCTTGAAGAAACATGGAATGACCAGTTGTGATACTTATAACACACCTATGTCTGCAACCTCACCAAAGTTGGATGCTGATTTACATGGGAAAATTATTGACCCTACAAAATACCGAAGTATTATTGGGTCTCTCATGTATCTAACAGCCAACAGACCTGACATTGTATTTGCTGTATATCTTTGTTCCCGTTATCAGTCAAGACCAACTGAACGACACCTCAATGAGGCTAAAAGAATCCTTCGCTACGTAAAGGGAACCATTCACTTGGGAATCTGGTATCCAAAGGATTTTGGTTTTGCACTCACAGCTTTTTCAGACGCAGATCACGCAGGTGTTTAGATACACGCAAAAGTACATCCTGGTGGTGTCCAATTTCTCGGAGATAAACCGGTGTCTTGGCGGTCAAAGAAACAAGACGTACATCTATGTCATCAACGAAGCATAATACGTTGCCATGTCAGCATGCTGTGCTCGGATAATTTGGATGAGATCACAACTGATGGACTACGGTTTTGTATTCGACAAGATTCCGATGTATCGTGACTCCAAGAGTGCCATTGCAATCTCCTGCAACACGGTTCAGCATTCCAAGTCAAAGCATATCGCTCTCCGATATCATTTCATCAAAGAGCATGTTGAACAGGGTACAATTGAACTATACTTTGTGGGCACTCAATACCAATTGGCGGATCTGTTCACCAAAGCCTTGCCACCAGCAAGGTTTACTGAGCTTGTCCATCAAATTGGGATGCGGTGTTTGACTCGAAGATCCGAAAATTTAATCAAACGTTCTTAAAACGTCAAACACCAAAAACATTTCTTTGTAAATACATATTTCAAAATCAAAATACAACAATATAAAATCTATACAAAACCCAAAAAGATTTTTTCTTTTTCATTTTTCACCAAAAAAAAAAAAAAAAAAAAAACGTTTTTAATATTCTAGGGACTAAAAGTGTCATTTTCTCATTCCACTCCCTTTAAAACCTTAGTTTTTATTCATTCTTCATATACCCTTCATTCTCAAATTTACAAACACCTGCTGCTGCTTATTCTCTTTGGTCCCATTCGATCCATATCAAGATTTTTCTTTTTTATTCCAAATCAATTGTAAGTATCTTTAACTAATTGTTGCGTTAAGTATGTTTTAATTGGGGTTCCTATTCTCGTATATAGGACATAATCGATCTTAGGTTATGCGGCACTTAGGTTATGCGGATCTGATCTTAGGTTAGGAATCTGGCTAATCTGTTGAGCTTTATGAATTTAGGGTTCTTGATTTATATGAATGCTTGGTGAGTTCCCTAGTTTTGTAAAGTTATGAATATAGGCGAGTTTTGTATGAACTTATGATTTTTGGCGAGTTTGTAATGTTTCTTATGAATATTGGCGAGTTTGCCAAAGTAAATGAGTGCTTGCGAATTTTTTCACTAGATTTGATTATTGGCGAGTTTGATATAAACTTATGCGTTTTGGCGAGTTTATCCTGGATTTATGAATTTTGGCGAGTTTGCCGACTAATTGTGATTTTTCGCGAGTTTGCCGTCTAATTATGAATTTTTGGCGAGTTTTCCGTCCAATTCAATTTTGGCAAGTTTGCCATTTACTTAAATTTTGGCGAGTTTGCCATTTACTTAAATTTTGGCGAGTTTGCCATTTACTTATGAACTTTGGCAAGTTTCTCTTCAGTTTGTATTTGGCGAGTTTGTCTCTCTAAGAATGTGGCGAGTTTCTCTTTGCTAAGTTGTGAGTTTGAAACTTTGGCGAGTTTGTTATTAGGATTAGCGCCTGGCGAGTTTGTTTATATTTTGGCGAGTTTGTATCCTTGCGAGTTTCTCTTAGATTTGGCGAGTTTGCATCCTTGTGATTTTCTCTTCGATTTAATGTTTGGCGAGTTTGCCATGAAATAATGGCGAGTTTGCCTAGGTTAAATGTTTGGCGAGTTTGCCTTATACACATGAACTTTGCGAGTTTCTCTTAGGCTTAGAAAGTGGCGAATTTGCCTTATACACATAAAACTGGCGAGTTTCCTTGTTCCTTGAATAATTGCGAGTTTATAAAGTGGCGAGCTTGAAAACCACACACAAGAATTTTGGCGAGTTTGCATGTTTGCAAGTTTCTAATTTTTTTGTTTAACTTATGCATGTTTGCGAGTTTGTGTTGCTTGCGAGTTTCTTGTTGTGTGATTGAATAATGGCGAGTTTCTACCTGCCCTATGATTACTTGCAAGTTTGTCATTGGTTCAAGGTTTAAGGACATGTTGTGCATTTGTACGATTTGAAAATTTTTGCAAGTTTGTGCGTTTAAGGTTTCATAATAGAGTTTACTGAGCATTTAGGATCCCCTTAATAAATTTTGGCGAGTTTGTATGCTTGTTATTCTTCACGAATTTGATGTTTCTAGTGTGTTTCAATTGAGTCTTAGCAAGTATGACTTAGTTAATTTTGAGAGTTTCACTCATAAATGATTTTGTGTGTTTGCATTGTTTGTATGTTAGGATCATATGAGTTATCTCTCTAACATGTCATTACCAATTCTTGGATATCTTGGTAAATGCTTTGTTTCAGGTCTAAACATGTCTCAAGGATCTCTCACAAAGAAAGACATGTATCCCATTGACGATGAACGCAATATTGCGCTTTCAAACTCTCGTATTGATTTCGAACAACTTCTATGCCATCCCACGTGTCAGATTATCGTGGAAATTCTTAAGAAGCACTTCTGTAGGCATCTTCGACTTTATCGCAAGTGTCCCTGCGATCTACTTGCATCAATTCTGGCATTCACTCAAGATAAGTAATGATTCCACCATCATGACAGCATTGACAGAACTCCAGTTGAATTTGATGTTAGCATTCTTCGTCATGTTCTTCATCTTCCTCTTGAAGAAACAAAGACCAACACTTCATTCATACCATCTCCATCGTTTTCACAAATTGCATTATCTCTTCGAAAAATGGGTTATGATGAGTCGTCTCAACCGCTGTCAACCAGTTCGATGTAAACCGAAATTCATTCCCTAACCATGGTTATCATTGTTTACCATACTCAGTCATTGTGTTACGGGAAAAGCTACAGGCCATGAACACCCTCGCTTGGAACTACTTCAAATCTTCTGGGGTATCATTAATACACAACACCTTGATTATGCACAGCTAATCTGGAATGATATGATATATCAAGCACGGCAGTTTACCAATAAGAAAGGGTATAAAATTCCATTTGCTCGTTACACCAAGCTTCTTATTGAATACTTCATGCAAGTAGATCCAAGCATCGACAAACGAATAGAAAGTGCTGATCAGTATCATACTCCTCACATGGATCATGTGCTTAAAACTGTTAAAGTTCAAAGCACTAGCACAACAAACAAAGGCTTAAGAATTCCTGATCGTCTCTTTAATGATGGCATCAAGCTGACTACCGCTTACAGGGACTATGATCAAGCAGAAAAAGCAGGAACTGTTGGCATTATTTCTAAAGGTAGAAGAAGGAAATCCACTGCAAAACACAAGCAAACCTCACTGATTGACGAAGATTTGTCCAAATCGAACATGTTGTGAAGAAGAACAAGTTCATCATCACGACGAAGATGCTAACCCTACAGAAACTCAAAGAATTCTCAAAGTGAAACAAGAAAAAGCTGCAAGACAACGTGGTAAAACCATCAGTAGTCAAACTCTACTACTTCAATCTCCTCGCACTCACAAAGAAGACCAAGCAATTCTGAAGAAAACCTTGGCTATCACCAAACGTCATCACCAAGCTAATCTTGAAAGGTTGCAGAAGAAGGGTGCAGGATCAGGTTCTAAGGTGATTTCTGAACCACTTCAACAACCCATGAATGAATCAGAATCTTCCGAATCGGATAACTCAATTTTTGCAAAGACTCTTCATCCAAAGATGAATCTGATCAATTCATTCGTTCTGATAATGAAGAATCTGTCAACAATGATGAATCTGAGAATGATGATTTTGATGATGTTTTCACTGATAAACCACATTTGCAAGGTGCCGCTCATAACCAACAATCACTAACACAACCACCTCCAAAGCATCCTCAGATAACAGTCTAAGACGAATGTTCCTTCCAAAACCACCTTTAAGATCAGGCTCCCTTCTCGACAAACATCTGAAGCAACTGAGAAAGATAAATTTCAAGACATTCAAGCACAGCTCACTTCTCTTCAAACCCAAGTTCAGATACAACAAAAGCAACTTCAAGAACAACATCAACAGATTCAGAAGTTTCCATTACCAGAGCAGATTGAGGAAATCCTTAAACAGGTTCTTCCTACAGAGGTCAAGAGTTGCGTTAATGAAGTTCTGCCATCGGCCTTACGCACATATGTTAAAAACAAGCTTCAAGGTGCTGTAGCCACTCATCTTCAAACACACCCAATAAACCTTGAAACAAAACCTTCCACGTTGCCTGTCGTTGATCTCAAAAGTCAACTTCTGGAGAAGATAATTGATGATGATGAAGAAGTGGAACTTCGAGACGCTCTACTCAAATCCATGAAGAGGGCTGATAAGAAAAGTGCATCTGCATCGTGCAAAGATATCCCGCCTCGTAAACGCAGACCCAATGATAAAGATGATGAGTCACGTCCACGCGACAAACGTTCCAAATTCACTGCACCGTCATCTTCAGTTTTTCAAACCACTTCTCATGCTATTTCACCTGAAGATGAGATTCAACCACAATCTTCCAATCAACCTCCACAACAGATCGTCTCTCAAGTCATATCCTAGCCACCATTCAACATGCAACAAGATGATGCACCAGAATGGATTGACTCCTCCACGACTCAGTTTGACTGGTTTGAAGATATGGTTGATGCTCATCCAGATGATGATCTTCCTAATGAAGCTTCCATTGTGGGTTTCACAAAGAATTTGAAACAGATCATGAAGGTGCAGAAACTTCAATTGTCTCACATTTCCACTATTCGCCGAGCAGGGTTCACACAATTTAAGACTTCCACCACTTCAAGGCTTCAATTTGAATACAATCTTGAGGAAGTTGCACGAGCAATGTCTGAGAACGTTACTTGGGATGTTTCGCGCCCTCCGTGCTTCCAAAACATTCAAGTTTCATGACTATTCTCAACCTTTACCACTCATGGGTCATACCCACAATCTCAAGGTACCCACACCTTATTTTTTTAATCATGATCTAGAATATCTAATGTATGGAAACACAGATCCAGAGAAACGGTATGCAACATCATTGTCTAAGTTTCATGCTGCGGTTTACACTCAAGAGGGAATGGAGGAAGAAGTTGCTGACTTGTTTAGTTCTTCGGTTGTTAATTATAATGATGAGGCCGAACTTGGCATCTTCCACTGGCCTAATATGCGTAAATGGTTTTACAAATGGCGGCTCACATTCACCTCCAAACACAAAGTGTGTTATAACCACCGGATCTTGTCCATTAAAAGTGCAGAGATTATGGATAAATACGGGTACAACTTTTTAACTAACATCAAGGTTCGCAGAGCTGACGACAACGAGTACACTTTCAACGAAGCTGACTACAAGTTTCTGAACCTCAACGATATCGAAGATATGTATCTTCTCAAAGTTCAAGGAAAACTTGAGCATCTTCCTGGAAGCTTACAATATGATATCTTCAACTCAATCCTCATTTTTATCCGCAGTCTTGTCATTAAGTCAAGAGTTGAAGATCTTCATCTTGGTGTTGAAAGTTATCAGAAACGTCTGAATCTTACCAAACCTGATCTCCAACCACCCGGCATTTATGACCAGCAACCGTATACATTCACCACATCACCATTTGGATTACACTTCATCCGGAACAACATCGTCAAATTCATGAGATATGAAGAAATCCACAAGTTCAGTGACGATACGTTGACACATGTAAAGGTTGAGCTTGTCAACATTCTTGAAGATCTGAATGCGGGCAGAAAACAACGTTGGTTGTGGAACATGACATGGAAGAGAAGCGATGTTAAGCAAGCTGAAAAGTTTGTCAAGAAAATTGATTCACGACTCAAGTTCTGAGTTCAAATGCGACGACTTGAAGGCTATGTTGGAGGAAGAGCAAGGGTTCCGAATATCTTGACGTTTCGTCGACCTGAATGAAGTACTGAAGTTAGTTAGTTTTTTGGAACATTACTGGAACATTTAAACATCTGTCTGTAATAACTCTAACTCTTTACTTTCATTCGTATGCTTATATGAATTGATTATGTTTTTCAGTTAAACCTTGAGCTCGAACTTTTTCACAAGCACAACAAATCTGATAATATGTTTTTTACAACCTGTAATAAACTGTTTCAAATTCGACTCAAGAAGGCTATCTCTCGAATATGCTTCCATATTTGAGGGGGAGTACTTTTGTTCAACGAAAACAAAATCTGATTCCACGAAAGGACCCTGTGGTACGTTTCAGTGCCTCAATCCTAATTAAAGGAGCGAAAGCTTCTTAACTGTTTAAAACAAAATCTTTGTTCAAAATCAAATGTTCTTGAAATCTGTTTCTTCCCAAAAGAATTTCAAACACCTCAAAAAGCATATTTTAATCACCATGTTTTTCAAAAACATCATACATATGCTATTTTTGAGGGGGAGAAATGTGATTAAAATTGTTGATCAGGATGTTATGGAATCTCATAACGTGCTCGACTCAGATATCACCAATGAATTGACGATCTTTGAATGTCAGTAATCGAAAAGATTTGTCTTTCAAGAATTATCTTAGTAGAATGTACCAATCCGAGACACTCTTGATTGACATGAACTTTGAAGGGTCTAACCTCCTTTTCAAGGAGAGTTTACATCTTCAAGGTAGTTATTAGAGCTAGTTGTCACCTAAAAGCTGATAATGGAACTCTTTAACTATACAACGTAACCGTGTCTCGCGGGGAATTGTCTATCAAGAGTCGATCAATTCAAAAGTGCGAACTCTTCCCTCTCTGTGCAGATTTCAGTCATAACTCATAAGCACATGTGGAGGGGGAGTATTTCTGAAAAACCAAAAACTCTCAAGGTGTTAGCAAAACATGTTTTTCATCATAAACATCTTGAGAGATTTTCAAGAAAAGGTTTTGTGGCAACATAGGATAGTCATGGAGTTAAAAGGTGACTGAGTTTAGGAATAAACGTCCTATGATCCGCCAGAGCCGGAGGGATCTACCCAAGGACACCACAAATAGTTAGTATTTAGAAGTCCTTAGGTATGATTGAAAAAGGAGAAAATGAGAATCGGAGAAAGAAGGAGTTGAAGAATTAAAAAGAAAAGTTAAAGAAAAGGGTGAAAAGAAATAGCCCTCCAAAAGTATTCAACTTAGGGCAGTCACCGGGTTCAATTCATATGCTACTGGTTGTCACAAGATGACACCGGTATTGAAAACAAAGTCGTCATGGACCCAGTGACGCAATGCACTAAACCTTCTAAGCCACTCAAGTTCTCTCAAAAGAGCTTGTTTCATTCTCACAGGGAACCCTACGTAACCTATCGACTCTCTCTTAGAGATTGTTGGTATTGAAGAAGGAGACCCTCTCCCTAGTCTCCGCTTAGGAAAATCAAAGCGCACTAATCGAGTCTAGAGCCATGAGATTTATCAAAAGATCTCTTAGGAACACATAATATCTCATCACTTGATTGTTCAAACAATAAGGACACAAGTGACATATTCCAGAGTCCTACGCAGATCTTAGCAATCTGCCAGAACATTTATGAGGGGATTCACAATTGTGATCCTCAGTGATTGAATGGAAATTCCTGCCAGGGTCAACATCAAACAGCCCTGACAGCAGGTCACTTCGGTAACTCCTTGTGGGTTACGCTTAGTGTGTCTCAAACGGTCTACAGTCGTGGGGTGATGCTTCGGTGTACCTCAGCGACTCATCTGAACTGTAGGTGTATTTCGGTACATCGTGTTATCTCACTTGTGGGACTCCAGTTCAGGAACAGCCTTTGTGAGAATTAGAGATGTGTTTTCACACTATGCTGTTAACACTCTCGAAGTTCAAACTTGTAAGTGCTGGATTATTTCTAACCCATGATTTATGTTTTCTTCTTATGGATCCTCACGGGTGGAAAAGATCGTGCAGACTCTTCACATGCTCATACCAACATCAACACAAATTGAAGTTCTCTCAAAAAGCAAAGAAAATTTCAGAAAGAATTCTACATCAATGTCAAAGAATCTGCAAAGTTATGAGATAAAGATCAAAGTTAAAGAATGAGAGCTTCAAATATATGAATCACAAACTTCACCAGAAGTATGAGCATGCTGGAAATGACTTTCATCACTAACAACAAAGATGTCGATAAAGGCAGATTTCACAACTGATCACAACAACAAGAACAAAGAACAAAGATGCAAAGAATCAAAGACGTCACAAGCTATGAACTCCAAAGAAGTTCGAGACGTCAAACGACCTAAGCAAGACAACAAATGATGACCAACCCTTAGGGGGAGATTGTTAGGAACATGTTTTATTATCAAGTGTAGGTCATTTCATTTGTAATAGGTCGTTAATAATTATGGTTTATAAATGTTTGTAATTAGTTTCTCAGCTCATGTAGTAAGCCCATGAGCTGTGATAGAAGGTTCTTCTAGAACCAAGGGGAAACTCCCCTACTTATGTAATCACTATAAATACCCCCTCCCTAGAAGGGAGAGGGTTGTTGGTTCTAATTGCAATTATCATTTTCACTAATCATTCATTAGTTCCTTCCACTTTCTCTCTCTATAACTTTCTCTCTCTAGAAATACATATTGTTGTGATAATATGGTGACCTAACAATTATGGTCGTACCCCCAGTTAGGTAGTACACTGCCATGGTTTGCGGTGGTAATTTTTTATGTTGTTATTATTAAACAAAGAAAACGACAAATCTTTTTGTATTTTTATCTTATATATATATATAGAAACAAAAGGAAAATATTTTTGTGTTTTATACGTTTTGAGATGTTTTTGGGTTTTTTTGGATTTTTTTTTTTTTTTTTTTTTTTTTTTTTATAAGAAAATATATATATAGATATAGATGGATGGTATGAACAAAGAGTGAATATTCAAATCACTAATCTGCTAAACGGAAGATAATTAGCACAGCTCCCCGGCAGCGGCGCCAAAATTTGATTCACTCCCAGACTGTCAAGTTTTGTCACACAAGCTGACCACTTGTGAATGGTCAACCGTAACGAACTTCAAACAGTCTGGAACCAAATGCAATGAAGTCCAGGAGAGTATAGTGTTTCCCCAGGTCGTTATGTCCCAACGAGCTGTGCGAGAATAATCAAACGAATAGTGATCGAGAGGATTTGAACGGAAAAGAGATATGATTGATTAAACCTAAAGAAAAAGTTTATAAATTACAGGGGCTTAAATGCAAATTAAAGAAAATTAAAAAGCTAAATTATATTAAATAAACGCTATCACTATATTTAAAATGATGTTTTTGATTTTTCTTTTATAAAACTTAAATTAAAAACTACGTGACGTACAAAAGAAAATGTGAACTGAAACAATATTAATCCTAAAAATATGAAAATGACATTTTTACAAACCTAATGATAAGAGAAAATTTTTAGAAAAATAAAATTATTTTTATTACTATTTATTTAATTATTATTAATTAAAAACTATTTTTGACTATTTAATAATACCCTAAAATACAAGAAAATAAGAAATAAAGCTAGAAAAATGAAATTATGACTTGGAAAAATCTAAAATAACTAAAGAGAATTTTCAAAACTAATTTTGTATTTTTCTGATTATTTTTCTATTTTCTATGAATAAAAAACTATTTAAAACTACTTAAATTGCTAAAAATTACAAATTTAACTAAGAAAAATCTGGAAAAATATTTTTTTGACTTTTTATATTTATCTTAACCTAGGAAAAATGAAAACTTATTTTTTTGAAACTTTTCTGATTTAATTGTATTAAAAGCTAATTAAAAATGCCTAAAAACTGTTTTAAATGAAGAAAAATAGCAAACAGTGCTAGAAAAATATGAAAAATTCAGGAAAAGTCTAAATTAATATTCTGAATCTATGAAAAATATAAAAACAGTAGCTTATGTGTAGGAATATGAAACTGCAGTGACAAGTGCTTATAAATAAGCACTTGAAATAAGCTAAAGTTACCAACTGAGCACCAATCTATCACAGAAGCTATAATATGTTAAAACTACTCAAAAGCAACTAATTACAACTGACCTAAACCTCTAAAGTGCAAACTAAACAGATTTGATTATTTGAGCTTAAGTGCCACAAACAGTTTTGGGGTGCTACTTTGTGGCTAGAAAATAAGCACTTCAACTAAGCTGAAACTCAGAAACAGATGTTGGGACCTAAAGTTGACCTGGCTAGCTACTTAAAAACCAAATGTGAGCCCTGGACAAGCTCTTATGAGCTTGTGCCAAGCTCTGCACAAAGCCTGTGCACACTCAGTATATACTAAGTGTGTGCACAGGGGAGATAAGCTCAACTTGACAAGCTATTTTGAGGCTTGTACAAAATTTCTAAAAATCTATAAAAATCATATTAAGAGACTTGACCAACTGAAGTTTTTAACCCCAGAGTTTCACTGAATTTGAACCAGAATTGAATCAATGAAAATTCACCCAAGGTTGGGTGAAAACTGAATTTTCAACTTTGACTTTCTAAGCAGTTTTTGATACTTTGACTTAAATGAGATTTGAGCTTAAACCATGAGCTGATTATGATGTTTTAAGGTAAAATAAAGCTATATTAAGCTACTCCACTGTTATCTAAACACAAATCAAGCATTTGATTTCACAAACTTCTAACAGATATGAAATGAGAACAGATTCTTGGTGATTTTGACTTTGAGCTTATGCAGAAGCAAAGTGATGACTAAAATGATTCAAGTGACCCTTATCAAGACTGATAATGCAGATTTCAAGTGCAAACCAAGGCTCAATTTCAAATATGCCCACTGATCCAAACACCACTTTCACAACTGTTAAACTAATGGCTATACTTAAATGACTAACTAGCTTATGCTACTACTGAAACTGAATCATTCTACCCTAATAACAGTTAAATGAGCATATCTAAACTAAAGCTAACAGTAAATCAAGACAGATATATATATGTGAAACTCACTTGTGTCCACAGCCACTATGGCTTGCCAAGAATCAAAGAAAGAACCACTACCTACAACTGTTTTAATCCCATATCTAACTAAGAATCAACCCATATCCAATTCTGCATCAGCCCAAACCATTTCCATGCCTGCTTATCCAAAATCTCTTCTCAGTTTGACTTTTGTTGACCAAACACCAATTTTGATTGAAACTGAATTATAAGCTTACTCAAAGCTATAAACAGCTTAAATAAGCTTATTTGAAGTAAAATAAAGCTACTTGGAGCATTGATTATAAGAGCAGGAAACTGAATTTTTCAACAGTGAGCATAAAAACTTGAAACTATAACAAAACTTTGAATTGATACTTGAAAGCAGATTATATTGATAAAACAGCTTGAGTTTAGTACATGGAAACAAAAGATTACAGATTGATACTTAAACTAAAACATTAATATTAAAAACGACATATATGTGAAAAATAAAACTAAGTACTACTCTTCTACTCCTTCTTCTTCCTCTATTTATATGCAAAAGGTCTTCTTTCTCTCTCCTGAGCATTTCCCACTTTCTTCTATAGCCATTGGATCACTTGGGATAGATATTGGCCGTTTGTGGATTTTGGCGGGAAAAATGGTTTTGCCAGTTGGAGAGGTTGAGTGCAAGGGGGGAGAAAGCATTTAATGCTTCTTGGCTTGGGGTGTTTGGAGGGTAGGAATAGGGTGTGATGATGATGGAGTGTGTTGGAGGATGCAGGTGCAGGTGATGATGAGGGGGAAGGGAACCCGTGAGCGGGCTTTGACCAAGTTTGACTGAGGGAGTATTATATTAGACAGGGGGGTCAAATGTGGTTTGGCAGGGGGTCAATTGGCTTGGCAGGGGGTCAAGTGGTACAAAGGGTCAAGGTCCAAAGGGTTTAGGCTTGTATAATATCAAGGACCAATTTGCAATTTCTGATTCTTGAGGGACCAATTCTGCCATTTTCCAAAGTTGTTTCAAGGGACCAAAATTGACAAGTTCCATTAGTACAAGGACCATAATGGACATTTTCAAACTTCCAAGGACTATTTTTGCCAAATTTGAAACTTGAAGGACCAAACTTGTAATTTCTCAAAACTTTTGACATTTTTCACCAAAGGACTAATTATGACAGGTTATGATTTTAAAAGGACCTTTGGTGATTTTACTTTTGAAATAAGTGCTCAGGGACTATTTCTGACAACTTTTGAAACTTGGGGGACTGAAACTGCCAATTATGCAAACTTAGCTCATTTTTCATCTGATTTTAAACATTTTGCATCTGAAACATATAAAATGTAACTTTGAGATATTTTCAGTATTTTGATGCATTTCTGAGCATTTTTAAACGTTTTGCAGTTCAGATTTAACCAAAAATGATGAGTATTTACACACTCATCAACACGGAAAGCACATCACACACCAGAAATGTTAAAACAATAGTCAATCTTATGTAGCCATATCAAGTTTCATAGATTTTGATCATATCAATTATCTGAGCTGTCCTACTTCACTTCTTATAGCAAATAAACAGCTTCATATACAATTCTTAAGCTACAAAATAACGATAGGTATTTAATAGAGATATCATTCCAGAAAGCATATATACCTCCACTCCATTTATTTCTTTGAATAAACTAAAGCACATAAACCCAATAAATAAGGTATCAACTAACCTCGGCTCCCGTGTTTTTGCGCCCTAGTGAATTGAACGCTATAAATATCTCCACATCAAGTATGTATATAATGGCTTAGACATATTTGGTTCCCTTTCATCATGACAATATCATTATATAAAATGTACTGGCTGATCTATGCTATCTTATGTATACTTCATAATAGCATGATTACTAATGTATTTGAGGGGATGATCATAAATATTTCAAAGGGGAGCCAAGTTTCTCTCTATAAAGTTAATCTTCGTTTCCATTTTGAAGTTCTGCTTGCTGATTAAATAAAAGTCTGAAGTTTAGTTACACTGGATAGACTGATGATAGTACGTATATGTGTTAAACTTCTTCTAAAATATAATTATCTGAAGCAGCAAAAAAGATGGGGCTTACTTTCACCAAGTTGTTTAGCGCACTGTTTGCTAAGAGAGAGATGCGAATTTTGATGGTTGGTCACGATGCTGCTGGTAAAACTACCATCTTATACAAGCTAAAGATTGAAGAAATCGTGCAACAATCCCTACAATCGGTGAGTCCTGATCAATAAAAGTTTCAAAATCATCTATTAAATTACAATAAACATCAATTTATCAGTACATCTGATGTTAGTGATCCGTAAAGTAAATTAAACAAGTCATTTGATGGATGTAATTGTTACTTTCAGGTTTGAATGTTGAGACTGTTGAATATAAGAATATCAGCTTCACAGTCTGGGATATTGGTGGCATCTCTACATCAAGTATGTATATAACTGTATATAGTGGCTACTTACATTGAGACTCCTGAAAAATCACTGAAAGTGAAAACCAACATAATCACTTCATGGCACATAAGTTTTTTTTAAATAGCCATGTTAGTTGCGTTTGCAATAACTATGTTACAGGAAAACAAACAGATACACAAAACCTAAGTAGCTGAATATACCTTAAGCAATTGGTTGTGAATTTTGGCCCCTTAAGCATGCTTGTTGGCTACTCGTGCACGAATTTGTATGATTATTATGTGTGATCTCAGAGATTCCTATCTCCAAAATAAAATGTTAATAATAAATTTACTTAAAAGTATTGTTTGTATACCATACTCATTATATACATATAAATAAAAGCTAGAAACTGAACGCACCTTCCGATGTTGATTGCGGTTGATGATTGCTCCTATGTAAGCTTAAATTCCCTCTTCCAAAACATCAGCAAGTAGAGTTATAGGAGATGTAACCAAAATAAACAATGAATCACACATATAATTCACGGTTTAAGGACTCACATGATTAAGTAATTTAAACTACCCCTTTAGATTAAACATCATAAAACATATAATTTTATTAATAATTTGAACAATGTTACATTAATCTACTATATATGTTCATCTGATCGTATAGCATACCAATCATTATCTCCCGTCTTATATTTGCATAAGGCTCCTTCCATGTCAATAGTTCCCACATCACTATTCCAAAAGAGTAGACATCAACCTAAACATACAATTACATATGCATTACTAACATAGATTGCAACAAAAGTTTTGAGAAGAATGACAAGTTAATCAATAAAAATGATAATCTAAACTTTTCATTGACCTTTTCTTTGCGGTTCAAAAGTTCCAAAGCTATCCATGGGAATGCTCCTTGCACATGCCACATACAAGTATTTGTTGCTTAATTCTGGATAAATCTAAATCTCCAATCTAAACGAAATAAGAGCATTTGAATTATGTTTATTTTATGGACATGAATAATTTTAAACAAAAGGAATAATTATAAATATGCCAATACACTGGATACCTTGCATACTGGCCTCAAAGGATCCGTCATATTGACAAGAAGGTTGTGAGACTTCAAATTAAGTGTGTGAGATTGTTTTTATGTAGATATTTAATGCCACAGGCAGCATTCATTGCAATAATTATCTTTTTTCAATAATCAATTATTCTGCGAACAAGCATAAATAGTTTCATAAAAAATGTATTGTTATCATTAAGTTTCCTTCATGATACATCCACAGAATAAATCAGAAAGTGTATAAAGTACTTGAGAAATTAGAATTCATAAATGTAGAGACATACAAATTTTATATATCAGACCTATATTCTCTCATCAACACTTGTTTAAGGGAGCCATAAACCATATACTCCGTCACAACTGCATAATCACTCACATGTCCGTCTCTAACTACACCATAGAATGCTACTACATTTGGGTGATGAAGGTGGCTTAATAAGTGCGCTTCCTTCCAAAAATCAGCAACCTAAAAATTAAAACTTAAGTTATAATATCAAAGAATCCAAAAATAAATGTAAATCTTTCCAGGGAGTGATCGACTTGAAAGATTAACTCTTCTAAAGATCAGCAGATTACACATCATCATTCGTCAGAGAAAAGAGATATTCCATAATACTTAAGTGCATAAAGTAGAAGTTATGGAAACTTACCAAGAGAATTTCATCTATCGTATCTTTAATATCTCAGGTAAGCCTTAACTTTTTAATAGCCACATCTGACCCTTGATATTTTCCATAGAAAATGGTGTTATAAGCTCCTGTGCCGAGTACTTTGATGCACTTAAGCTATTTTATATTCTCAATATCATTAGCGTGAAGAAGCTTTAATCACCAGGCACACTGTATGGTAAGTAAGACCATATCGTGATGGTGTAAATACCTCGCATGAGACCTCTGTGAAGGTGGCACTTGGAGAACCATCTAGCAAATACTCTTTACTTCAGTAAGTATAGTTTGTAGCACTTCTGAAAATATATCGCACGGATAAACCTTTAAACTCTTCAAGTTAACAAACGGAGAAGGTTAATATGAGATTAGTTCCATTAGTGCAGAAAAAAGCTGCAAAAGAAATTATAGAATAAGAATAATATGAGTATAAGATACATGACAATAATGTCTTGGTACTTCCATGAAAAATGACCAATGGCAACTGGAAGTATCAAATAACATCGAGTACATCTCATGTTTATTCTGAAATTAGGAATTACCAATTAAGTTAAATGATAATATCACTGCTACGGCGACCAAATAACTCACACTATAAAGACTAATTACCGATTCCGATACGAACTCACCTGAAAATTTTCCAAGTTAAGTGTAAGGTATTTGACACTATGGATCTGTTGAAGTAATTGAAACCATTGAGATTGTAGACCTTCAAAGAACAGGGACACAAGCTCAATTGCAGAAATCAGATGCAATCCTTGCCAATTTCTAACAGTTGTAGTAATTGAAACCATTGAGATTGTAGACCTTCAAAGAACAGGGACACAAGCTCAATTGCAGAAATCAGATGCAATCCTTGCCAATTTCTAACAGTGAGATCTTTTAGTTGAGGCGCACCACAAGCTGAACCTGTTTTTAACATATGAACTGTTGTGTATTAAAAATATATCAACAAAGAAAATGCTTAGATTAAGAATATGGCCAATATCATTGAATAGTGATGGCAGAACTCAAAGTAAGCAGTGATATTATATTATCAAATATTATAAAAGCCACATATAGGAATGCACATCACCTCAATAAAATTCGAATTACATGATATTAAAACAATGGCTAACCATTTTCCATATGGTTTTTAAAATCCTTTGAAATCTAAATTAAATAATTCCTTGAATAGTTATGGCAGAACTCAAACAAAGAGACAAAATATTATAAACGTTTGAGATTAATAGCAAAAGAGAAAGAAAGAAAGAGTCTGAGATTAATAACAAAACACCTGATGTAAGTTGTTGCATTGTTGAACTACATGCTCTCGTTCCTATCACATGACATTCTATTCACCATAGAAGCTACATGCCCATACCAAACCATTGTCTTCATGTATCACCTTCAAATCTTAAACTGGGTTAACAGCTTCTAGGGTTTCTACCTTGTGTGGTGGCTAGGGTTTTACAAAACTCTACATAAATTCGTACTCTTGGAGAATAAGAATTATTGAAGATATGTGATCTGAGATTGCTTAGGTTTCTGATATGATCTTGGAATGTAAGATATTGGATTCGTGATTTAGAGTGATTATCGTCAACTAATTTTATGCAAAATATATTCCTTAAATATAACTTAACAATATCAATTTTTTAAGCATGACTTACTTAAATTGTTTTGTAAATCACAAAAATTGGATTGGTCTAGTGGTTGAAGCATTTTAATGTGGAATAAATGACTCAGGTTCGAATCTTGCCAAGGACATTTTTTTGAAACTAATTAGTCCGAATTTTACTTGCTTAAATCCATGCTTAGGTGGACTAAATGTGATGACATGGAATTAAATGTGCTTATTTGGCATTAAAGACGATGACATGGCTTTATGACGTGGCATTATGTGATGCCAAGTGAAATTATATGTGGCATGCCTCCTTTTATATATAATGTGTGTGTGTGTGTGTGTGTATATATATATATATATATATAGGCTCCGGTTCCATTGAGAAGGTTTTTATTTTGAGAAGATTGAGAAATCTTCGTTTGAGCAAATTGATTCATGTTTTTTATTTGATTCACAAATAAACATCATTTTATGGTGAATCGAATCTATAAATCACAAATTTGATTCACAAATCATTGTTAAAATCGAGTTATGATGATGATTTATTAAATTTATACAGATGATTCAGTATTCTACATATATCGCAAAATTGAGAGATTTTTAACATTGATTCAAATTTTTTTTGCACATTTTGAATTTTAATCACATCAAAATGAGTTTTACGCTTGAAAAAAATGAATCAAAGTTAAAAATCTATCGTTTTTGAAAACTTTCTCAATCTTCTCAAAATAAAAACCTTCTCAATCGATCAGGATTCTACACATATATATATATATATATATATATATATATATATATATATATATATATATATATATATATATATATATATATATATATATATTTGGGACCACTTTATCTCTTTTTACAGGCGTGTATTTCCGCATTATCTTTGAATGCTGTAAACTTAATACTTTCAAATTATGAAATATCTTCTAACGGTTGAGGTAAAATCGTTCTTTATTACTTTGTGTTGTGATCCAATACATAGCACCCTAGTAACTTGTATGCTTCGCCGCATTCGATTTTGGGGGTGTTACAAGAAGGTTTGTCTTTTCATGCATGAACCTCGAGAGCCCCATTTTCTTCTCTTAAGAGGATTCTATGATATGGTCGCGGTACGTTGCATTTTGGTTTACAACTTTAATCGTCCTCGACATCTTCCTTAGTGGCATACTCAAATGCCGATTGGGGTGGTTGTCCTACTACTCGTCATTTAACATCCAGTTATTGTGTTTTTCTTGGCAACAATCTTCTTTTCTGATCCTCTAAGTGCCAGTTTACGCTCTCTCGGTCCAGTGCTGAGGGTGAGTATAGAAGTGTTGTCAATGCTATTGTTGAGACCTGCTAGTTACATAATCTATTACGGGAGCTTCATACACCACTTTCATATGCTACTATTGTATATTGTGACAATGTGAGTGTTGTCTATCTCTCATCTAATTCCGTGCAACATCATCGAAGCATATTGGGATTGACATTCACTTTGTTCACAATGTGGCAGTATTGGACATGTTCGTGTTCTACATGTTCCGTCTTGGTATGTGCTAAAACACATACCTTTTCTATATCAAAACTGACCCAAAATAACCAAAAAAGAGCCGTTTATTGCTAATATTTGTGGTTTTCTTGAGTTTGTGCTTGTGCAGGTATGGATATGTAAAAACACGCAAAAAAGGAACCAAATCAGACATAAATCCGAGCACGAGAGATCGAGAGAGCTTAAGCTGAGCCGGAAGGTCAGAATTATGCATTTATGAAGATTTCTAATCTCTAAGGATGACTTGTGAAGATTTGATCAAAGTTTGAAGAAATGTCAGAAATAGTCCCTCAAGTTTCAGCATTTGTCAGAGATGGCCCTTGTAGTATCAAAAGTTGCAAATTCAGTACCTGGTCTATTAAAGAATGGCAAATTCAGTCCTTTGAAGAGAATGGCAGAATTACATGTTTGGTCCTTGGTGCATGAAATGGTAGCAACATTAATCCAAATCCAATCCAATATCCTAAGTCTCGGCCCAACAATTATTAACCAAGCCCAAAACTTCACCCGGCTAAATATTCTAACCCGAATAAACCCTTTTACCCGAGTTACTTACCCAGGTCAACGCTAGAACCCGGTCAACCTTATTTGAACAATAATATTATAAACCAAACGCGCCCCCTGTTTGCCCTGTCTTCCCCAGCCAAACATACCCATTTTACCACCAATTCACCACACCCAAACACACCACCTCGTACTAGAATCTATCTTATCCACCTTATCCCCAGCTGACTTGTCAGTGATAGCTGCCACGTGGCCAAATGGCACAACCTTATTGGACGCAACACCTCAACAAGTGATTTGGAGCTCTCTGATTGGACAAGGTGACAATGGAAGGAATGTGTGGCTCAAAATGGCTTCTAGGCTCTTCTCAAAGGCATCCCAAGACCTAATTTCAGCTATAAATAGGACCCCTATGATCACAATAGAATTCGTGTAGTGTAGTAGTAATTTACCTTTCAATTAAGTCTTCATTTCTTGTATTTTTTCAAGCTTTTCAGTAATGGTTTCTTAAAGTTATTTAGTCTCAGTCTTTCTTGTAATCTCACTTTCGGTTTTAATAAAAGTTTTCAAGTATTTCATTTTCTCTTGTTTGATATTAATCCGTACCATTCCATTGATCAAGCTTATAGAATTGTTAGTATAAGCTCATATAAGCTCTATATAGCTTATGTGAGCTTTTCATTTTCATTATAACTCAATCTAAAACTATTTTAGCTAAAAGTCAATAAAAGTCAAGTCAAACTGCTTATTTGCTTATTTCTTTTGCTTATTCACTTCTGAAACAGCTTTTTCTCTTATTAAATAAAGTGTCTACACTATTGTCTTTTAAGAATCCAAGCTTAACAACCCTCTCTAGGCCAAAACTGCCAAACACTCTTGAATAAGGGGTGTTTGGCACTGTGGGTTTTTCACCACACTTGGTTCTTTTTGGGTATGCCTGAGCTCTAACTAAGTCTTATTGGTCTTAAATAAGCTGTCTTAACCATCTCTCTTTGGTTTCAAGTAGTATAAGTCTGATTCTCAAAGTGTGAGTCTATAGGTTTAGTCTAAATAGCCATCTTTGCAAGTAGTAGTATAAATCAGTTTTTCATTGTTGTTTTGGAGGTCATCTGATCCTACTTGGTCTGCCTTAAAGTCCTTAGTCAGTGTCAAAATAATGTAAAAGCATTTGGGTCAGTTTGGTTGATTGGTTAACTGTCATACTTTGACTGCTAAAACAGTTTTCTTGGTCATTTTCTCTAGCAATTTTTACTGTCTAAATCAATTTAAAAACCCAAAAAAGTAGGTTTGTGTAGAGTTTAGCAGTTATAGTTAGCTTACAATCGGTTCTCACATATTTCAAATAGCTTTTACAAGCTCTTAATAAGCTTTCAAAACTGTTCTGGGTCACAACAGTGTATCAGCATTCACTGATTCAGTTTCTAGGCCCTTATATCAGATCTCTTTTAACCACTCAAATGAGCTCCAAAAGCTTTCAAACTTGGTATTTGTGTTCCTTGGCATAAGGTCTTGATCTCTTTCAGCTGGTATTAGGTTTTTCAGCTTGTTTAGTAGCTTAAAAATAAGCTCAATCTGCTATAACTGTTGGTTTTTGAGATTTCAAAGTTTGCTTCTAGAGCTTATTAGACTATAGGATTAGCTTTAAACACTCCTAGATACCCTAATATAGATAGCTTATTAGGTCTCCCTTCCTCTATAGCTTATTTGTAGGATTACTTAGCTTATTAGCTTATTTCTCTAAGTAATTTTCATTTTAGCTCAATCATCCCTTAATCACTAGCCCATTGCATGCTCCCATAGTTCCATCACTGTTGATTTAAGGTTCCTGTAAGCTGCCCTTAGCTAGAAGTCAGTTTATAGCTTGTAGCTTATTTCTAAGTGCTTATTTGAACTCCAATTACACTGCAGCTCTGATTTCTGTCACATAAGCACTACATTTCTCATTTTTCCTAGGATCAGATTTAGATTTTAGCATTTTCCTGAATTTTTCATTAATTTTGGTCACTGTTTGCTATTTTTCTAGATTTAAAATAGATTTTAAATCACTTTTAATTAGCTTTAATTGCAATTAATTAAGAAAAAGTTCAAAAAAATAATTTTTCATTTTTCTCAGTTTAAGAAAAATATAAAAAGCATAAAAAAGATTTTTCCATATTTTTCCCCCTTTATTTGGTATTTTTCACAATATTAATTAGATTAAAATAGTTTTAAATTAGTAGAAAATAGGAAATTAATCTGAAAAATAAAAAAATAGTTTTGGAAAGTCTCTTATGATATTTTAGATTTTATAAAAATAGTTTCCTATTTTTCTCCTTAAATTTCATAATTTTTAGTAATTTAATTTAGTTTAAATAGTTAAAATTAGTTTTTAATTTAAATTAAATCCAGAAAAATCCAAAAAATTAGTTTTAATTCTAAATTAGTTTTTAAATATCATTTCTAGAGTAAAAGTACATTTAGGCATTTTTAGGGTATAATTTAGACGTAGTTGCATTTTATTTACGTTTTATTAATTACGTTTTAGTAATTCGCACTTAGGATTTCCCGTAATAGATTCCCTTAATTACTTTCCCCATTCCCGTAGTTTAATAATCAAAACCAAACAAATCAAAACATCGAGCATTAAATTCCAAACCAAGAACGACGTTGGCAATTCACGCCTCGTTGGGAAACGATTCGGGTTGTCTAATCCGTATACACAATCACACACGGGATTTGATTTATTATTCTTTTTCCTAAAGGAATTTGAATCTATCTTCGTGATTATTTTTTATATCGATATTGAGGTTTTTATCCATACACATAACCCCTAAGCCTTCATTATCAAATCTGTGTCCTAGCCGTTTTAAGTTTCTTACGGTTAGTCATTCACAAGTGGCTAGCTTGTGTGAGCAAACTTGACGTTGCTTTGGCATCGAAATCAAATTTTGGCGCCGCTGCCGGGGAGGTTGTGTCACGACAATATCGTTTGAGGTTTGACGATTAGTGACTCGAGATCCTTCATTCGTGAAGTTACTATTTTTCTATAAAATAAAAAAGTAAAAAAAATATTTTTCTTTTCTTTTGTATATATATATCATATTAAAAATACAAAAAGATTTTCTCTTGTGTTTTTGCTAATAAATAGAAGACACCAATTATATAACATTCTCAACGGAGGTGTTATCATTAATAAGTTCCCGAACTAAAGATCAAAAACTTGCCTTTGTGTCGCTTGTGGATTTATTTATTTCTATCGGACAAACAAACTGTGTGGTGGGTATAAGGACGGCCTGACATTAAATTGCGGCTGTAAAGAAGCGGGTTTTTAATAAGCTTCGCGCTGACCTAAAAAAGCTTCTCCGCTCGCTTGTGCGTTTGTCTTATAGAGGTGATTTATTCACTTGGGATTATTGGTTAAGTTCACTGTATTTTCGAATACCGTTCGTTTTAATTGCCTTGGTTTTTGAAAGTGCATGCGCACTCGTTCTAATAACTACAGACCGATATGTGAAGCCGCTACAATTCCGCGAAGGCGAAATAGACGTGCTCCCTTAGTCGAACCCGAGATTCGAACTAATCAAACCCCGCCCATCATCGAAATGGCGGAGGACAACCGATCTATGCTAGAGCAACTCCAGGCACCCACCGAGGGTTATGGAGAAGCCATCGTCGTCCCGGCAATCGTTGCCGATAACTTCGAGCTTAAACACGGATTGATAAATTTGGTTTCGTCAAGCCAATTTTACGGATTCGAGAGAGACGATCCTCACTCTCATATCCGACGATTCAACAAGCTCACGTCTACGATCAAGTACCGTAACGTTCCGGAAGAGGCTATCAAGCTACTACTCTTCCCGTTTTCACTCGAGGGGGCCGCCCGGATTTGGCTCGAAAAACTACCCCCTCGATCGATAACCACATGGGAGAATTTAGTATCAAAATTCGTGAACGAATTCTTCCCACCGTCTAAAACCACAAGCTTAAAAAATGAAATAACAAAATTCACACAAAGATTTGATGAATCATTTAGTGAGGCATGGGACCGATTCAAAGATTTGCTTAGGCAATGTCCCCATCATGGTTTTTCTGAGTTGCACCAACTTGATACGTTTTATAACGGTTTGAATGAGAACGATCAAGACTCTCTCAATGCCGCCGCGGGTGGTAATTTGTTGACCCGATCAACGAGAGATGCCTTATCCATTATCGAGAACAAATCTAAAGTTCGTACATCATGTAGCAAATCGGTTGCTGCCCGAGTGAATGATACACCATCATCTTCGTCTCACGGAAATACGTCTAGCACCGATGCTAAGATTGATAAGCTTACGGATATGATCCAGGCTCTGGTTAAGATTAATTCTTCTCCACCCGCTCAAGTCAAAGCGGTGGAAACAACTTGTACTACTTGTGGTGGCCCGCATGCCTACTACAATTGTACCGCCACCGATGGACATCCTTTCAATGCTAATGCCGTAACCGGAGGTAACCAATACCGTTCTCAAGTTGAACCGAATCCTCGTGTTAGTAATCAAATGGTACCTCCAGGATTTTCTCCACCGAACAATCAGAATCGTTTTAATCAGAATCAAGTTCGTGGACCAAATGTTCAAAACCAATTTAAAGCTCCACCAAATCAATACCCAAACCAAGGAGTTAACTACAATCAAGTATATCACAACCCAAGCTATCAAGCTTCACCTTTGCCTTCAAATGAATTCACAACTTACGTTCAACACACCAATTCTACCATCAACACTATGCAAAATCAGATTACAAGTTTGAGGAACGAGTTTCAATCTTCGTTAACTAGACAAAGCAATGAGTTTAGGAATGAGATTCGACTTCAGAACAACAAATTGGAGACTTCACAGAATAAACTCGAAAACATGATGCATGCTGTGTTGTGTAAGGTCAGCCAACCCTCATCTTCGGGTTCTCTTCCGAGTGATACTATTCCCAACCCGAAGGGTGAGTTGAAAGCTATAACCATACGGAGTGGTAAGGCTATTGATGGACCCTCGTCTCCTACTCCGCTGATAAGGGAGGAGGAACAAGAAACCGAGGTTATTGAAGAAAATGTGCAACCCGCACCAATACCACCTCCGGTCGTTCAGACTCCGATTCCGGAACCCGATGTTCCGAAGACTACTCTTAAACCTTCACTTCCTTATCCTTCAAGACTTCATAATCAAAAGCTTCGTGATAAAACCGAAAACCAAATGGATAAATTCGCTGAAATCGTTCAATCCTTGAATTTTAACATCAGTTTCACCGATGCTTTACTCCTCATGCCAAAATTCGCTGCTATGATCAAGAATTTAGTGAGTAATAAGGAAAAGTTGGCAGAAATAGCAAAAACACCGTTGAATGAGAATTGCTCGGAGGTGCTCCTCAAGAAACTTCCCGAAAAGTTAGGAGACCCCGGCAAATTTCTTATCCCTTGTGAGTTTCCGAGAATAGTGAAATGCTCCGCCTTGGCCGATCTTGGTGCGAGTATTAACTTAATGCCTCTTTCGATTTATAACAAACTTTCTCTCCCGGAACTCACTCCTACTAAGATGACTCTTGAACTCGCGGACCGTTCAACCTCTATTCCGAGAGGAATCGCCGAGGACGTCTATGTGAAAGTAGGACCACTGCATTTTCCCGCCGACTTCGTTGTCGTTGACTTTGATGCTGACCCCCGAGTACCTCTTATTCTCGGGAGGCCTTTCCTAAGAACGGGTCGTGCGATGATTGACGTTTATGAAGGAGAAATCACTTTACGATCTAACAAGGAAACCGTCTCATTTAATATTAACCATCCTTCGAGATACTCCTCCAACTATGATGATGCTTCTATTAATCGAATCGACGTTCTCGATATTGCTACGGAGGAGTATGCTCAAGAAGTTCTTGATTTTATGGGTGGCAATCCCACCATTCCTTCTGAAAATATTGAACCATCTTCTGAGCCTATTATTGCCGATTCTTCCCCCTCTCTCACTCCGTTCGAGGGAGGTGACTTCATTTTGGAAGAGATCGATGAGTTTCTTGCTGATGATGAATCGATTCCACCGGGAATTGATGATGGTGTTTATGATTCGGAAGGAGATATCCGTAATCTTGAGCAATTGTTGAATGAAGATCCATTACCGTCACTCCCTCCGAAAGAAATTACGATTGAAGAAATCAAAGAAGTACAAACGTCTGATGAAAATCCTCCGGAGCCCGAGCTCAAGGATTTACCTCCTCATCTTGAATACGCTTTTCTTGAAAAACCGAACAAATTTCCCGTCATCATTGCTAAAAACTTAAAAGATGAGGAGAAAACCGCACTTTTGGATGTCCTACGAAAACACAAAAATGCAATCGCTTGGCAAATTTCTGACATCAAAGAAATCAATCCTCGTTTCTGTACCCACAAAATTCTGATGGAAGATGATTGTAAACCCGTGATTCAACAACAACGTAGGGTTAACCCAAAAATTCATGATGTTATCAAAAAGGAAGTTCTTAAACTCCTCGATGCCGGAATCATTTATCCAATCTCAGATAGCTCATGGGTTAGCCCTATCCATTGTGTCCCTAAGAAGGGAGGAATTACCGTCATTGCTAACGATGAAAATGAGTTGATTTCCACACGCCTCATCACCGGATGGAGGGTGTGTATTGATTATCGAAAATTGAACGATGCTACTCGTAAGGACCATTTCCCGCTTCCTTTTATGGATCAGATGCTCGAACGTTTAGCGGGAAATGAGTTCTATTGCTTTCTCGATGGTTTCTCCGGTTATTTTCAAATCCCGATCGATCCAAAGGATCAGGAGAAAACCACTTTCACATGCCCTTATGGAACCTTTGCTTACCGACGCATGCCTTTTGGGCTATGCAATGCTCCCAGTACGTTCCAAAGGTGCATGATGGCTATTTTTCATGACATGATCGAAAAGTCCATGGAAGTTTTTATGGATGATTTCTCGGTTTATGGAGATTCTTTCACTTCTTGCCTCTCTCATCTAGACCACATGCTCAAAAGGTGTGAAGACACCAACTTGGTTTTGAATTGGGAGAAGTGCCATTTCATGGTTCGAGAGGGCATTGTCCTCGGCCATAAGATTTCAAAATCTGGGATTGAGGTCGACCGAGCTAAAGTCGACGTTATATCTAAACTCCCTCATCCCACTACCGTCAAAGGTATTCGGAGTTTTTTGGGTCATGCCGGTTTCTATCGCCGTTTCATCCAAGATTTTTCTAAGATAGCCCGCCCTCTGACCCATCTCCTTGAAAAGGATGCTCCGTTTATCTTCACCAACGAATGTGTTGAAGCGTTTAATATTCTTAAAAAGAAATTAACTGAGGCACCGATCTTAGTTGCCCCCGACTGGGATTTGCCCTTTGAACTCATGTGTGATGCAAGTGATTACGCAATTGGGGCAGTCTTGGGGCAACGTAAGTCGAAACATTTTCAACCCATACACTATGCGAGTAAGACATTGTCTGAGGCCCAACACAATTATACGACTACTGAAAAGGAATTATTGGCCGTTGTTTATGCTTTTGAGAAATTTCGACCCTACCTTGTCTTGTCGAAGACCATAGTGTATACCGACCATTCTGCTCTCAAGTATCTTTTGGCAAAGCAAGATGCTAAGCCACGATTACTTCGGTGGGTTCTCCTCCTTCAAGAGTTTGATGTTACTATTCTTGACAAAAAAGGAGCGGAGAACCTTGCTGCCGATCATCTTTCTAGACTTGAGAATCCCCATCAAAGTGTGATCGAGAAAAAGGAGATTACGGAAACATTTCCTCTTGAGACACTTGGGATGGTTGCTAAGAGAGACCCGAACACCCCATGGTTTGCCGATTTTGCAAATTACCATGCGGGCAATTTCATCGTGAAAGGGATGTCGTCCCAACAAAAGAACAAGTTTTTCAAAGACGTTAAGCATTATTTCTGGGACGACCCCTACTTGTTTAAGATCTGTGCGGATCAAGTGATCCGGCGGTGTGTTCATGGCCAAGAGGCTCTTGATATTCTTAATGCTTGCCATAACGGACCTACTGGTGGACATCATGGTGCAAGCTACACCGCTAAAAAGGTTTTTGATTCCGGATTCTATTGGCCGACCATATATCGAGATGCTCATGATTTAGTCAAATCTTGTGATTCTTGCCAACGTCAAGGGAAAATTTCACAGAAGGATGAAATGCCACAAAATGCTATTCAAGTCTGTGAGATTTTTGACTTGTGGGGCATCGATTTTATGGGACCATTTCCGTCATCTAGGGGTAATAAGTATATCCTCGTGGCCGTCGACTACTTGTCCAAATGGGTTGAAGCGAAGGCGCTCCCCACCAATGACGCCCGAGTGGTTGTTAAGTTCTTGAAGAATTTGTTTTCCCGATTCGGAGCACCTCGTGCTATCATCAGTGATCGCGGTACCCATTTCTGTAATGAACAATTTGCAAAAGTTATGGCTAAATATGGAGTTACCCATCGTCTTTCTACCGCGTATCACCCGCAAACGAGCGGACAAGTTGAGGTCTCGAATCGTGGTTTAAAAAGGATTTTAGAAAGAACCGTAGGAGAAAATCGAGCTTCATGGGCTGATAAGTTAGATGATGCATTATGGGCTTTCCGCACCGCTTACAAGACACCCATCGGGTGCACCCCATTTAAGTTGGTGTATGGAAAAGCTTGTCACTTGCCCATCGAGCTTGAACATAAGGCATTCTGGGCCTTGAAACATGCTAATTTCGATCTTAAGACCGCGGGTGATCACCGAAAAGTTAAATTGAATGAATTAAACGAGCTTAGGGATCAGGCCTACGAGAATTCTTTGATTTTCAAAGAGAAGACTAAGAGGATTCATGATGCTAAAATCAAAAACCGCGTTTTCAACGTTGGTGATCAAGTTCTCCTCTTTAACTCTCGATTGAAGATATTCTCGGGCAAACTCAAATCCCGTTGGTCAGGACCATTCACCATCACTCAAGTTTTCCCGTATGGAACGGTGGAGCTTTCTCAGCCCGATGGCCCTAATTTCAAGGTGAATGGTCATCGTGTGAAACATTATTTCGGAGGGGACATTCCATCTATGGTTGTCCCGGATCTCCAAACTTTCTTCCCCATGGACACATGAATTCGGGGATCGAGTCAAGCTAGCGACTCGGTGATCAAAAACAGTAGCGCTTCGTGGGAGGCACCCCATGCTTATCCATCTATCTTCTTTCTATTTTCTAATAAGTGACGCGAAGGGGTCTGCCTCTTCGATTTCTCGTGTTTGGTTGTTTGTGATGTTGTGTAGGATTTTCCCGATATGAAGACTCTCGTGCTCGAAGTTTGTCATTTCTCCACTCGAGTTTTCATGATCGATGCTGATAGAAATCCGATATCCTTAATCTTATCGACTAACGTTTATCTTCTAGCACACTTAATAAACGGCTTTTAGATTTTCGTTGATACCCTTGCTTTAAACATTGAGGACAATGTTTCGTTCTCGTCTGGGGTAGGGTAATCTTCGATTTGATTTGACCGCACTTGCTTATTTCTGTCGTGTACTCTCGCAACCCCGTTTTTCCTTATAAAATAAAAAATTGTGCAAAAATGAGAAAAATTTAAAAATTTTTGTAAGCTTTTGTTAAGTCTTTTTGATTGAAAAGTTTGCTAGTCTCTTAGATAAGAAGCTATAAAATGCGAATTCTAGCTCACAAGGCCAAAATTTTGCAAGTTTCCCTGAGTGACTTTAAATATGCATAACTTGATTTCATTAGACGAAACATTTGCTAAGTTAATATATGTTTTGACACCTTGTTGACTTTCCGCTGGTGAGAGTAGGAATGGAATTCTAACTTGACCGGGCGTGTTGAGCCCTAGCTTGTTCCCTTAACCATAGGTAATCTAAAAATTATCGGCTAAGCATCTGCGGATCTCATTATTTGGGATTTTAAATTTGCAGAGATCGAGAAATGATAGAGTTGCTTATGAGTTTAGATGCTAAGCGTGGAGTAGTTGGTTCACTTTAGAGCCCATCGAAGGTACTTATGGCTTTTTGTTCCCACAAAATTGTTTCACCCCATATCTGTCTAATAATAATTAGAGATGTCGAGTTTTTGGCGATAGTTAGTTCTTTATCTTCTTAAAAGAATCTTTGTTTTAAAAATTGGGTACACATCAAGGATCCGTAATAAATAAGTGAGTAATGAGTAATAAGTGATATGTGAAATGTAATAAGTAAAGTTGTGAGCTGCGGTGTCGAGATCGGACCCTTGGATCTTTAGCCAGGATTGAGTGAGGTCTTAGCCTAGCCAGCCGGGATCCTCATTTCATGAAGCCTATAGTCTTGGAATTACCCCGTGAAGCTCCGTGGTTCACAGCTCATATAAGTAAAGGTATAAGTGCAAAAAAAAAAAAAAAATGAATGTTGAAAAATGAAAAATTAAAAATCAAAGTGAATAAAAATTCCTTGATGTGGACCTCATTTTTACGACAATGGTTCTTGAGAGAAGGCGGATAACTAATTATCGACTTAGCTTTGTATCTTTATCGGAATAAAAGTTATCGAAACGAGAACTTGAAGAAATTCATTTCTCACAAAAAAAATCTAGAGGAAAATAGGAAAATGGGAACGAAAGGTATTTACACAAGTAACTTCCATGGGTAGTGTTAGCATCTAGAGTCATACTTAACAATGATTTCGGTTTTACGCTTAGTTTGGGACTTGTGAAAAATCAAGGACGATGTATTCTATCCGTATGGTCACTTCACGCTGTGTTGTGTTTTCTACTCCGTGATCCTAACGTGTCGTTTGAAAAATGTTGGAGTTATTGATCGACATGAAAGTTCAACAAACCGTCATTCATAATCAGAATGTGCTTAATCGTAATACCTATACATGTGAATTGAAAGGTAAACGGGGCGTTTTTAGAATTAAGGCTTTCTTAATCTCTTTTGAGGAACATTGACTACTTCTTCTCTAATTGGTTTGTCTGAACTGTTTGAAGTTTCTTACGGTTAGTCATTCACAAGTGGCTAGCTTGTGTGAGATAACTTGATGGTTTGGGCATATCAATGGTTTAGTAGAAAGAGATTGATATCCTTGGTTTTAGAAGCGTGAGTTGATTGCATTGCGTGAGGACACGGCAATAGTCTCGTCTGGGGTATTTTGGTATGTGCTAAAACACATACCTTTTCTATATCAAAACTGACCCAAAATAACCAAAAAAGAGCCGTTTATTGCTAATATTTGTGGTTTTCTTGAGTTTGTGCTTGTGCAGGTATGGATATGTAAAAACACGAAAAAAGGAACCAAATCAGACATAAATCCGAGCACGAGAGATCAAGAGAGCTTAAGCTGAGCCGGAAGGTCAGAATTATGCATTTATGAAGATTTCTAATCTCTGAGGATGACTTGTGAAGATTTGATCAAAGTTTGAAGAAATGTTAGAAATAGTCCCTCAAGTTTCAGCATTTGTCAGAAATGGCCCTTGAAGTATCAAAAGTTGCAAATTCAGTACCTGGTCTATTGAAAAATGGCAAATTCAGCCCTTTGAAGAGAATGGCAGAATTACATGTTTGGTCCTTGGTGCATGAAATGGTAGCAACATTAATCCAAATCCAATCCAATATCCTAAGTCTCGGCCCAACAATTATTAACCAAGCCCAAAACTTCACCCGGCTAAATATTCTAACCCGAATAAACCCTTTTACCCGAGTTACTTACCCAGGTCAACGCTAGAACCCAGTCAACCTTATTTGAACAATAATATTATAAACCAAACGCGCCCCCTGTTTGCCCTGTCTTCCCCAGCCAAACATACCCATTTTACCACCAATTCACCACACCCAAACACACCACCTCGTACTAGAATCTATCTTATCCACCTTATCCCCAGCTGACTTGTCAGTGATAGCTGCCACGTGGCCAAATGGCACAACCTTATTGGACGCAACACCTCAACAAGTGATTTGGAGCTCTCTGATTGGACAAGGTGACAATGGAAGGAATGTGTGGCTCAAAATGGCTTCTAGGCTCTTCTCAAAGGCATCCCAAGACCTAATTTCAGCTATAAATAGGACCCCTATGATCACAATAGAATTCGTGTAGTGTAGTAGTAATTTACCTTTCAATTAAGTCTTCATTTCTTGTATTTTTCAAGCTTTTCAGTAATGGTTTCTTAAAGTTATTTAGTCTCAGTCTTTCTTGTAATCTCACTTTCAGTTTTAATAAAAGTTTTCAAGTATTTCATTTTCTCTTGTTTGATATTAATCCGTACCATTCCATTGATCAAGCTTATAGAATTGTTAGTATAAGCTCATATAAGCTCTATATAGCTTATGTGAGCTTTTCATTTTCATTATAACTCAATCTAAAACTATTTTAGCTAAAAGTCAATAAAAGTCAAGTCAAACTGCTTATTTGCTTATTTCTTTTGCTTATTCACTTCTGAAACAGCTTTTTCTCTTATTAAATAAAGTGTCTACACTATTGTCTTTTAAGAATCCAAGCTTAACAATCCTCTCTAGGACAAATCTGCCAAACACTCTTGAATAAGGGATGTTTGGCACTGTGGGTTTTTCACCACACTTGGTTCTTTTTGGGTATGCCTGAGCTCTAACTAAGTCTTATTGGTCTTAAATAAGCTGTCTTAACCATCTCTCTTTGGTTTCAAGTAGTATAAGTCTGATTCTCAAAGTGTGAGTCTATAGGTTTAGTCTAAATAGCCATCTTTGCAAGTAGTAGTATAAATCAGTTTTTCATTGTTGTTTTGGAGGTCATCTGATCCTACTTGGTCTGCCTTAAAGTCCTTAGTCAGTGTCAAAATAATGTAAAAGCATTTGGGTCAGTTTGGTTGATTGGTTAACTGTCATACTTTGACTGCTAAAACAGTTTTCTTGGTCATTTTCTCTAGCAATTTTTACTGTCTAAATCAATTTAAAAACCCAAAAAAAGTAGGTTTGTGTAGAGTTTAGCAGTTATAGTTAGCTTACAATCAGTTCTCACATATTTCAAATAGCTTTTACAAGCTCTTAATAAGCTTTCAAAACTGTTCTGGGTCACAACAGTGTATCAGCATTCACTGATTCAGTTTCTAGGCCCTTATATCAGATCTCTTTTAACCACTCAAATGAGCTCCAAAAGCTTTCAAACTTGGTATTTGTGTTCCTTGGCATAAGGTCTTGATCTCTTTCAGCTGGTATTAGGTTTTTCAGCTTGTTTAGTAGCTTAAAAATAAGCTCAAAAGTTGTCCCTTTTCTGCTATAACTGTTGGTTTTTGAGATTTCAAAGTTTGCTTCTAGAGCTTATTAGACTATAGGATTAGCTTTAAACACTCCTAGATACCCTAATATAGATAGCTTATTAGGTCTCCCTTCCTCTATAGCTTATTTGTAGGATTACTTAGCTTATTAGCTTATTTCTCTAAGTAATTTTCATTTTAGCTCAATCATCCCTTAATCACTAGCCCATTGCATGCTCCCATAGTTCCATCACTGTTGATTTAAGGTTCCTGTAAGCTGCCCTTAGCTAGAAGTCAGTTTATAGCTTGTAGCTTATTTCTAAGTGCTTATTTGAACTCCAATTACACTGCAGCTCTGATTTCTGTCACATAAGCACTACATTTCTCATTTTTCCTAGGATCAGATTTAGATTTTAGCATTTTCCTGAATTTTTCATTAATTTTGGTCACTGTTTGCTATTTTTCTAGATTTAAAATAGATTTTAATCACTTTTAATTAGCTTTAATTGCAATTAATTAAGAAAAAGTTCAAAAAAATAATTTTTCATTTTTCTCAGTTTAAGAAAAATATAAAAAGCATAAAAAAGATTTTTCCATATTTTTCCCCCTTTATTTGGTATTTTTCACAATATTAATTAGATTAAAATAGTTTTAAATTAGTAGAAAATAGGAAATTAATCTGAAAAATAAAAAAATAGTTTTGGAAAGTCTCTTATGATATTTTAGATTTTATAAAAATAGTTTCCTATTTTTCTCCTTAAATTTCATAATTTTTAGTAATTTAATTTAGTTTAAATAGTTAAAAATTAGTTTTAATTTAAATTAAATCCAGAAAAATCCAAAAAATTAGTTTTAATTCTAAATTAGTTTTTAAATATCATTTCTAGAGTAAAAGTACATTTAGGCATTTTTAGAGTATAATTTAGACGTAGTTGCATTTTATTTACGTTTTATTAATTACGTTTTAGTAATTCGCACTTAGGATTTCCCGTAATAGATTCCCTTAATTACTTTTCTCATTCCCGTAGTTTAATAATCAAAACCAAACAAATCAAAACATCGAGCATTAAATTCCAAACCAAGAACGACGTTGGCAATTCACGCCTCGTTGGGAAACGATTCGGGTTGTCTAATCCGTATACACAATCACACACGGGATTTGATTTATTATTCTTTTTCCTAAAGGAATTTGAATCTATCTTCGTGATTATTTTTGATATCGATATTGAGGTTTTTATCCATACACATAACCCCTAAGCCTTCATTATCAAATCAGTGTCCGAGCCGTTTTAAGTTTCTTACGGTTAGTCATTCACAAGTGGCTAGCTTGTGTGAGCAAACTTGACGTTGCTTTGGCATCGAAATCACGTCTCGATATCAGTAAGCGAACATCTTCACCTCTACTGTTTTATTTGATGAGTTTCGCTCCAGCTTGAGTGTTCATTCCTCTCTCACGCAAACTGCGGGAGGCTGTTAATTAGCGGACAATATTAGGCTTAGTCTATTATTAGTACATTGTTTAGTCATAAGCTCATTATTGTGTTATATATAGACATTATTGTACCCGATGATTAAGAAATTATATTGGTTTTCAATTTCAACTTGAAGCGTATGTCGTCTTCTTTTTTCATTAAATCCAAACCTTTCAACTTCAAAGCGGTCGATCGCATCTCTTGATTATCTAATTCATAACTTTGACCTCGATTTTAGCTCGAAAGTTGAGCTTTTTAATGCTATAAACCTCGTTCACAATCTTACTTTTCAAACAAGTAGATCAAGGTTGTCAGGTTGACCATGGCTCTACTCGTGACTAGTTGGTCTAATGGAGTTCAGTCTGTTCCTAAAGATTACATAATGCCACCCGAAAGAAGAGCTGGTGATATTGTAACTATTAGCAAGGATATTCCAGTGATAAATCTTCAAAATGATCGGTCTGACATTGTCGAACAAATTATAAAAGCTTGTCAAGAATTCGGTTTATTTCAGGTCTTTTTTAAGTTATAACCCAATTTTCATATATCCAAATAGTATCTAATTTACTTGATTGATGATTGATAATTAACAGGTGATTAATCATGGGGTTCCTGATGAAATGATGGCGGACATGAGGGTTCTGTACGATGAGTTTTTTAACATGCCAGTTGAGGACAAATTAGATGTTTATGTTGAGAAGTTCGGTAAAGGGTGTACACTTTACACGAGCGGGAGGAATTACGCGAAAGAGGATGTTCATTATTGGAAAGACACTTTGAAGCACACTTGTCACCCATTAGAAGAACACACACCATCTTGGCCCGAAAAACCAACTAGATACAGGTAACCTATAGCTACGTCCCTCTCGATTAGAGACCTTTTTCAGCTTGTCATCAGGGTATTTTTCATGTTTTCTTTAACAGCAAGGTAATTTATATAGTATTAATAATCAGACGCTAGCAAGACGCTGGAGCCAAGCAAAGATTTCACAGATTCTTGCAAGTAGCAATCGGATAGAAAATCCAGTCGATCCAACAAGGATTGATATTCATTAGGCTATCTCTCATTTGTTACAAATATTGATTTTGAATTCAGGGAAGAGGTGGGGAAATACTCGATTGAAGTGCGAAAAATGGGGTTCAAGATTCTGGAGTTGATCGCAGAAGGACTCGGACTTAACAAAGGACACTTTGAGGAAGTGGGCCAGGGGCAGTCAATGGCGATTAACCATTACCCACCGTGTCCCGACCCAAGTCTAGCCATGGGAATTGTTAGCCACACTGACCCGGGTCTCATAACCTTCCTTCAACAAGACCACTATGGGCTACAAATACAAAAAGATGGGCAATGGATGGGTATTGAACCGATTCCAAATGCTTTTGTAGTCAACCTTGGCTACCAACTCCAGGTATTGATCTTGATCTTTAACTATGGTATCAAACTTTTAACCAAAATAGAGTTCGCACCAAGGATAGGTCTCCTACAAAAAATTCGGTGCAACTTGCACAAGAAATTAACTATGCTTAATCATAAAGTAAATAAGCTCATATATAATTCGACAACAAATTAACTAATGCTTAATCATTATAAGTAATGGGAAGTTTGCGGAACATCGGGGTCCAAACAAATCTAAGAGGTCCCTAACTAATTAATCAATTCGGGACAATTGAAAACATTTTTAAAAACTTGTACCGACGAGCGTTCAATCCACATCGACATGTTTCAATCCGTCCATGAAGGTTCATACTAATTACTAGTTATGTGACACTAATAATTTAATACATGATATCCGAACTTTATTTGTTCATAGAGAAAAAATTTAAGAAAGAATATAGGATTACTTAAAAAGAAAACAAGTAATTGTTCCTTCATGAGAAAAGTTAAATACGGAGTAATATTTTAGTTTCCATAAATTTCTACTTGACTTTTTCGTAATGGTGACCAAACAAAGTCTCAATACACCATTAACAAGATCTTAATACTTATTCATCTTCCACCTCAAAAACTGTTTCAGTCACCATTTTCACCAACTTAACACCGGAACATGTCGGTAGGTCTGTCTTGTATACGAAAATATTTTCCAAGGTGGTTCCCAGGCACCACCTAAGATGTGCTTAGGTCCGCCCCTGATCTCGAACATCCATTGTTACTTTTTTCGCTCCAAATCCAACTCTTTCACTCGTGGAACCTGCAAAGGAGCTTGTTACATCAACCACTCCACAATTGTTTAAATCATATCTCTACAAAGAGTTCTTAGCAGAGTACTTGGCCTTCGCTCGCAAACTAGGTCCTCGTAATGGAACACCCCTGGATTCTTACCGAATATAAACCAAATTTCTCTAACAGAAACCTTGAATGATAAGTAGTTGATACGAGGATCTCATTGAAAGTTTTATGCTCATCTCCTGATTGTGATTTTATATTTTCGTGACATTTATAGCTAGCTCATTATTGTTTCATATATAAGTAGTTGGTAATTGAAATAGACGTAGCAGTGGATGCATTTGTTATTGTACATATTTGGAAAGCTAGAGATGCAACTGTTACAATGTTTCACATGGTTTTGAGTTTATTTAGCTGTTCTTTAACTGTGTTAGTTACCTAAGACTGCTGCGAAGCGCGGACGTATTATCCTTGTTTTATACAATAGCTATATTAGTATTCTTTCGACACAATAAAATGTAAATTATCATAGAACCTGCAGATTGATGACAGACATTGGTGGCTCTCTTTTTCGACCGTTGAAATATAAAGATTATTATAAGTTCTATGAGGATAAGACGGGAGATACTCAAGTATTGCATGAGTATTATAAGATCAAATCATAAAGCAATCGGCATGGCGCATACCGATATATCTTGTCACTGTATGAATAATGTTTGTAACTAGTGAAAGAGACCTTTAGCATACAAATGATCAAGAACGAATAATGGCAATCCCTTTATAGTCGATTCTATACATGAGTATTAGTTGAGCTTTTTTGTGGAAGTTATCAGTTCTTGAATGCTATTAACTTCAAGCTATATAATTAGGTGGAGGTTATATTCTTGAATGCTACTGTATTTAATTTCAAGCATAAATGTAAAACAGATAGTTGATATTGTGACCAATAATAATGGTGGTGATAATTTGATATTGTAATGTTGTTATTTTTAAATACTAACACAATTAAATAGTGTTAAGATTCTCATAGAAACAAACAAACAGACCATACAAAATTGAACTTTATTTAGTCAAGCAAACTATGTTTTTAAAATAATAACATTAAGCAGAAATTAAGATCTTAATCTTGGAGATCAAAGACCATGGATAATCTGGTTTCAACCTGGTCTAAAACTGCTCAGATCTTACCAGAAAGCTATATTTTCCCCGTTGGTGAACGGCCTGGTTCAGTCGAGGTTCCGTTTTTTCATAAAATCCCACTTATTGATCTTGCTGCCAGTCAAAGTCCACGTCAAATGATTCAAGAAATACTTGCTGCTTGTCAAGAATATGGATTTTTTCAGGTTAGATCTTCGTTAGTTTGTTACGTTTTAGTGCTTTTAAAGTTGACTAGTTAAATTGTATTTAACTAGATGTAAATACTTAACTAGGTAATTAATCATGGAGTGTCCCAAGATTTAATGGATGACACTATGAAAGTGGCCAAAGATTTCTTTAACATGCCAAATGAGGAAAATGCGAAACTCTACTCAAATGATCCGAGTAAAAGTTGTAGACTTTCTACTGCTACTTATCAGTATGATAATATAAATTTCTGGAGAGACAATCTACGACACCAATGTCATCCTTTAAACGAATGTGTCCACTCATGGCCTGAAAAACCTACCAACTATCGGTAAAAAATGATCCCGGATCAAAATCATCTATTTTATTATCTCAAGAATGTTAATGGTGCTTGTTTTTATAATTTTTGAAGTGATGTTGTTGGAAATTACTCACTGGAAGTGCGGAAGTTGTCATTAAGAATCTTGGAGCTAATTTCTGAAGGACTAGGACTCGAACGTGGATATTTTAAAAAAGATCTAACCGCATCTCAATGGCTTACAATTAATCACTATCCACGATGCCCAGATCCAGATTTGACACTGGGAATACGGAAACACGTTGATCCCAATGTCATAGCCGTGCTTTTACAAGGAAACGTTTATGGGCTTCAGGTTCTCAAGGATGGACAGTGGCTCGGTGTTGAGCCACTGCCTCATGCTTTTGTGGTTAACATCGGTTACCAATTGGAGGTAATCATTACTTACCACCATATATGTCTCAATTAATTTTGTTTTGACTCTACCCAATAATAGGATTATATTGTTAAATTTTGTTTGTAGATAATTAGCAACGGGAAGCTTAGAAGTGTGGAACATAGAGCAGTGACAAACTCTAAAGAAGATCGCACGTCGATTGTGACTTTCACTGATCCTTGTCAAGACGCTATCATAGAACCAGCGAAATCAATGATTGACACTGGTATACCTCTTTATCGGTCTTTCAGATATAGAGATTTCCGTAAGTTCTTTACAGAGAAGAAAGGAGATCCTGAAGCATTGATGGCGGCTTATAAGTTTAAAGCTTAAAGCACTGTTGTGTTTGATGACGATGGATTTATCCTGTTAATGTACGTATAATGCTTGTGGCTTTCGAATAAACATTTTGTATGCAACGTGAACATTCTGTAATTAAATTACCAAAGGGTAATAACAATGGGAAATATTTTTGAGTTCATGTACGCTTTGTGTGGAAGTTGGAATGTATCGACTTCATGGCTAACCTAACACTCACATCAGTTGACATCTATTTGTCAATTATTTTGGGCAACCATTATAGCTCAAAACCAGCGAACCTTGATGCTTTAAAACCACATTCACAATCTTTATTAATGGAGACACAAAAGGATTAGAGTTTACAGTATCAATCATGACTCAGTTAGTTTCTTGGAGTCCAATCCAACCCGAAGGAAGAGCTTGAGAGTTCATTACAATTAGTAAAGAAACTCCGTTAGTCCATCCATAAAGATTTCATAACGATCAGTATGACATTGACCAAATAGAAAGGGTCATGTTCCGCCAGCATGCGGTTAGCAATCTTAAAAGTTGTTGATTTGAGTAGAATTATCCTTATTCTGAGGCCAACCTTCATATCATACGTGGAAGAATGGAGCATCTTGATTCTTGACCGCAACGGGCTGTTGCATAAGCCAAATCTGGTCACATTTCCAAATAAGTTAAGACAACACTAATCGTCATCAATGATGTAATACTTTGGCATTAATTCCTTGTACCATAGGTAAAAGCGATTGTTCAAACAACAAGATTATCCAAGAAAGAAGTTTCTGATTTGGTTGTTCCATTAAACATAGTAAAAGAGGACACATTTCAACTTGTAGCGTATGTCTTCTTCTTTTTTTATTAAATCCAAAGCTTTCAACTTCATAGCGGCCGATCGCATCTCTTGACTATCTAATTGATAACTTCGACCTCGATTTTAGCTCAAAAGTTGAGCTTTTTTATGCTATAAAACCTCGTTCACAATCCTACTTTTCAAACAAGTAGATCAAGGTAGACCATGGCTCTACTCGTGACTAGTTGGTCTAATGGAGTTCAGTCTGTTCCTAACGATTACATAATGCCACCCGAAAGAAGAGCTGGTGATTTTGTGACTATTAACAAGGATATTCCAGTGATCAATCTTCAAAGTGATCGGTCTTACATTGTCCAACAAATTATGAAAGCTTGTCAAGAATTCGGTTTATTTCAGGTCTTTTCAAGGTTCTAACCCCATTTTCATATATCTAAATAGTATCTAATTTACTTGTTTGATGATTGATAATTAACAGGTGATTAATCATGGGGTTCCTGATGAAATGATGGCGGAAATGAGGATTCTGTACGATGAGTTTTTTAACATGCCAGTTGAGGACAAATTAGGTGTTTACGCTGAGAAGTTCGGTAACGGGTGTACACTTTACACGAGCGGGTTGAATTACACGAAAGAGGATGTTCATTATTGGAAAGACACTTTGAAGCATGATTGTCATCCTTTAGAAGAACACGCACCATCTTGGCCAGAAAAACCAACTAGATACAGGTAACCTATAGCTACATCTCACTCGATTAGTGACCCTTTTCAGCTTTCATTCATGTTTTTTTAACAGCAGGGTAATTTATATATTATTACTCTAATAATCAGACGCTAGCAAGACGCTGGAGCCAAACAAAGATTGCACAGATTTCTTGCAAGTAGCAGTCGGATAAAAAATCCAGTCGATCCAACAAGGATTGATATTCATTAGGCTATCTCTCATTTGTTACTAATATTTATTTTAAATTTAGGGAAGAGGTGGGGAAATACTCGATTGAAGTGCGAAAAATGGGGTTCAAGATTCTGGAGTTAATCGCAGAAGGACTCGGTCTTAACAAAGGACACTTTGAGGAAGTGGGCCAGGCGCAGTCAATGGCGATTAACCATTACCCACCGTGTCCCGACCCAAGTCTAGCCATGGGAATTGGTGGCCACACTGACCCGAATCTCATAACCTTCCTTCAACAAGACCATTATGGGCTACAAATACAAAAAGATGGGCAATGGATGGGTATTGAACCGATTCCAAACGCTTTTGTAGTCAACCTTGGCTACCAACTCCAGGTATTGATCTTGTTCTTTAACTATCGTATCAAACTTTTAACCAAAATAGAGTTCGCACCAAGGATAGGTCTCCTACAAAAAATTGGGTGCAACTTGCACAAGAAACTAATTATGCTTAATCATAAACTAAATAAGCTCAAAATTCGACGATTTGACAAACGTCCAACGAAACCAACATAATTTTTCTTACCAAAGTTTTTTTAATTCTTGTAGATTATAAGTAATGGGATGTTGAAAAGTGCGGAACATCGTGGGGTCTTGAATTCAACTGCATCTCGAACATCCATTGTTACTTTTTTCGGTCCAAATCGAACTCTTCCACTTGTTGTGGAACCTGCAAAGGAGCTTGTTACATCAACCACTCCACAAGTGTTCAAACCATATCTCTACAACGAGTTCTTAGCAGAGTACTTGGCCTTCATTCGCAAACCAGGTCTTCGCAATGGAACGCCCTTGGATCCTTACCGGATATAAACCAAATTTCTCCTACAGAAACCTTGTATAATAAGTTATAAATAATATTATGTTGAAAATAAACAGGCACCTTATCTCGGCAGCCTGATCAAACTTATATATATACATAATTTTGATTTTACTTAAAGTTAGAATCTAAATTTCTTAGAGTAGTTGCATACTAATTAGTAAAATAACTTGCTTTAAATTTACTTAAGTAAACGGTAGACAATGATACTTGATCAAAACTATCTTAGAGAAGTGATTACTTTTCTATTATGCTAATCTTATAGTCAAGCAAAAGACCTTATCAACTATGAATTTGTCTAACTTGTGTAAAAGGCTAACTTTTTACAGAGGCACACGGTCTGCAAGTTTTTTTTTTGAACTATAACTTTCATTAGAACCGAAACGGGCGACCCCAAAATCAGGGCCACCACCACCGAACAAAACTATTTACATGAAACAAAATTTACACCAATTATCCCAGGAAAGCGACTTAAGATTGCCTCTATTCGAGAACCAAAGATAACCTACCGCCTTAACCTCGCTCAAAATGTTGCTCACATTCACCGGCTTGTTGGAGAATCTCAGCTCATTCCTCGCCTTCCATAACGCCCAACAACCAATAATAATCAAACCTTGGAACACCTCTTTAGCCTTACCCTTTAAACCCGCGTAGTTATGTAGCTCGAGCAGGTCACCAAAAGAAAAAGCATATATTTCAGGAACCTTACACCATTTGCTAATACCTTGCCACATAACCGAAGCCACCAAACACGAAGTGAATAAATGATCTATTGACTCGTCAGCGGAGCCACACATCTGACATCTAGGGTCCGCAACTGGAACATGCCTCTTTAACAGAGAAACTAAAGTCGGGATGCCACCTACCGCCGCACGCCACGCAAACACATTGCATTTGATAGGAATCCATTTACACCAACTCATCACGAAGCTGTTGCTAGCATCAATCCCAGAAAGCAGGAACCTTTTAACTTCAGCCACTGAAAATTTCCCTTCATCATTACCTAGCCAATGCCACCTATCCTTACGAAAAGAAAAAGTGCCATTCAAATCGTTGAGAAGGCCGTTCAACGTAACCAATTCCCCCATCACCTCTGTCTCGCTAAGCCTGCGTTTCCACTTCCACCCAACCGAAACAGACCCTCCCGAATCTATGAGCCGCTCCTTGACTTTACATTTCTTGAATTTCTCCAACCTAAAAAGACCGGGGACCATATCTTTCAACGGATAAATCCGACCCATCCCCAACAATCCCCTTAAACATTCTACGGATAGGAACTCCTTCAACTTCCGTATTAACCAAAGACTTGACAATCTCTCTCCAAACTCCACTACAATTATTATTGACAGGAATGAAATCCCAGTTCCTGTTGCTCTCATGTATCGCCTTGATAACATTCTTCCAAAGACTACAATTTTCAATCTTGTATCTCCAGCCCCATTTAGCAAGAAGAGTCGTGTTAACCACCTGAAGCTTGCATAAGCCCAACCCCCCTTTGTCTTTGGGCAACGCCACCTTGTCCCACGCGACCCAATGCATACTCCTGTTATTACTAGCCCCACCCCATAAAAACTTCCTAATATACGACTCCAAGTCTTTGATAACTCTTTTAGGCGCCTTATATAAGGAGAAGTAATAACTTGGAAGACTCTCAAACACGGATTTGATGAGCGTTAATCTACCTCCTATCGAAAGAGAGGAGGCCTTCCACTTCGATAAACGTTTTTCAAACACCTCATACACCACCCTCCAGCTATCCACTCGGTTCATATCAGCACCAACCATAAGACCTAAATACCGAAACGGGAATACCCCCACCTTACACCCAACCGATATAGTCAAATCATCCACCTCCCCCGGATTAACACCTATACCAAAAATATTAGATTTCTCCAAATTAATCTTCATACCAGAGCAAAGATGGAAACACCTCAATATTCTAACCACGTTCAAGAAATTAGATTTCGACCATTCTCCCAAAATCACCGCGTCATCCGCGAAAAACATGTGGGATAACACCACATCCCCATACGTCAGCTTAATGCCTTCTACCTTTCCTGCGTTCCGAGCCTTCTCTAACATACACGACAAACCTTCCATCACTAATATAAACAAAAAGGGAGATATAGGGTCCCCTTGCCTCATCCATTTGCTACAATGAAACTCATATGTAGGAGACCCGTTAACCAACACTGAGGATCTCGCCGACCTCAAGATTCCCATAATCCAATTGCACCACACATCCGAGAACCCCATTTTCCGCATAATCTCTATCACAAACATCCAATTGACATTATCGTACGCTTTTTCAAAGTCAATTTTAAACATAAAGGAATGCTTCTTTGCCCTTTTGCACCAAGACACCACTTCATTGACAATAAGCGGCCCGTCAAGAATGGACTTGTCTTTAACAAAAGCCGACTAAGAATCCGACACCACCGATCCCACCACCCGTTTAAGTCTCTCGGCTAACAACTTCGAAATAGACTTACTGATGACCCCCACCAGATTAATGGGACGATAGTCGTTAAGACTCACCGGGTCTTTCACTTTAGGAATGAGCGTAATAAAAGACAGACCACTCCTTTTACTGAAAACTCCAGTTTCAAAAAAATAACCGAAACAATTTAGAAAATCAACCTCAAAAAGCGACCAGAAACGTTTAATGAACTTGAAACTCAATCCGTCCGGGCCCGGAGCCCGATCATCCCCGCAACTGAAAACCGCCCTCTTAATTTCTTCCAAAGAGAACGGCACGATCCAAAGACTCCCTGTCGACATCCGAGAGTCTCTTTATATTCTCACACTCTAAATTCGGCCGGCTCCTATGAGTTTCCAAGAAGCGGTTCCTGTAGAATTTTAAAACTTCTCTTTTGATGAAACTTGGCTTTTCTATCCAATTCCTGTTGATGTTAAGACCAGGGATGGAGTTAGAAGCCATTCTACTATTAATCAAGCCGTGAAAATATTTAGAATTTTCGTCCCCATCCACCGCCCATCTTGACCTCGATCTCTGCTTAAGGTCCAAACTTCTTCTCATACCAACCGATCTAAGTATAGGTAATGTAAAATGTTGTATGCATATTGTGTCAAAATTTAGGGAAACTCTTCAAATATTTTGCCAAAAGAATAATAATAATAATAGAAATTTGAACATAAACAATTAAAATAACTTCTTTTGCTTCAAAACTAACATAATACTGGACAGAATTAGTGAACATGTTTTAGCTTAGCTATTTTATTTTTATTTTTATTTTTATTTTTATTTTTATTATGAATATTATTTATTATTGTTGTTGTCATCGGCGGCGCTGGCGGCGGATTCGTCGGTGGCAATGTCGGCTTTGTTTCTGTCGGCATGATAAGCACCACTAGGATCAATTAAGATCGATAATAGTGTTTTACAAGAACTTGGTCAATCAAGAATTAAGAAGAGATCAACGAAAGCTCAATGTATTATCAATTGAGGATAGTTTGATATGAATTTGTTACAAAATGATAACAAAAAGATTACAGAGAGAATTTAAGAGAGAAACTGAATTATCAAAAGCTTTCTAATGATATACAAGTGTTTGGTATTTAAAGACATCTAAGCAGGAAGGCTGTTATGACTTGGGAGAAACCACATGTGCACCTCACGTGTATAAAACACCCGTGCCCCTCACGTGCCTTATAACCTAGCCAACTTCCCAGCTTATTAACTAAACACTGCTAGTATTAGCTAAACACTGCTAGTGCTAGCTAAACACTGCTAATGCTAAACAACTCCTATCAATCCTTCCTTCTTCAAAACATTCTTGACCTCAAGAATGGAAATCAAAAGCTGGATAATAACACTGCTAATGCTAAGTATCCACTGTACCAAACCATAAACCACTGCAGCATTATTCATTTTCACCATTCACAAATCATAACAGGACTTATCAATCCGTCCCTCTTAAAAAAACATTATTGTCCTCAAGAATGTGCAGCAAATGTGTGTAGATATCATTCGTTGCTGATGTGCTCTTCCACCACCGAACCGAAACAAACACTCCAACATTAGTTAAAATCTTAAGCCAAACACCCTTCATGTAGCTCAAGCTGGTAGTACATCTTTTCTAAAAATAAGCTTCATAATTGACTAATCAATGTATTCTGGAATATGAATTACCAACAAAAAACTGGAGCAATCTGATCATTGTACTACCACACTTTGACCCATGAACCAATCCTCTTGTCACAACAACAATTCTTTCATTAAGCCATTCTTTTCCAAAACATGACTCTTTTCCCATTTCTTCTTCCTATTAGGCCATTTCCAAATGTCAAATTTCAACTTTCTAAACTTAACTTTACATCTCATACCCTCCACTTCCTTTCTTGTAGGCCACTCCCATATATCAAACTCCAAATAACCAAAATTATCTTCATTCTTTTCAGCATCTTCTTTATCGCTCATCTTCATCTTAACCTACTCCGTGCCTTCTTCCTGCTTATACCATTGGCTTTTTCCATCAACTGTGATGACCTTAAAGGGATGCCAGCTTCGATCCATGAGATGTTTTTTCCCTAGAGATGTCAACTTCATTGCTTTCCCCACATCCTTTTTATAGCAACCATTTCTTTTTACAGCAGCTATGAAAGATTTGTTATCAAACTCACGCATCCTTTTATCACCAATAAGCGTCCAAACCAAAGTTCCCATCAAACCAACAATTAACTCCTTACTAGCATCAACCAATTCATCATTAGACAATCGTTTTTGGATTATTAAGGTTTGATTAAGTGCTTCCATCCCATCAAGTTCCACTCCTTTATCCTTCATATATTCTTTACTCAAGTCCATTATCCTCTTTACTTCAACAACTTCATGAGTCATGTGTTTCATCACCTCAACCGCTCCTTTCATCCGCTTGATTTCTAGCTTCAGCCGTTGCTTTTCATTTAGCTTCTTCTGAAGCTTAATGATTTGGTTGTGAAGCTTCTCTATATCCATCAGTTCCAACCCTCTTTTGCAGTTCTCAGTCACTATTTCTTTTTGTTTTCTCACAATTACCAACTCAGAATCTGTCTTGCTTATTCCCTTTTTGTTGAAGCTTATAGACTTACATTTTTTAATTTCATCACCTCCATTCACAAACTCATCTACAACCATTTCCAAACCATTTCCAATTACTCTTTTTTCACCCGGATAAAAAACTTTAGTTCTTAAAATGAACTCACCATTAACTTTTTCATCTATATTAAAAACATTTCCATCATCAAGACCCCATATAACAAAACCTTGTATACCCCCTGGATCAAACACTTGTTTACTGTTTAAAATGAACTCACGATTTGTTTTAGCCTTGAACACACATCCTTGACTAAATGAAGAAGGGTCCAAACCACTTAAACACTCATGTAACGCCAACAATGATGCATCCTTTACACTTAATAACCCAACTTCAAATTTTCGCAAATTACCCACACCAACTTGCCCTTCCCTGTTGTTGTCACCATTGCTAGACAACTTTCCCAATGCATCTTTAACACTTCCAACAACAACATGATCAAATAACCCATTTTCCACCCCAATTGGTTTTTTCACAGTTTCAACCATAACACCATCAACTAATCCATTTTTCATACTAATTAATTCTTTAACACTTGGAGAAGATAACCATTATTGATTCCTATGTAAATTGCTATCCACTTCTTCCCACATTGCCAAAAAATACGCTCTCCAAAGGCGTTTGGGATAGCCTTTTCTAACCACATTTCCAATTTTTGGATGCAACCCCTCAATGAAAAGATCAACAAAATGCGTTTCATCCGAACCCATATCACTAAAAAAACTCTCAATACCAAATAAAGACATAAAATCATTTGCATATTCCAAAATAGTACCTTCTTGTTTAAGAGTTTTCTTAATTGGCATTTCCTCAAACACCTTACATGCATCTTTATTTTCCTCAAATGTCATCTCCTTATTAGTATCATTAATCGTCAAATTATTCCCAGTATACAAATTGCCATATGAATTTTGAAGTTGTGGATCATTACCTTGTAATTTTGGGAACTCCACTCCAGGAAACTCACCGTACTGATTTTGACCATTTTACCCTTGAGTGGTTGTTCTTGTTACAACAATGTTTGGGTTTTGACTTTGCAAGACCTGACCCATCATCTCTTCCATAGTTTGTCTGAACCCAGCGACTGTTTCATCAATGTATCTTCTTGTGTTCTCATCCACACCATCACCATGAGTCCATGACTGCTTGTACGTGCATTTCTTGTTAATGGTGCCATCAGATTATGCTATGTTCTGAATCTTGAAATCTTGGTAACAGAATTTGGCGGGAAAAAATTGAATTGAGTGTTTTTTTTTTTTATTTTTAATGACAATGAGACCTCACCAGGAAAGGTCTCTGATACCAATTGACAAGCACCACTAGGATCAATTAAGATCGATAATAGTGTTTTACAAGAACTTGGTCAATCAAGAATTAAAAAGAGATCAACGAAAGCTCAATGTATTATCAATGGAGGATAGTTTGATATGAATTTGTTACAAAATGATAACAAAGAGATTACAGAGAGAATTTAAGAGAGAAACTGAATTATCAAAAGCTTCCTAATGATATACAAGTGTTTGGTATTTAAAGACATCTAAGCAGGAAGGCTGTTATGACTTGGGAGAAACCACATGTGCACCTCACGTGTATAAAACACCCGTGCCCCTCACGTGCCTTATAACCTAGCCAACTTCCCAGCTTATTAACTAAACACTGCTAGTATTAGCTAAACACTGCTAGTGCTAGCTAAACACTGCTAATGCTAAACAACTCCTATCACGGCAGTGTCATCAACGTCGTCGAGGTCGGCAGCGTCCTCGTCCTCTCCGGCGCCGTCGTCGTTGGGATGTACAGCCACAAACAAGGGATCACACAACGAATAGCCAAACTATCAAGAAAACGAAAAATAAGACAACACACAACGATCCACCGGTTTGGCTCGTTTAGCCCTATCCAAGAGAGGTAAGAAAAACTTATATGAAAGCATTTTGTGAAGGTATTTAGTGTTGAGCGTGTTAATCTTATAAATACTTGAGTTGTCGTTATTAGGCTAGATGAGCCAAACAATTAATTCGTTGCGTGTTGTCTTATTTTTTTTTATTGATTGTTTGGTTATTCATTGTGTAATCCTTTGTTTGATGGTGTACGACCCCAGCAAGAATAAAATATCGCACGTCTTTTGTGAAATTAGTTGAAGCTTAAATTGAAGTTGAAGCTAAAGCGTATATTATAAGCTCGAAGAGGCAGCTTTTATTTTTATTGAGGCTTTTAACATATTAGTTATATTTGGAGCTTATTATTGTGAAATGACTTAATATTCATTATATTTGGAGCTTCATCTAGAATGGTATTTAAGTAAATTGATTAATTATTTTGTTTTAAACGCTTGAAAGTTGTTAGTGGCTCAGTTCAAGCAGTGACATTCAATTAGGGGTGTTCACGGGTCGGGTAATAACCGAATAAACCAAAAATCAAACCTGAACCGAACCGAACCGAACTTATAACCGAACCGAATTTGTCAAAACCGAACCGAAGCGAACTAAAAATTCGGTTTTCTGTTTGGATGTGGTTTTGGTTATCTTAACCGAAAACCGAGAAAACCGAATTTATATATATATATATATATATATATATATATATATATATATATATATATATATATATATATATATATATATATATATAGGGTAAAGTTAAAATAAAAAGACAAATATCCGTAAAAAGAATAAAAATATTTGTTTTTTTAAAACAATTCTCTAAAAATTCCGAAAAAATTCCACAAGATCGGGTATGTTTGTGCATAAAACTTTTGTGAAAACATTTTTTATAATTTTGAGTTTTGATACGTTTTTTCTAATGCACAAAAAACGAATTTTGATGCGCAAAAAAATTTTGATGCACAAAATTTTCAACTTGTTTTAGTTAGATGTGCAATGTTATTTTGATGAAAAAAGTCAAAAGAAATTGGGTGCAAAAACCAATTTTTGATGCACAAAAAAACGATTTAATGCTCAAACGTATTTTTTCATAATTTTTTTTCGGAAAAAATATCCACTTTTAGAAAAAAGTTTTTCACAACTTTTTCATGCACCATCATACCCGATTTTGTATAATTTTTTTGGAATTTTTCGAGAACTTTTTTTGAATTTTTTTTTTTTATCTTTTTACGGATATATATATAATCTAGATCAAATAAGATCAAACTTAAAGTTGTTAAAATGAGATCGAACTAAAATTTGACGAGAGATACTCTCCTTACAATATAAATAATTTTTTTATTTACTACAACTAAAATTGTTAAATTTTTGATAGGTTTTTTTTTTAAATTTACGAAACCTAGGTGATACACTTTGATTTGAAGTTTAGTGTGTATCAGGTTTTTGTATGTGTATCAGGTTTTGGAATATTTATTAGTGTAATGTGTATCAGGTGTATCACTAATCCAAACCCATGTATATCATTTGGTTATTAGTTGCTAAAATGTTAATTTGTATTAAAATAATATTTTTTTGTGTATGATTGCTAAAATTGTTATTTATAAATGTTTAAGTGGTATTTTAGATTTGATCTTATTTTTACAACTTTAAGTTTGATCTCACGTTAACCCTCCCTATATATATATATATATATATATATATATATATATATATATATATATATATATATATATATATATATATATATATATATATATATATATATATATATATATATTTATTTATACATACAAAAAGATCATTAAAATGTTATCCTAATATTAAAAATACTTTTTTTGCTTGCAATAATTTTTTTTTTTTTGGTCAAAAATCTATGTAATTAAATTAAGAAATATATATGAATTCGGTTTTCGGTTTTGACCCAAACCGAACCGAACTTCGGTTCGGTTCTCGGTTCGGTTTGGTCAAAGACATTTTCGGTTCGGTTCGGTTTCGGTTTTGCCCATAAAAAAGAATTAACCGAACAAACCGAATCGAATAAACCGATTAACCCAAGAACCGAGATGAACACTTTTACATTCAATTGGGCAGTATGCTGGCCTTGAGACCGCCTACTACTCCTTTTATCGCCTGAAGGGGTAAAAGTTCCGGATAAAACTCGAATTTGAGACCTCCTCTAGACAAACATCCCTCCTTAAAATACATTAAGAAAATATTGCTTGTCAACTGAGCTAGCCCAGTTGGTTAAATTGACTAACTTTTAGAAGTTCATTTTCATCGGCTTGTCTTATAAACGTATAGCTTTCAAGGATTTTAATAAAATTGAGTGTCAAGCAAAGCTTAATTTGTAAATAAGGTTATTTAAAAACTCAAATGGTCAAATTCTTATAAGATTTCACAAACTTGTCCCCAAACACCCTAATTGTGTTATGCAATTAAGCAGCGTAAGCTCCCACGTCATCACACTTTGCATACTTAAATCAAATCAAATATCCTACACCGTATTCATATTTGTTTAATCATTAAGCATATATTAGTACCCCCTTCCTACGTTTGTCTGACTGAAAGAAAAAACTGATTCTTGATCGTCATGTGTGATCTAATCCGATGATGTAATTTTCATAGTAGTTCGTTCATTAAACCCAATCGAGCTGATGGTAAAGAATATAAAATTGTTTGTTTTAACTGTTTAGAAGATATTATGTAATCTTATTAATGATGGAAACTTCACTAAGGGTATTATTTTCAAGTTTTAATTTTAGATGGAAAGTGAAAGAAAGTGAAGAAAAAAAAAATATAAGTATGTTCTTACGTTTTTCTTAGAAAGAAGATAAAAGGAAAGTGTGAGAAAAAAAGGGAAATGGTTGAGTTTTTTGTGCCAAACTTTCACCCTACTTTATTTTCTATAGAAGAGAAAAGATATCAATATTAGACAAAAGTACATCTTTAATCTATATACATTTGCACAACTCGAAACACTATAGTCTAAGGTAATCTCATAAGAGCAACTCAACGCTAAAGAAGCTATAATATGAGCTATCTTATTTCCTTCCCTTTTAACAAAAGACCAATTACAAACATTAAAAGCCGTTGAATTAGATAATATATCGGAAAAAAGACTCGCAATTTGTAGTTGGGTGACTTTATTATGAAGCGTCTTAACTAGACACAACTAGTTTGATCTCGAATATAACGTAAGAGTACCCTTACAGAGTGCATGAGTCATAGCCCAATGAGCGCCTTTTGCTTCTGCTTTAAAGCGAGAACATGCATAACATTCTAAACGACCACCTGAAAATAAGACCTCGCCCCCTACAAAGCCTAAACCCACCTTTCCAGACTATTTTTGCCACGCAGCGTCACAATTAATTTTTATGTGCTCGACGTCAGGCTTTAACCACACACCCGCACGAGTATTATGTACCCCAATGGTGCCACTAATATTTCCTATATGATTTAACCGATTTAGCTATAACTTCCACGTTCCCCTCCCTCTCATTCAAATGGCCATGCTTTCACTCTACTTTTGGGAGTCCATTATTTTCTAGAATTCATCATCATATTTGTGCAGCAAAAATAAAGACATATTTGAAATCCCAAGGTTTATGAAAGGTTGTAGAGACTGATGAAAATCCTCCAGAGACTCGGAGAAAACCCAACGGTTGCTCAGTTTAGAACTTACGAGGCTGACTCACAAAAAATGACAAGGCACTAACATGTTTGCATTCGGGTATCTCCGATCAAATTTTGACCTCCATAATGGACTTGGAGACACCAAAAGAGTTTATATTGAGAAAAATGAAAGATGATGAATTAGTTAAAGATTAGTCAGCAAGGATGATGGATGTGGTTAATCAAATGAGGCTTTATGGAGAAGTTGTGAAAGACAAGAAAGTAGTGGTAAAGATGATGATTAGCGTTTGATGCGCGTATAACGCGTTCGGGGTCAAAGGAAACTTCCTTTTCGTCGAGCAAGTTTTTCAACACCCTAGGCAGTTAACCTAATCGTTGTAGTGTAGTATTGGGTAAGCCTCGGGTATTGATATCGTTCTCTAGGGGAATAGGAATGCTAGTGAGAGATGTACTACGCTAAGGTTTGAGGTTGAGGAAGATTATTTTTTATCTTTTTATATTTTTTTATAAAGCTAAGGGTAAAATCTCGGGGTTTGGATTTGGGGGTTGGTACTTCTATCGATTACTTCTACTAGCTAATTATCTAAACTAAGGGGTAGTCTTATGTCTATTGATGTGTGCTCGTATTATGATTAAAAATGTGTCTACCTAGATACTATTACTCTCTAGTTATCTTTTATTGGTGGTTGAATTGTCACGTCCTTTTTCTTAACCCGTTGTGTTTTCTAAGGTCGTAGGGTAAGCGTTTATCCCTAACTCTTTGAGACAACCTTAAGGTTATTGCCTACGAAATCTCTAGGATTCATAAACTAACTCTAAGGTTATCTTTGGATGTTTAGTCTACAACTCCGCTAAGTGAATATAAACTAAGGTTCACAAAGATTACTCAAGCATTAAAAACACAACGATAGCCTAGTGAAATCCTAAGCCAATTACAATTAAGATAAGAGACAACCAATAATTAATCAATAACTAGGTTTCATAGATCTAAGCAAACACACAAGAAATTTATCCGGACATGTTAAACATGCAAGCATACACACATACAATCGAAGACATAATGAAATCAATGAAGTAAATTACTTATCTTGATGTAAAATAGGGTATGAGAACCCTAAAATACTGTCCAAACCGGACTTAAGTCATCTTAGGTTTTTACTCCACACATCTCCCTCTAAAAAATTCTGAAAATTCGATTTCTATATATGATTTTGCAACTGTGACGGCGTCACCTTATAGTTGGGACACCGTTAGATCGCCGTCATTAGGGTTTCGTCTTGGTTGAGCCATCATTGGGACGGCGTCACGTTGTGGTTGTGACGCCGCCATGTGTAAAATAGCAAAATAGCTACTGAGTCGTCGCGAATTTAATTACGTAGAGAGGGACGGCGTCGCCCTCTGTTTGGGACGCCGTCAGGTGTAATTCCAGCAGCTTGAGACTCTTGATCTTGACTTAGCCATTTTATTCATATATTCACTCCTTTTCGTCCAAAAATGCATCATTCCAGCATTTTGCTTCCAAGAGACCTAAAAAGTGTAAAGGAACAAAATTAAGCAAAGAACGGATATAAAAGTGGGCAATTAAGGGCTTGATACGCGTACAACGCGCGTTCGGGGTCAAAGGAACTTCCTTTTCATCGAGCAAGTTTTTCAACACCCTAGGCAGTGAACCTAATCGTTGTAGTGTAGTATTGGGTAAGCCTCGGGTATTGATATCGTTCTCTAGGGGAATAGGAATGCTAGTGAGAAATTACTACGCTAAGGTTGGGGTTGAGGAAGATTATTTTTTATCTTTTTTTATGTTTTTTAGAAAATGGAAAGGTACGAATCTCAGGGTATTGGATTTGGGGGGTTGGTATTTCTACCGTTTACTCTACTTATCTAATTATTCTAAACTAAGGTGAGTGTAGTGTATGTCTATTGTTGTGTGCTCTTATGATGATTAAAAAATGTGTTTACGTAGATGCTATTACTCCCTAGTTATCTCCTATTGATGGTTGAATTGTCACGTCCTTATTCTTAACGCGTTGTGTTTTCTAAGGTCGTAAGGTATGCGTTTATCCCTAACTCTTTGAAGCAACCTAAGGTTAATGACTACGAAATCTCTAGGATTCATAAACTTAACACTAAGGTTATCTTTGGATATCTAGCCTACAATCCACTAGTAACTATAAGCTAAGGTTCAACAAAGACTAATTAAGCATTAAAAACACAACGGATGACCTATCGCAATACTAGGTCAATCACAATTAAGATAAGAGATAACCAATCAATATTCAATACCTAGGTTTCATAGATCTAAGCAAACACACAAGTAAATTAGCCGGACATGGAAAACATGCAAGCATACACACAACCAATTGAAGACATAATCGAATCAATGAAGTAAATCACTTATCTTGTTGTAAAATAGGGTATGGAACCCTAAGATACAGCCCAAGACAGCCTATGTTCGATTTAGGTTTTACTCCACAAAACTACCTCTCTAAAATAATCGAAAATTCAATTCTATATATAGGGTTACAATATGCGACGGCGTCACTCTTTAATTGTGATGCCGCCGGGTCGCCGCCATTAGGGTTTCGTCTTGGCCACGTCAACTCTGTGACGGCGTCACCTTATGCTCGTGAAGTCGTCGGCTTCAACCTCTGACGCTGTTGGGATCCAAATCTAGGTCGTCTGAGTTGTGACGCCCTACTCTTTTAAACCTGATATCGTCACTTGTAAAATAGCAATTTGCTCTCTGAGTCGTCTCAAGGTGTGTCGCGACGGCGTCGCAATTAAGCCGTGACGCCGTCCCCTTCAGTTCCAGCAGCTTGAGTGTCTCGAGTCTTGACTTTGGCCATTTTCTACGTATATTCGCGCCTTTTCGTCCGAATAAGTGTCATTCCAGCAATTTGCCTTCAAGAGACCTAAAAAGTGAAAATGAACGAAATTAAGTATTAACGGATACAAAAGTGATCAATTAAGGGCTTAAATGACCCCTCAAAAGTGTACCTTTTAAATCCTTATCAAATATCCCTACACTTGGTATTTATTTGTCCTCAAGCAAATGTGCTTTTAGCCAATTAATTTATAAGTTAGGGGTCATGAAGCATTAGTTTAGAACAATTCACAACACGTATAAGCCCCGCAAAAGTCATAACAAGCATGGAAATTACATACTAGCACCTCACAAGTGGTGTTTGGATACTCACATCTCTCGGGTGTATATGAAATATATCAAGTTGGAAATGGAAGATAAACACTCATTAACCGGTCCTAGTACATAGATTACCATAGGCTTGAGTCTAGATCAAACCTCCATCGCTTTGGCGTAAGCACCTAAGAAAAACTATCCAAGAGGTCTTTTAAAGGGTTGTAACGTTAGCCTTACGGTATGGAAACAAAGGCTTTGGTGGGATAGGCGATTTAGTGGTGGCAAGTCATAAATCTTTATGTTACAAGCATGAGAAGAATGGCGTTGCTAAGCCAAGACTCGACACTCTAAACTCTAGATAACTTGAAACAAATAAACATAAATTTAAAGATAGATGTAGGATGGTAGCCCGTATGTTTTTTTTTTTCATCATTTTTTTTAACACTTTATTTTTTCGATTTTTTTTTCATACACTTGTACTCTACCATCCTCTGCGATAACATAAAAATAATAGGGATTTATAGGCACATCCCTACACTTGAGTTTTTATTATTCTAACACTAATTTGACCCGAATTGAAAAGATCAAAACACTTGGAGTACATTATTACGCAAATAAAGGGAATTTGAATTTACCGTTCCTTCCCGTCATTTCATAAACTTTAACTTTTCCCATGAGTCCCAATCGTCCCAAAACTGTGCACAAAGGATATGACTCGACTTAGCAACTTATGCAAGCAACTAGATAATTGAACTAAGGGTTTAGTATGATAACAATAATGCACTAAAAGTCAGAGCATACAAGGTAGGCTAAAGCGATTTGGGTGTACATTTGGGGGTGGATTGTAAACAATGCTCTTCATTGATATTTCGAAAAACCAAAAAATCACTAGAACCGTGAAAAGGATAGGCTCTGAGGGGTTTATCGTGTACTAAAGATAAGTACAACGCAAGTGTGTGGGGGAATTACTCAACTGATGTGGAAGAAGTAATTATATTACGGGTATCAAACAAGGGTTATCCTAATGCCTCTTATCATTTAGTTATTCCTAACTACAAATGTGTAGTCTCACTAGCGATCTCGGAATGCATCACAAAACAAGTTCTAGAATCTATTATACTACCGGTACACACTCGAAGCATTAAAGTGGAATGCTTTAATTTCTACAAATCTAAGGGCGATCCTCACATTTTGGGTGGAATTTAAGTGATAAAGGGTTTTGTGCTAGTCATATAACTTCCTATCCATGAGACGCTTTATTAGTACTAATGGCCCACTCCTACATATCATGAAAAATTTTAAATTTGGTGCCAAAATTACCCTAACCGATATTTCTCATAGTTTATTACACAAATGAAATTGGACAAGGCAAATAATCAAGGATAAGCATAGTTTCAAAGTTCCCGTTTTATTTTCCCTCCCTACACTTAAACTGAACATTGTCCCCAATGTTCCGCGAAAGTATGAAAGTTATGATAATGGAAGGTAATTAAAAACGAAAGAAACTAGTACTCTCCTGATTAGCTCGGTAGGATCCGGGTGAAGTAGTGGTTAAATCTTTCTTCAAGAAGAATGTATGCGTGAAAAGCTCCATCCAAATCTTATGTATCTTCTTCTTGATAAATAAAACCTGCACACTTTAAGAAAATAGAAAACCCAAAGCATCAAACCGAACAAAGAAAAATCATAACAAGATGTAATTCCAGACTTAAATAAGATAAAATGCTTGTGGAATGGATGTTTGCAGATTTTCTGGAAAACTAAGACCTTGAAAATTCCAAAAATTTATAAGTAGCACAGAAAACGAGAGAAAGTAAGATAAGTTGTTTCTGCTCCTCCTGATGCCTTCAGAATGTGATCCACGCGTCAGTTATCCTGACAGAAACTGGTCTGCGATTTTCTGGAAAATTTATATCTTTAGAATCTGAAAAAATTCCTGCAAAACATCCATTATGACTCGATACAAGAATTTGACTCTAACAAACACACATGTATATCTTTTCAATAATCGTAATTCTTATGTTCACGTTATTTTAAAAACGTGTGTAATCTTCCCTACACTTATCCCTTTTGAAAAATACCTTTATATGTAATTAAGACGACGTTAAAGATAAAATAAATCATTTTTACAAATTCAAACATGAGAATAAACAATCAATAAAAGATATACGACACACAACAAGCAAACAATTAAGCATGGGTTGCCTCCCAAGAAGCGCTTGTTTTTGTTTGAGTCTCGAGCTTGACTCTACCCTTATTTAATGGATAAAGGGGAAGTTTTTTCTACACTTAAGCTTAAGTGCGGGTGATAGTAGCGATACACACCCTTAGGGTGGAAATTTGCTACGTGAGGAGAGGGTGATGGGTGATGGGAGATTTATATGCTCAAAGGGGTGTGCTCCATTCATTCTAACCTTACCTAATTTTATGGGTGTAGCGGGTGAATCAAATCTCTCTCCTAAAAATGGATCATCTTCTATCAACTTCAAAAGATTCTTAGTTAAGGATCCATCTTGACTTAATAAACCCGGTTTAAACACATAATGTTTCTTGTTATCAACCATGAATGGGTGATATAAGTGTGTAAGGTCATGGGTTACTCGTATATTAGCTTCCACTCTACATGGCCTAGAGTCTACCACCTTTATCAAGCAACTAACCGGACTATTTATTTTGATGGGTGGATTGGGGCCTAATTCAATTCCAAGATTCACATCTAAAGACGGAAAATTGGGTAAGGTTTTTGGTTGAGGCTCCGATTCATCAAAATTAGGAACTTCCCTAGGACTAAGAGAGAGGTCATGACAACAAGCATCTAAACCTACATTCTCTAGTGGCGTTTGGTCCAAAGGTTCTATATCAATCGGGGTTCCTATAGTTTCTTCTACTTCTTCCGGGTAAGTTATAGGCGATGTGTGTTCCTCAAGTGATGGTAGGGCTTGTGGGCTTGGAGTTTCAACCTCATTCTCCATTATATCTAGATCTCCTAAATGTTCATCACGTGTTTTAGTATGATCTAAACCAAATACACTCCTAATTATCTTAAATCCTTCTTTAGCCATTTCAAATTCTTGGTCCGATTCATACGAAACATTCTCAAAAATTTGATCACTATGTTCTATTTGCCTAAAGGATTCCTCACGCGTGTCATATGTTTTGGTGAAATCTATCCCACGCATGCAACTAGGTAGTTCAACTATAACCATCTCACAATCTTGTTCGGGTTTAGGTTCCATGTTCTTAAAAACTAGGTCTTTTTGATCATGATGCCTAAGGTTGGATAAATCCTCCTTATCCATTTCCTCAAGTTGTGACAACTGATGGTTTATGCTTAGGAGGCTTTTCTCAAAAAATTTCCAGAGGGTCTCACTAAAAGGAGTTGATTCTAACAATGATCGTTGAATAGAAACCACACAAGCACAAAATTTATCAAATCCGTCCAACCTTACACCCGCCTCCTTTTGGATATCTCTAAGATCACTCACAAATTAATTAGAACAATAAAAAGCAATCCAATCTGCGAAATTCAATTGTTCCTCATTTGTTAATGATACAAATGCAACTTCACTTGCCATAGCGACAAATGAAAAGGGTTTTACGAACACAAACACAAAGAAGGGAGATAGACTACAAGGAAGCCAAAAATGAGAAAAAAAAAAAAGATTACTTGATAGAAATCAAGCAAGGGAACCTAAACGAGGTGGAAATCTAACTAGCTTTTCTATTTCCCGGCAGCGGCGCCAAAAACTTGATACGCGTACAACACGCGTTCGGGGTCAAAGGAACTTCCTTTTCGTCGAGCAAGTTTTTCAACACCCTAGGCAGTGAACCTAATCGTTGTAGTGTAGTATTAGGGTAAGCCTCAGGAAATGATATCGTTCTGTAGGGGAATAGGAATGCTAGTGAGAAATTACTACGCTAAGGTTGGGGTTGAGGAAGATTATTTTTTATCCTTTTTATATTTTTTAGAAAATGGAAAGGTACGAATCTCGGGGTATTGGATTTGGGGGGTTGGTATTTCTACTGATTACTCTACTTATCTAATTATTCTAAACTAAGGTGAGTGTAGTCTATGTCTATTGTTGTGTGCTCTTATGATGATTAAAAAATGTGTTTACTTAGATGTTATTACTCCGTAGTTATCTCCTATTGATGGTTGAATTGTCACTTCCTTATTCTTAACGCGTTGTGTTTTCTAAGGTCGTAGGGTATGCATTTATCCCTAACTCTTTGAAGCTACCTAAGGTTAATGACTACGAAATCTCTAGGATTCATAAAATTAACACTAAGGGTATCTTTGAATATCTAGCCTACAATTCCACTAGTAACTATAAGCTAAGGTTCAACAAATATTAATCAAGTATTAAAAACACAACGGATGACCTATCGCAATACTAGGTCAATCACAATTAAGATAAGAGACAACCAATCAATATTCAATACCTAGGTTTCATAAATCTAAGCAAACACACTAGTAAATTAGCTGGACATGGAAAATATGCAAGTATACACACAAACAATTGAAGTCATAATTGAATCAATGAAGTAAATCACTTATCTTGTTGTAAAATAGGGTATGGAACCCTAAGATACTGCCCAAGACAGCCTATGTTCGGTTTAGGTTTTACTCCACAAAACTACCTCTCTAAAATACTGAAAATTCGAATTCTATATATAGAGTTACAATATGCGACGACGTCACTCTTTAATTGTGACGCCATCGGGTCGTCGCCATTAGGGTTTCGTCTTGGCCACGTCAACTCTGTGACGGCGTCACCTTATGCTCGTGACGCCGTCGGGATCCAAATCTAGGTCGTCTGAGTTGTGACTCCCTACTCTTTTAAACATGATGTCGTCACTTGTAAAATAGCAATTTGCTCTCTGAGTCGTCTCAAGGTGTGTCGCGACGGTGTCGCAATTAAGCCGTGACGCTGTCCCCTTCAGTTCCAAAGAACTTGAGTGTCTTGATTCTTGAATTTAGCCATTTTCTTCGTATATTCGCGCCTTTTCGTCCGAATAAATGTCATTCCAACAATTTGCCTTCAAGAGACCTAAAAAGTGAAAAGGAACGAAATTAAGTAGTAACGGATACAAAAGAAATGAATTAAAGGGTTAAATGACCCCTCAAAAGTGTACATTTTAAATCCTTATCAGGGCTTAAATGATCCTTTAAAAGTTTACATTTTAAATCCTTATCAAATATCCCTACATTTGGTATTTGTTTGTCCTTAAGCAAATGTGCTTTTGGCCAATCAATTTATAAGCTAGGGGGCATAAAGCATTGGTTTAACATAATTCACAACAACTAAAAGCACCGCAATAGTCATAACAAGCACGGGAATTATATACTAGCACCTCACAAGTGGTGTTTGGATTCTCTCATCTCTCGGGTGTATATGAAATATAGTAAATGGAAATGGAAGATAAACACTCATTAACCGATCATAGTACATAGATTACCATAGGCTTGAGACTAGATCAAACCTCCACCGCTTTGGTGTAAGCACGTAGGAACAACTATCTAAGAGGTCTTTTAAAGGGTTGTAACGTTAGGCTTACGGTTAGGGAAACAAAGGGTTTTGTTGGATAGGCGATTTAGTGGTGGCAAGTCAAAAATCTTATGTTACAAGCATGAAAAGAATGGCGTTGCTAAGCCAAGACTCGATTCTCAAAACTCTAGATAACTTTGAAACAAACATACATAAACATAAAGATAATTGTAGGATGGTAGTCCGTATGTTTTTTTTTCGACACTCTTTTTTTTAGATTTTTTTTTCATACACTTTTACTCTACCATCCTCTACGATAACATCAAAATATAAGGGATTTATAGGAACATCTGATAAGGTTTTAAAACGTACCATTTTGAGGGGTCGCTTAAGCCCTTATTTGATCATTTTTGTATTTGTTATTACTTAATATCATTCCTTTTCACTTTTTAGGTCTCTTGAAAGCAAATTGCTGGAATGGCACTTATTTGGACGAAAAGGCGCGGATATACGAAGAAAATAGCCAAAGTCAAGAATCGAGACACTCAAGCTGCTGAAATACAAGGGGACGGCGTCAGGTGTTACCTGCGACGCCGTCGGAGCACCTGTTGTGACGATACAGTAGCCAAATTGCTTATTTTCAAGTGACGGTGTCAGGCTTTAAAAGAGTAGGCCGTCGCAACTCAGACGGCCTAGATTTGATCCAAACGGCGTCAAAAGCTGAAGAGGACGGCGTCACAAGCATAAGGTGACGCCGTCGCAAGACTAACGTGGCCAAGACGAAACCCTAATGACGGCGACCCGACGACGTCACAAATCATAAGGTGACGCCGTCGCGAATGTAATCTTATATATAGAATCCGAATTTTTCATTATTGGGTGTGTAGTCTTTTGGAGTAAAAACCTAAACCGAACCAAGGCTGTCTTGTACAGTATTTTAGGGTTCCAAACCCTATCTTACATCAAGATAAGTGTTTTACTTCATTAATTCAATTATGTCTTCAATTATTTGTGTGTATGCTTGCATGTTCTCCATGTCCGGCTAATTTACTTATGTGTTTGCTTAGGGAATATGAAACTTAACTATTGAATATTGATTGGTTGTCTCTTATCATAATTGTTAATGATCTAGTAATGCGATAGGTCATTCGTTGTGTAGTTAATGCTTGATTAATCTTTGCGAACCTTAGACTATAACACCTAGAGTAGTTGTAGGCTAAACCATCCAAAGAGTACCTTAGAGTTAGAGTTTATAAATCCTAGAGATTTTGTAGACGAGACCCTTTGGTAGTTTCAAAGAGTTAGGGATAAACGCATACCCTACGAACTTAGACACACAAAGCGATTAGGAATAAGAACGTGACAATTCAACCATCAATATGAGATAATTAAGGAGTAATACAACCTAAGTAAACACATTCTTAAATTATCATACGAGCACACATTAATTAGACATAGACTACCCTCACCTTAGTTAATTAGATAATTAGATAATAGAGTAATCGGTAGAAATACCAACCCCCCCAAGTCCAAACCCCGAGATTCGTACCTTTCCATTTCCTAAAAAATATAAAAAGCACAAAAATAATCTTCCTCAACCCCAACCTTAGCGTAGTAACTCCTCACTAGCATTCCTATTCCCCTAGAGAACGATATCAATTCCCGTGGCTTACCCTAATACTACACTACAACAATTAGGTTCACTGCCTAGGGTGTTGAAAAACTTGCTCGACGAAAAGGAAGTTCCTTTGACCCCGAACGACGCGTGTAGCGTTATCAAGTTTTTGGCACCGCTGCCGGGGAATAGAATAGCTAGTTAGGAGTCCACCTCGTTTAGGTTTCCTTACTTGATTCCTATCAAGTAAGCTTTTTTCTCATTTTTAGCTTCCTTGTAGTCTATCCCCCTTCTTTGTGTTTGTGTTCGTAAAACCCTTTTCATTTGTCGCTATTGCAAGTGTAGTTGCATTTGAATCATTAACAAATGAGGAACAATTGAATTTCGTAGATTGGATTGCTTTTTATTGTTCTAATGAATTTGTGAGTGATCTTAGAGATATCCAAAAGGAGACAGATGTAAGGTTGGATGGATTTGATAAATTTTGTGCTTGTGTGGCTTCTATTCAACGATCATTGTTAGAATCAACTCCTTTTAGTGAGACCCTATGGAAAAATTTTGAGAAAAGCCTCCTAAGCATAAACCATCAGTTGTCACAACTTGAGGAAATGGATAAGGAGGATTTATCCAACCTTAGGCATCATGATCAAAAAGACCTAGTTTTTAAGAACATGGAACCTAAACCCGAACAAGATTCTGAGATGGTTATAGTTGAACTGCCTAGTTGCATGCGTGGGTTAGATTTCAAAACATACGACACGCGTGAGGAATCCTTTAGGAAAATAGAATATAGTGATCAAAATTTTGAGAACGATTCTTATGAATTGGACCAAGAATTTGAAATTGCTAAAGAAGGATTTGAGATACTTAGGAGTGTATTTGGGTTAGATCATACTAAAACACATGATGAACTTTTAGGAGATCTAGATATAATGGAGAATGAGGTGGAAACTCCAAGCCCACAAGCCCTACCATCACTTGAGGGACACACATCGCCCATAACTTACCCAGAAGAAGTAAAAGAGACTATATGAACCCCGATTGATAGAGAACCTTTGGACCAAACGCCACTAGAGAATGTAGGTTTAGATGCTTGTTGTCATGACCTCTCTCTTAGTCCTAGGGAAGTTCCTAATTTTGATGAACCGGAGCCCCAACCAAAAACCTTACCCAATTTTCCGTCTTTAGATGTGAATCTTGGAATTGAATTAGGCCCCAATCCACCCATCAAAATAGATAGTCCGGGTAGTTGCTTGATAAAGGTGGTAGACTCTAGGCCATGTAGAGTGGAAGCTAATATAGGAGTAACCCATGACCTTACACACTTATATCACCCATTCATGGTTGACAACAAGAAACATTATGGGTTTAAACCGGGTTTATTAGGTCAAGATGGATCCTTAACTAAGAATCTTTTGAAGTTGATAGAAGATGATCCATTTTTAGGAGAGAGATTTGATTCACCCGCTACACGAATAGAATTAGGTAAGGTTATAATGAATGGAGCACACTCCTTTGAGCATATAAATCACCCATCACCCTCTCCTCACGCAGCAAATTTCCACCCTAAGGGTGTGTATTGCTACTATCACACAATTAAACTTAAGTGTAGGGAAAACCTCCCCTTTATCCGTTAAATAAGGGTAGAGTCAGGCTCGTGACTCGAACAAAAACAAGCGCTTCTTGGGAGGTAACACATGTGTATTTGTTTTTCATTTTCATTTGTGTGGCGTATATCTTTTATTAATTGTTTATTCTCATGTTTAAATTTGTAAAAATGCTTTATTTTGTCTTTAACCTCATCTTAATTACATATAAAGGTATTTTACATAAGGGATAAGTGTAGGGAGGATTACACACGTTTTCAAAAGTAACGTAAACATGAGAATTCCAATTAATTAAAAGATATACATGTGTGTTTGTTCGAGTCAAATGCTTGTATCGAGTCATAATGGATGTTTTGCAGGAAATTTTTCCAGATTCTAAAGATATAAAATTTCCAGAATTTTTCCGAAAATCAGCACGTTTTGTCAGGATAACGACGGCGTCGGATCGCAACTGACGGCGTCTGGAAGGAGCGAAACCACGATTACTTTTCTCGTTTTCGAGCGCTTATAAACAATTTTGGAATTTTCAGTCTTAATTTTCCGAAAATTCGTAAACATCCATTCCACAAGCATTATATCCTAGTTTAGTAGAGTCCTATATATATATATTGTTACCGCCGATTTTACGCGAAGGTTTCGTTTGTTTTCTTCAAGTGTGCAGGTTTAATTTACCAAGAAGAAGATACATAAGATGAGAAGGAGCTTTTGATGCAAACGTTCTTTTTGAAGAAAAATGTAACCACCACTTTACACGGATCCTACCAAGCTAATCAGGGGAGTACTAGTTTCTTTCGTTTTTAATTACCTTCTATTATCATAACTTTGATACTTTCGGGGAACATTGGGGACAATGTTCAGTTTAAGTGTAGGGAGGGAAAATAAAACGGGAACTTTGGAACTATGCTTATCCTTGATTATTTGCTTTGTCCAATTGCATTTGTGTAATAAACCATGAGAAAATGCCGATTAGGGTAATTTTGGCACCAAATTTTTAATTTTTCATGACATATAGGAGTGGGCCATTAGTTTTAACAAAAGCGTCTCATGGATAGGAAGTTGCATGACTAGCACAAAAACCCTTTACCACTTAAATTCCACCCAAAATGTTAGGATCACCCTTAGATTAGTAGGAATTAAAGCATTCATCTTTAATGCTTAGTGTGTGAACCGGTAGTATTATAGATTCTAGAACTTGTTTTGTGATGCATCCCGAGATCGCTAGTAAGACTACACTTGTGTAGTTAGGAATAACTAAATGATAAAAGACATTAGGATAACCCTTGTTTGATACCTGTAATATAATTACTTCTTCCACCTCGGTTGAGTAATTCCCCCACACCTTTGCGTTGTACTCACTTTTAGTACACGATACCCTAGTTAACCCCTCTGAGCCTATCCTTTTCGCGGTTCTCTTGATTTTTTTTCAGTTTTCCGGAATATCAATGAAGAGCATTGTTTACACCCGACCCCAAAATGTACACCCAAATCGCCTTAGTCTACCTTGTATGCACTCACTTTTAGTGCATTATTGTTATTACCCTAAACCCTTAGTTCAATTATCTAGTTGCTTGCATAAGTTGCTAAATCGAGTCATATCCTTTGTACACAGTTTTGGGATGATTAGGACTCATGGGAAAAGTTAAAGTTTATGAAATGACGAGAAGGGAACGTTAAATTCAAATTTCATTTATTTGCATAATAATGTACTCCAAGTGTTTTGATCTTTTCAATTCGGGTCAAATTAGTGTTAGAGTAATAAAAACTCAAGTGTAGGGATGTACCTATAAATCCCTATCATTTTGATGTTACCGTAGAGGATGGTAGAGTAAAAGTGTATGGAAAAAAAAAAAAAAAAAAAAAAAACATACGGGCTACCATCCTACATCTATCCTTATATTTTATATTTGTTTGTTTCAGTTATCTAGAGTTTAGAGTGTCGAGTCTTGGCTTAGCAACGCCATTCTTCGTATGCTTGTAACATAAAGATTTTTGACTTGCCACCACTAAATAGCCTATCCCACCAAACCCTTTGTTTCCTAACCGTAAGCCTAACATTACAACCCTTTAAAAGACCTCTTTGATAGTCTTTCCTAGGTGCTTACGCCAAAGCGATGGAGGTTTGATATAGTCTCAAGCTTATGGTAATATATGTACTAGCACCGGTTAATGAGTGTTTATCTTCCATTTCCAACTTGTTATATTTTATATACACCCGAGAGATGTGAGTACCCAAACACCCCATGTGAGGTGCTAGTATGTAATTTCCGTGCTTGTTATGAATTTTGCGGGGCTTATATGTGTTGTGGATTGTTCTAAACCAATGCTTCATGCCCCATAACTTATAAATTAATTGGCTAAAAGCACATTTGCTTGAGGACAAGCAAATACCAAGTGTAGGGATATTTGATAAGGTTTTAAAACGTACCATTTTGAGGGGTCGTTTAAGCCCTTATTTGATCACTTTTGTATCCGTTATTACTTAATATCGTTCCTTTTCACTTTTAGGTCTCTTGAAGGCAAAATGCTGGAATGACACTTATTTGGACGAAAAGGCGATATATCGAAGAAAATGGCCAAAGTCAAGAATCGAGACACTCATGCTGCTGAAATACAAGGGGACGGCGTCGGTGTTACTGCGACGCCGTCGGAGCACATGTTGTGACGATACAAGAGCCAAATTGCTTATTTTCAAGTGACGGTGTCAGGCTTTAAAAGAGTAGGCCGTCGCAACTCAGACGGCCTAGATTTGATCGAGCGACATCAGAAGCTGAAGAGGACGGCGTCGCAAGAATATGGTGACGCCGTCGCAAGACTAACGTGGCCAAGACGAAACCCTAATGACGGCGACCCGACGGCGTCACAAATCATAAGGTGACGCCATCGCGAATGTAATCTTATATATAGAATCCGAATTTTCCATTATTGGGTGTGTAGTCTTTTGGAGTAAAAACCTAAACCGAACCAAGGCTGTCTTGTACAGTATTTTAGGGTTCCAAACCCTATCTTACATCAAGATAAGTGTTTTACTTCATTAATTCAATTATGTCTTTAATTATTTGTGTGTATGCTTGCATGTTCTCCATGTCCGGCTAATTTACTTGTGTGTTTGCTTAGGGAATATGAAACTTAACTATTGAATATTGATTGGTTGTCTCTTATCTTAATTATTAATGATCTAGTAATGCGATAGGTCATTCGTTGTGTAGTTAATGCTTGATTAATCTTTGCGAACCTTAGACTATAACACCTAAAGTAGTTGTAGGCTAAACCATCCAAAGAGTACCTTAGAGTTAGAGTTTATAAATCCTAGAGATTTTGTAGACGAGACCCTTTGGTAGTTTCAAAGAGTTAGGGATAAACGCATACCCTACGACCTTAGACACACAACGCGATTAGCAATAAGGACGTGACAATTCAACCATCAATAGGAGATAATTAAGGAGTAATACAACCTAAGTAAACACATTCTTAAACTATCATACGAGCACACATTAATTAGACATAGACTACCCTCACCTTAGCTAATTAGATAATTAGATAATAGATTAATCGGTAGAAATACCAACCCCCCAAATCCAAACCCCGAGATTCGTACCTTTCCATTTCCTAAAAAATATGAAAAGCACAAAAATAATCTTCCTCAACCCCAACCTTAGCGTAGTAACTCCTCACTAGCATTCTTATTCCCCTAGAGAATGATATCAATTCCCGTGGCTTACCCTCATACTACACTACAACGATTAGGTTCACTGCCTAGGGTTTTGAAAAACTTGCTCGACGAAAAGGAAGTTCCTTTGACCCCGAACGACGCGTGTAGAGTTATCAGCATCCTTACACTTGAGTTTTTATTAGTCTAACACTAATTTGACCCGAATTGAAAAGATCAAAACACTTGGAGTACCTTATTACGTAAATAAAGGGAATTTGAATTTAACGTTCTTTCCCGTCACTCCATAAAATTTAACTTTGCCCATGAGTCTCAATCATCCCAAAACTGTGTACAAAAGATATGACACGACTTAGCAACCATGCAAGTAACTAGATAATTGAACTAAGGGTTTAGTATGATAACAATAATGCACTAAAAGTGAGTGCATACAAGGTAGGCTAAGGCGATTTGGGTGTACATTTTGGGGTGGATTATAAACAATGCTCTTCATTGATATTCCGGAAAACCGAAACATCACGAGAACCGCGAAAAGGATAGGCTCTGAGGAGTTAACTAGGGGTATCGTGTACTAAAGATGAGTACATCGCAAGAGTGTGGGGGAATTACTCAACCGATGTGGAAGAAGTAATTATAATACGGGTATCAAACAAGGGTTATCCTAATGGCTCTTATCATTTAGTTATTCCTAACTACAAAATTGTAGTCTCCTAGCGATCTCGGGATGCATCACAAAACGAGTTTTAGAATCTATTATACTACCGGTACACTCTCGAAGCATTAAAGATGAATGCTTTAATTCCTATATCTAGGGGCAAACCTCACATTTTTGGGGTGGAATTTGAGTGGTAAAAGGTATTTGTGCTAGTCATATAACTCCTATTCATGAGACGCTTTATTTAGACTAAAGTCCCACCCGTACATGTTATGAAAAAATTTAAATTTGGTGCTAAAATTTTCCTAGCAAATATTTCTCATGGTTTATTACACAAATGAAATAGGACAAGACAAATTATCACAGATAAGCATAGTTTTAAAGTTCCCGTTTTATTCTCCATCCCTACACTTAAACTTAACATTGTCCCCAATGTTCCCCAAAAGTATCAAAGTTATAATAATGGAAGGTAATTAAAAGAGAAAGAAACTAGTACTCCCCTGATTAGCTCGGTAGGATCAGTGTGAAGTAGTGGTTAAATTCTTTTCAAGAAGAATGTATGCGTGATAAGCTCCATCCAATGCTATGTTTCTTCTTCTTGATAAATAAAACCTGCACACTTTAATAAAATTGACGAAACCTTCGCGTAAAATCGGTGGTAAAACTATATATGTCTCTACTACACTAGGATATAATGCTTGTAGAATGGATGTTTGCATATTTTCTGAAAAATTAAGACCTGAGAATTTCCAAAAATTTTATAAGTAGCACAGAAAACGAGAGAAATTAGATAAGTTGTTTCTACTCCTCCTGACGTCGTCAAGTTGTAATCCTGACGCCGTCAGGTTATCCTGACAGAAACTGGTCTGCTGCGTTTTTCAGGAAAAATTCTAGAAAAATTACACCTTTAAAATTTGGAAAGGTTCCTGCAAAACATCCATTATGAATCGATACAAGCATTTGACTCTAACAAACACACATATATATCTTTTTCATTAATCGTAGTTCTCATGTTCACGTTCTTTTAAAAACGTGTGTAATCTTCCCTACACTTATCCTTTTTGTAAAATACCTTTATATGTAATTAAGATGAGGTTAAAGACAAAATAAAGCATTTTCACAAATTCAAACATGAGAACATACAATACTGAAAAGATATATGACACACAAACAAGCAAACAATTAAGCATGGGTTACCCCCCACGAAGCGCTTTTCTTTATTTATGAGTCTTGTAGCTAGACTCGAAGTCGTGCTCCTACGTGGTCTCGTTTTTCATCCTCAATGAAAACTCTATCATATTGAAAAAATTCTCATCTACTCTATACTTAGGTCCTAGGGTCAAGCAACCCCTATAGTAAAGCCTCATTTTCTCCCACATGAAGTTCAAAACTTTTTCAACATCATCTTCGCTCTTTTCCTCAAAAGCTCTAATGTTATCTCACTCATAAAGGGTTAAAGGGCCATATCCATTCATCTTCCAAGGCATCCTATAATTGATCTCATCGTCCCCTTCCATAAACCTAACCGTTCCTTCGGATTTATTAAAGCTCATTTTAGACTTTTCAACAAACGGTTTTCCTAGCACAACTTGGGATAAGCTATAGTCAATGACACATCCTATGTCTTCTAGGACCATAGAATCAACTAAGTATGTGAAGTTTCCTATAAAGACGTGTACATCCTTGACTCTTCCAAAAAAATTACAAACCCCACCCAGATACTTAGGGTCTCTCCTAATCTTAAGTCGCTCATTCATAATGTCATAGTAAACAGCTGATGACATCACATTAATGGGAGATTCCGTATCAATGTAGGCGTGCTCGACATTCCTATATCTAGTCATACAAGGGATTTTGATGTTCCAAGGATTTTCTCTCCTAATCTTTGGGCATATCCTAATGATGGGTAATCAAGGATTGTCGATTATGTATTAATGGTCAGCAACTTCTTCTTTGGTGGGGTAAAGATTGAAGTAAGCACTATTTTCCTCATTCACGTGTTCATTCACTAAATCATTACCCGAATTACCGTTAATCATGGAGCCAACAACTGAGGCGCTAACCGCTTTTTCAACAGCATCCCTAATTGTACTCTCAAATACCCTATGTAAATCTTGAAGATCAATGTTTCTACTAACATACCAGTTGTGGCGATTGTTAGAGGGGTGTTGGTCAATGGGTTGTGGTTTAAGTGGAAGTAGTTTATTTGGTGGTGGGTTGTTGTTTGATGGGTTATCACCTTCCATTATGAAAAGTGATGGGATTACTAACAAGGTCACGAAGAAGGGGGATAGACTACGAGGAAGCTAAAAATGAGGAAAAAAAATCTTACTTGATAGGAATCAAGCAAGGGAACCTAAACGAGATAAAAATCTAACTAGCTATTCTATTCCCCGGAAGCGGCGCCAAAAACTTGATGTGCGTATAACGCGTTCGGGGTCAAAGAAAACTTCCTTTTCGTCGAGCAAGTTTTTCAACACCCTAGGCAGTGAACGTAATCGTTGTAATGTAGTATTGGGTAAGCCTCGGGTATTGATATCGTTCTCTAGGGGAATAGGAATGCTAGTGAGAGATGTACTACGCTATGGTTTGAGGTTGAGGAAGATTATTCTTTATCTTTTTATTTTTTTTATAAATCTAAGGGTAAAATCTTGGGGTTTGGATTTAGGGGTTGGTACTTCTACCGATTACTTCTACTATCTAATTATCTAAACTAAGGGGTAGTCTTATGTCTATTGATGTGTGCTCGTATGATGATTAAAAATGTGTCTACCTAGATACTATTACTCCCTAGTTATCTTTTATTGGTGGTTGAATTGTCACGTCCTTATTCTTAACGCGTTGTGTTTTCTAAGGTCGTAGGGTATGCGTTTATCCCTAACTATTTGAGACTACCTTAAGGTTATTGCCAATCTCTAGGATTCATAAACTAACTCTAAGGTTATCTTTGGATGTTTAGTCTACAACTCCGCTAAGTGAATATAAACTAAGGTTCATAAAAATTACTCAAGCATTAAAAACACAATGATAGCCTAGTGCAATCCTAAGCCAATTACAATTAAGATAAGAGACAACCAATACTTAATCAATAACTAGGTTTCATAGATCTAAGCAAACACACAAGAAATTTAGCCGGACATGTTAAACATGCAAGCATACACACATACAATCGAAGACATAATGAAATCAATGAAGTAAATTACTTATCTTGATGTAAAATAGGGTATGAGAACCCTAAGATACTGTCCAAACCAGATTTAAGTCGTTTTAGGTTTTTACTCCACACGTCTACCTCTCAAAAATTCTAAAAATTCGATTTCTATATATAATTTTACAACTGCGACGGCGTCACCTTATAGTTGGGACGCCGTCAGATCGCCGTCATTAGGGTTTCGTCTTGGCCAAGTCATCATTAGGATGGCGTCATGTTTTGGTTGTGACGTTGTTAGTCTTCAGTAGTGACGTCGTCTGAATCTGAATCTAGGCAGTCTGAGAAGAAAAGTCTTCGTGACGCCCTTACTCTTCAAAGCCTGACGCCGTCAGGTGTAAAATAGCAAAATAGCTATTGAGTCGTCACAAATTTAATTACATAGAGAGGGACGGCGTCGCCCTCTGTTTGGGACGTCGTTAGGTGTAATTCCAGTAGCTTGAGTGTCTTGATCTTGACTTAGCCATTTTCTTCACATATTCACTCCTTTTCGTCCAAAAATGCATCATTCTAGCATTTTGGTTCCAAGAGACCTAAAAAGTGAAAAGGAACAAAATTAAGCAGTAACGGATATAAAAGTGTGCAATTAATGGCTTAAATGAACCCTTAAAAGTGTACGTTTTAAATCCTTATCAGCGTTTCTCCAAAGTTTGAAGCGAACCTTTCCGTTATAGAAGTATCTTGTGACCTTAATACGCTTACAATTTTTGAACTAAATACTAAACTCCAAGCACAATAGCAAAGAGTTTTGATTAGATCAGAGAAGAAATTTGAAGGTGTATTTTGAACATCTTCTTGAAGTAACAAGTTTGGACATGTCGAGAAGTATTATAGAGCAAAGAAATCTCATTACAACACACAAAGAATTCAATAAGCGAATGTTTCCGAGGAGGATCAGGTTGATGATGAGCATTTGTTCATGGCGTCACATCTTGATAAAAATCTAGATAGCCTTAGTCTTGACACAACAGACAACCCAAGAGTGATGTTGGGAGATGGACATTATGCTCGAGCAAAAGGAAGAGGCAATATTGTTGTTGACACAAAGCAAGGTACCAAATATATTTCTAGAGTCTTATACATGCCCGAACTTGATCGAAATATGTTAAGTGTTCCACAAATGATAAAGAATGGATATGGTGGTAATTTTAAGAAGAACTCTTGTTGCGTTATCACTAATTCTTGCACATTTGAAATATCTATCCTTGATATGGTAGATGATCATTATTACTTGAAGCTTGATGTTGCAAACGCTATTGATTTTAGTGTTACCGAAGATGAAAGTACGAAATGACACATTTGGTAACTTCAATTAAATAACACTTAAGCATATGTATACTACTATGTTGGTGATAGATATGTCTCCCATTAGTGAAGTTGATTCTAAGTGTGCAGATTTTGAATTGAAGAAAATTCGTAGGTTTCCTTTCTCAAAACTTGTTGTGATGAGAACCACATACAAATTAGAAATTGTGCATTCTGATATTTGTGGTCCTATGTCTACATCATCTTGGAATAGTAATAAGTATTTTTTTTTCATCGAAGATTATACAAGAATGTGTTGGGTTTGTTTCCTTAGTTGCAACGCTTCAGTGTTTTCAATATTTAAAAGTTTCAAGAAACTTGTTGAAATACAAAGCGGCAGTAATTTTCATATTTTGAGAACTGATAATGGTGGAGAATACACGTCAAACAAGTTTAAAGATTTCCTTCAACAAGAAGGAGTAATTCACCAAGTTACAGTTCCATACTCTCCTCAACAAAACGTTGTTTTTCTGGAAGAAAGAACATAACGATTATGGAGATGGTGAGATCAATGTTGTTCGAGAGAAAAGTACCGACACATTGTGGGTCAAGGCATCAACTACATCTGTATATTCGTTTAACGGGGTAGCAACAAAAGTCATGAATGCTAAAACTACAATTGAAGCTTGCTCGGAAAATTAAACCAGCAATTCAAAAATTAAAAGTCTTCGGGTCTGTCTCTTATTCTCATATTCCAGGCATCTAAAGATAAAAGCATGATTCAAAAAAAAGAAAAAAAAAACATATTTTTTGGTCTTGCGACAGAGTCAAAAGGATATAAAACTTATGATCTAAGTGATAGTAAAATTGCAATCAAAGAAAGATGTGAATTTGATGAAGGGGCCTACTGGGAGTGGAATGTAGAAGAAGTTAAATGGCATGAAGGTACATTTTTAGATAAAACACATCACTAGCATTCACCAAAATAATTATTTGCCACAATACACATCATTCACCAAAATAAAAATAATCATGTACATAAGTTACAAACGATCACAACCCCAAAAACTTGAGACCATATATCAACAAACCAAAACTACAACACCCAAAAACCCAACTTCAAATCTACCTGACAGGGACCACGAACAAAAACTGATTGATTTGCGACCTAATTTTCCTAGCGCGAAATTCAAAATCACCATTTTCACTACTAAAACATAAGTGGCCTGAAAATTGTCAAAATGGTGAGACACAAACATAACCATGTACGGTAACCTCGAGCTTAACCACTATAAGCCTATAACACTTATTGGATTTGAACCACACCAACTAAACCCCATCGATCTGAACCACAGATCTACAACCGATCAACCTAAAACACGTATCATGCCCGCCAAAAATTAAACAAACTAGCCGACCTAAACCACCAAATAACGCTGACCTAAACTACATGACCAACAACGTCACCGTAATCGAATATCTAATATGTCTGAAAGACGCGGATTGACCATGGCCCTAACAAGAAAATGCCTTAACTTGCTCGAAAAACTTGAAACTTTTTGGAGAACTATGAAAGTTTAAGGAAAGATGCAGGGGACAAGAGAAGTCCTTTGGGTCCACCGACCAAATCCATCTATCAAACTTGAAATGACAACAGATGTGTGTGTAAAAAAAAGGTTTGGGGGAGGAGATGAATTTAGGTACAAGAAGGCCGATACATAACTAATGTATTGGTAAAGCCTCATGATACTAAACATGAAAGTCCAAATTTATTAACAAGTGAAAACTTAATTACAATGAATCAAAATCATATTAAATTACGTACATTTGAATCAAATTACGTTTACCTTCGATAACCATAACTAAGAAATTCTCATATGTTTACCTATTTTGAAAATTAAGAACATCCCGTAAATCTTCAAAAAGAATAAGGGTTCTTCGGGTTAGGTTTGGGGATTGAAAGTAAAAAAAGTTTGTTTGTTTAAAGATCTTATTTTTGTCAATATTTTAGAAACAAACGATTTGAACACGTTTTTTGTTTTCTTTATTTTTACAAAAAATTTTATACATAAGACACTTTTTTCCTTCAACTAAACGCAACATGATACTATACCACTTAAACCGAGGATATGTTCCTTTATTTTTTTGCTCTAATAACAATTTCAAACATAACCTAATGATTTCACTAAATCAAATTTAAACACAATCGTCAAATTGAACAAGACATATTCAATCAGAACTCGTCTTTTTTTCCTTTCTATGAACCTTGTTAATAGTTCAAAGATGATAGTAATAATTAGTTGAGGTACTACTTGTGTAACTTTCAAAATGGTTGGAATAACCATCGAATCTAGGGCTGTAATCAAGCCAAGCCGAGCTCGAGCTTAACAGGGCTTGAGCTCGGCTCGAAAATCACAAGGTAGGCTCGAGCTCAACTTGATACTTGACGAGCTTTAATCGTCGAAGCTTGAGCTCGGCTCAAGTAATATTCAAATAAGGCTCAAGCTTGGCTCGAAAAGCACGAACTTATATATAAATATCGTATTTGATAGCTAAACTGATCAATAAAGTCAAGAAAATACATGATGAACTCAAAGCAAATAACTTATGCAAAACATTGGAGCATTAGGGTTTAAAAAGTCCTTCTACGATAAATATATAACTATTATACCATTATTCATGTTGGAAAATGGTTTTTGCAAAATGATTTTTTGCAAATTTTGGATATAATTTAATATATGTATATTTTAAATATATTTATATTTCTTGGTAGCTTTGCGTTCTTCTTGACGAGAGCTTCATAACGAGCTAAAATGTGTCAAAAATAGAGTTGATATAAATGAGATATCGTGTCTCAAAGTGAGGCACTTGAAACACAAAAAAAATGAAAAAGGGGAGAGTATCTCACATCGCCCAAACCAAGAAGTGAAAGCTTGTTTATAGAAATCTTGGTATTGACCTTCAAAATAATTTGTTGGTTTCACTTCAAAACCTACGTGCGCGCGCAGGGGGTGCAGATTTCAAGATTTTTGGGCCATTGGGTTCGAAGCTTCTGAACTCATGCGAGCCTGCAGATACAAATGCAGCTCCGAAACTTCGCCTACGTGCGAATCTTTTTGCTGCCAGATTCGAGTTTCCTTTTTCAGAATTTTCTGTAAATCTATTTTAGTAATAGATTTAAACTTATTAAACAAGTGTATTAAAAGATATGCAAATCTGTTTTGTGTATTAAAAGATTTTCGAATCGATTAGTCTTCATTAAAATAAAGCCATATGTCTCATTCAGTTGACATAACAAAAATGCATCTCCATTGCTCACGTTTTTCCGGCAGTGCATCTGCTTTGGCCGTTGTACCCTGTACGACGAATTTGTTTTAAGAGAATCGTGTTAAACACGAGCCTCGTGCCTTGACCGATCTTTAGTGCTTTCGTTTAATTTTCGTGAATAGTATCTGTCTTCTCCTTCTACTCTATTCTGTCTGTTATTTCTTTTTTGTTAGTTTTATTATTGTTATTTGTAATCTAATTTATTAATTTCACCGTTTCCTACAGTCTTAAAACAGATTATGTTACACAATATTTATAACACTTTTCATAAAATCGAATTAAGTTATTAATTAACAGATTTTATATATAAGTTGTTTTCTATCGAAACCAAGATAGAGTTTTTGTGGAAAATCAAATTAACAGATTTGGAATTCCGATCTAAAACTTTTTAAAGCAGTTATTCTTAGCAGTTTATATTGATACCAAGATTGAGTTTCTATTAAACTGATCTATTTAATTTGGTCATTTATTCAGTTTATTCAAATCTAGATTCATTGAAACCAAGATTGAGTTTCTTTGAAGCAGATTCGGTACAAGCTTATTGAAATCACGATTGAATTTCTAGATATCGATTTTATAATAGTTTTCTTACTGTTTGTGTTTTTTCTAGATATCGATTTTATAATAGTTTTCTTACTGTTTGTGTTTTTCTGATCTTTCAGGATGACAAACGACACTATTGTGACTACTGTTGTGAATGTACCTAGTGCGCCAGTTACCAACACGGTTGCTAATCATGCTGAGAAACCAGAAAAATTCAATGGCCAGAATTTTAAGAAGTGGCAACAGAAGATGTTCTTCTTTCTCACTACTTTGAACCTTGTGCGGTTCTTAAAAGAGAATGCACCTCACGTGGAACCTCTCAAAGAAGGTCAACCCTCTAATCAACAGGCTGTTCAAGCCATGGAAGTATGGAAACATTTAGACTTTTTGTGTCACAACTATATTATGAATGGTTTGCTGGACTCTTTGTACAATGTGTGTTTCAAGACCAATACTGCCAAAGAATTATGAGAGTCATTGGAATGCAAGTACAAAACTGAGGATACTGGTACAAAGAAGTTCATGGTAGCTCGTTTTTTGGATTACAAGATGGTTGATTCAAAGAATGTGATGAGTCAGGTTCAAGATCTTCAGGTTTTGCTACACGACATTCATGCTGAAGGAATGACTTTGAGTGAAACTTTTCAAGTTGTTGCTATTATTAAAAAGTTACCTCCAAGCTGGGTAGAATTTAAGAACTACCTGAAGCATAAGTGAAAGGAGATGAGTGATGAACACTTGGTTGTTCGTCTTCGTATTGAAGAGGAAAAGAGGCTGGCTCACAAAAACACTTATACACTTGATTCTACCAAGGCAAATATGATTGAGCATGCTTCGTCATCTTCAAAGTCTAATGTCAAGGGAAAAGACAAAGAAAAAAATATAAATATATATGTACATGTTATATATATTTATATTTTTTGGTAGCTTTGCGTTCTTCTTGACGAGAGCTTTGCAACGAGCTAAAATGTGTCAAAAAATAGAGTTGATATGAATGAAATATCGTTTTTCAAAGTGAGGCACTTGAAACACGAAAATGAAAAAGGGGAGAGTATCCTACATCGCCCAAAACTATAAATGAAAGCTTGTTTATATAGAAATCTTGGTATTGACCTTCAAAATGATTTGTTGGTTTTACTCCAACACCTAAGTTCGCGCGTGCAGAGGGGGTTGAATATTTCAGGATTTCTGGGCCAAAATGGGTTCGAAACTTCTGAACTCATGCGAGCCCGCGCGACCTGCGGACACGAATGCAGCTCCGAAACTTCGCCTACGTGCGACTCTTTTTGCTGCCAAATTCGAGTTTCCTTTTCCAGAATTTTCTGTAAATCTATTTAGAAATAGATTTAAACTTATTAAACAAGTTTACACAAATATGTTTGCGAATTAAAAGATACACAAATTTGTTATGTGTATTAAAATATTTGCACATCTATTTTAGAAATAACATATTTGTTTTAATATGACAGTAATACTTTCTTAGAGGACAAGATTAGTCTTCACTATAAATAAAGCTATATTTCTCATTCAGTTGACAGAAGAAAAAAAATCTCTGTTGCTCACGTTTTTTCAGCGGCCGGCGATCAGAATCATGCAAGCTTTTCCGTGATCTTTCAGGCAAGTTTGTCACGTCCGGCAGTGCATCTGCTTTGGTCGTTGTACCCTAGAAATAAACGACGAATCTGTTTTAAGAGAGTCGTGTTAAACCCGAGCCTCGTGCCTTGACCGACCTTTACTTCTTTCGTTGAATAGTGTGTGTCTTTTGCTTCTGCTCCATTTTATCTATTATTTACTTTTCTGTCATTTATTTACTATTAGTTTAATTATTGTTATTTGTAACCTGATTTATTAATAAAAGTGTTCACCGTTTCTTATAATTCACAATAGCATTTAGGTTGTTTGATAAATATGTATGATAAAAATATTTATGTACATGAAAGCTCGAGTTGTCGAAAGCTTGAGTTCAACTCGTTTTGTGTTTCGAGCTAGTTTATTGGACTCGGGTTTGAACGAGTCGCTATATATCATCATTCCCGCCATCTATAATAATATTTTTAAAAGCGTGTGTTTGCATGTATTCGTGTGTGAATGTGTTATATATAAATAGATGCGCAGCCCTCATTATACAATATTTTTCTTACAAATTCAAAGAAATCAAACAACTTTTAATGGCGTTCTTGTATCTAGCCTTCTAGAAATCAAACAATATTTTTTTTACCAATTGATTCCACACAATTTAGACCACAAATGTCGTACCCTACAAATTCCAATTTCAGGTACCCTTTTAGCCTTTTCATAATATTTTCGAATTTCTAGTAGATGAAACTGTTTCACTCAACTATAAATGCCACAGTACCTTCTTCACTTACATGCATAACAAACAGAACAATCAAGATTAATGGACCAACGTGGTGGCACTTCCAACAACAACCATAAGGACACTAGTGTTGGACAAGATGAGGTTCGTTATAGGGGCGTTAGGCGTCGTCCATCAGGGAAATATGCAGCTGAAATTCGTGACCAGAACAAACAAGGTGTTCGGATTTGGCTAGGGACATATGCTACTGCCGAAGAGGCAGCCCGGGCTTATGACCGGGCTGCTTATAATATGAGAGGTAATATGGCGGTTTTGAACTTTCCTGCTGAACACCCTCCAACATTTTCGGCTGCTGCTTACGTTAATGCTTCCACTATGGGTAATGCCTCTTCGTCGTCTTTGGGACCACGTGAAGTGTTCGAGTTTGATTGCTTGGATGATAAGCTGTTAGATGATCTTCTTGATGAGAAGTATCACAACACGAACTGAATTGATATGATATTGGAAAATGTTGTCAGGTTTGGTCATCTTATAATAAAATAACACAGCTTTTTTGTTCTTTTTGAGAAATGTTGCATGCATGAATGCTTAAATTCTTGCAAAATAATTGGTATGGCTTGGAACTTGGAAGTGTCATAACTACTATAAGTATATATAGAATAATACAGCTCCCTCTTCTCATAAGAAGTGAAGCAATCGATGGTGTGTTTGTGTGGTTTGTACGTTTTGTTTGACTTATAAATGTCAACGCTTGAAAATATTGATAAGGAAATTTGACTATTTTCAGGGGTATACTATACAACTATACAAAGTACGGGCTCATTACTTTCATCACTTATGTTTATGGGAATATGACTATTTACACGTGTTCAATATTCATGGTCGTCTAAAAGAATGTGTAACTTAAGTCTCGTTTGACATGATCGACTAGTTCAAGTCATTATGCTATTTGGTTATAACACTATTTACAATAATGCTAATTTGATCAACCACTTAGTCTAGATCAGGTGGCAATCAGGGATAATTTTCGAATGTTTTCTTTGGAGGTCTTGGGTTCGAGACTTGTCAATGGGGTTTTCCTCTTAGGTGAAGCGGAAAAAAGGAGTGGGGTTTATTTTTCAAAAAAGGCAAAGGTTCGAGGCCGGAAGGCATGTTTTTCGCTTGAATGTTACTACACGACTTGAACCACTAACTATTAACTAGCCGTTTAAAAAAAAGTAATTCTAATTTGATTCATTATAGAGGACGAAAGCTTTGTTTCCTTAAAGACAAATATTCGCGTTCTTATTATGCACATAATACTATAAAATATGTTTTGGTTGAGATTCGAACTTATAACATCTTGGTTGATTGATTACTCAAGATTAAGAATTTTTGAAATCGTGTAGGGCTTTTAGGTTTTTTCAATTATGTGGCCTAATTTAGTTTCGATTTGCAAGCTATGTTTGCCTTTATTGTTAACGGCTCAAATATCCAATATAGCAACATGGTCTGCAATGCTCCAAAGAACTGGGATCCTTTCGGGTTACCGAGAATTAGTCAGTGACCGAATGAATACTATTTTCCGACTATTTGTACCTGAAGCTCAAATATACTCTTGAAACCAATGAAAAAACCGATAATTAATTCAGCAAGATTGCTGAAACTATCGAGAATGCACGTACAAGTGTTTAAATCGAAGGTATACGAAAATCTGGAATAGCTAAATGAAACTTAACTAAACTAAACTGCAAAAGTCATAAACTATTACAATACTGAAATAATACTATGTATGTACTAAGAGCATGAGCAATGCATCAAGTTGTGAAAAGCTTTTTACTATTCTAAAAAGCGTTTTGAAAAGGTTTTTTGCATTGCATGGCAAGCTTTTTGAAAAGCTTTTTAACAAAGACTTGGTATACATCAAGTCTTTCTTCCAAGCTTTAGTTATTCAATCTATTATACATTAAATGCTATAAATGCATCAAGTCTTTAAGACTTGATGCATTGTACATGCTCTAACAGAATAAACTTTTTAAACTTAGAAAGAATATGGAATTTTGTCAATGAGAACACATCGGCAACGGTCAGAAAACTAAAACTTAATAAAAACCTAATAAAAAGGCTTTGACAGGTTCAATTATGTATACAATCTAGGTTCAATGATGTATATGTTAAGGTTAAGAAACATAACATACAATAATAACATGTATGACATCACAAAGTAAACAGTGGAAGACTTCATATAATTGCAATTAATTAACTGAAAAGTAAATGCGTAACATATTTTTTGCAATTAGGTTAGATCTCTTCAACAAAGATGACAAAGTGGTTTAACGAGTTATCTCTTACCGTTTTATAACTCAAACCAAATTGGTGTAACAATAGTGTGTTACAACCACGTTCTTGTACACACGAATTAACCACGAGTTAAAGCGATTGCTAGATCTAACACAAACATTTGTTTTAATGGAAAAACAAAAATCAAAACCCTAATAAATTAGGGTGTTCGGCGATGCAAGAGAGAAAAAGAGTAGAGTTTAGGTTAATGTGTGTACACAAAAGTTAACCCTAAACTCTCACTCTAGGTTTGCTTATATAGTGAATGGAAAACTTTGGGAAAAAGTTAGAGTTTTGAGTTGAAAAAACCCTCCCAAAAACGTTCATAATCAAAGGGGGACACCAAACTTTTCCTTTTATAACGATTTCACTATAAGTCCTTCTCTTTACATTTAACGACCGTTAGTCATTTTTCCGTTAAATACTTAACGATCGTTAGTCGTTTTTTGTGTAATAATTAATCGTAATCATTTTACATTAATTATTTTTAACTTTAATTCTCATTCGTAATGTGTGCAATCACGTGGTCACGAGTTCGAATCCGGACATACGCGTTTTATAAATATATACATATTCCAACACCTCCCACTTGGATATGTTTACAAAACGTGTAATGACATTGGTTAGCGTCTAGCAACACGCTAATGCCCCCGGTACAACTCGTGTAATGGTTTTCGGGAGAAAAACCTTTTTGATGATTCATTATCATATTTATCTTTTTGTTTCTAATACCATGTTAACAAGAATATGGATCTCACTCACTTCTTATTAACTATTCTGTTTCTCATTTTATATGATTGATCAAGATTACCAATTATTCTTAACATATTCCAGAAGACCTTGGGCATGACCATGCAAACATCTTGACAACCCTACGAGAGGCCCAGCAGTATTAAATTTCAAAATAAATTTGAATGAAACAAATCCCTTTTTTACTACGAGCAGAATTCATAAATTTCGCAACACTTCTGAAAAACAACCCTTATAACTACCAGTTACGTATAGCGTTAGATTGCTTCACAGAAATGCACTACATCCATGACACTTCTTTGGTATTTCAAGTCAGATGATAAATATTCATGATGTACTTAATGACTAAGATCCATAAAGTACCATCATGTGGTTAGGATAAGTCATATACTCAATCCATTGAATATCATCTGAAATTAGTCATGCTACACATCAATATCAATGTTGCAAAAATCGCGAACCGGTAGTCGGGCGGTCGACCTCCCTGTAGCTTGTAATTGGTCTAGGCGGGATTAATCGGATTGGCATTTCCGACGAGTTTTTAGTATTTTCGGCAAATTTTAGGTATTTTCGACAAGTTTTAGGTATTTTCGACAAGTTTATGTATTTTCAGCAATATTTTTCTTGAAAAACATCTTGTAATAGATATAAACAATGACCATAAGTTATTCAAACAATTTTATGGGTATTTTTAAGTATTTTCGGCAAGATATGAAGGTTTTCGACAAGTTTGACCACCATTAACCGTCATTGACCACCATTGACCACGATTGACTGATTTGTTTGACCGATTTACATAAATCGGAAAGGTTGGTGGCCTTGCAGCACCTAATCGGCGATTAATCGGCCTTGTAAGCCTTGTTTTGCAATACTGATCAATATACTTTCAAGTATATTCTAACTAATACTCAGATTTGTCTTAATTCAATACCATTCCCATATTATTGATCGACAACGGACTATTTAGAATAACTTAAGTTATTCAAGGATTTAAACATGCAAATACATGACACAATATTATAAATGAAATTAAACGTATAAAGTACTTTAATTCATTATAAATAATAATTGTTTAACATCCTTTATCCAAATACTAAATAGATCAATGCATGATAATATTAGTTAATGAATTTTGCGACAAGTCATGAGAATCACACTTGTTGACAAGGCAAAATTTCAACTAACTTTGATCTATAGGAATTTTGAGAATACATATTTCAATAATTCAATAAGTGAACTTCTTGTATGTGTTTACACATATCTTGATATTGTCATAACATTCCATAAGGTCCGTGACAACCTGAACCACCTTTTTATGACAATCATCTTTCAAAACCTTAAAGTTTAAAGTATTCTTTATTGTTTAATGTATAATGCAAATATGCTCTTAGTTGAGCATAACTAGTCATCATCAAGGATGCCATGACTAGAATTGAGTGTCATCTCAATTATACTAGCATCATTGTGTACAACCAACAATATGCTTTTTAAACATCCATAAACTTTGAACAGTTATAGTGTAATGTTGGTGCCTACCAAAACTCAAGTTTGTTGGCAATGACAATTATGAAATAATTGCCATATTTTCATCCATAGAATCTAGGAGAATCTTCAGACTGTGGAATGTGATTCTAAATCCAAACATATTCCTTTTAAAATATTTATTACACTAACAACTTTCAATGTTGTCAAATCATCTTGTAATCAAGCATGACACAACAATCTTTTACACAACATGATGTACATGATGAATCTTCAAGTTAGACTTTAAGATCTCATTATATATCCATCATGTTCTATTAAACTCATTTATTTACCGCTAATGTTTATAGTACGGAGTAATAAACATATATTCCAAGGTTGTATGTCTTATTTTCCAAATCTTACAAACGAAGTTTCATTCCCAACTAAAACTTAATTTAGGTGGAATGTAGTTGCCCACACAACATATAAGATTTAAGAAAATGAAAAATAATACTCCCACTAGCTTTCAAGAATACTTATGAGCATTTTTTTTACCCAAAAAAACATAAGAATCATCTCCTAGATCCATGCATATATCCAATTCATGGATTCTTGCAGTCTGTACATATTCAAAGATTATTTGACTTCATAAAAACTCTTTTGCATTACTTATCGTCCTCGCAAAAGTAATTCTATAACAAAGAGTTTTGATATTCATTGTCAAAATTTCGTATCAATGAAACAAAGTATGACAATTACAATCTTTATACTTCTTTTTAATGTATCTAGGAAAGAATATTCAATCATAGTTAATTGCTTAAGTATGATTAATATTATTATCACTAGACATACATTAAATACGTGTATAATATTGTCCATATGATTTTTACAAAGATTTAAACCACTAGGGTCTTCATCCTTTAAAGAAAATCATATTCATTAAGATAAACCAAGTTTCTAAAGTTGATTATCTTTATGAACAGCATCTCTACATTCATAGTATGATTGATTTACCACAATTCAACATTTGGTGAATTCATCATTATGATTAACAGGCTTACCATGATCCTATAACTCATATCCTTCAAAGAAATTAAATATCTGAGATATCCTTACGGATCTATGAATGACAATTCCATCATATTGAGGTCTATCATCTACATGTTTAGCCTCATCATGATAGTTTCTAGTGTATTTTAGAAGATTATGTATTTTGTAATTTAATATTTCAAGGTCTAAACAAAACTCCTACTTGCCTTTAACAATTTAAAGATTACCTTTAAATAGTTTAGCAAGTAGAGCAACAATACATTGTTCTCTTTTGGGATATTACAAAAAACATGTACAGTTCCTGACATTGATTTGTTACAACCCACTTTACAAGTAGTTTAACAAATTCAGAACTTCATTATAAGACTTAATGTGATTCATCACTTTCCATAAAAATTGTGCCTTATTAATCTTCTAGGTTGGAGTCTTATTGAGTATATTCAATCTATACTCAATCTACTAACCTTGATAACTTTTGGAAGAAACTATAGTTATCTTGAATCAAACAGTGCCAATACATTTTGATTCTTCTAACTGAACATACCATAAGACTATGGTATTTCATTAGAATTAATATTGTAAGATAATCCAACAATATTTAAGATAACCATCTACTCTTTGGCTTACTTATTTACCAACAAAGTAAAACTTAATGGTACAATAGAATTACCAAGTCAATTGCATGCATTATAACGTAAGTATTCTTGACCAAGTCAAAAGACATAACAGTTATAATCCCACTATACGTTATAAGTCATTGATCAACTCATTGACTTCATGCATATGTCTTAAAACATAGCAAGTTAACGTCTTACTTTATATTGTAATTCTTGTATTAAAAGACTTCATGTTTGTGACTTTACAAAGAAATCATAAACATGTATAACTAAAGTAATTATGAACACTACCTCGGGTTTCAAATAATAATTTCAAGTTAATATTTACTACATATATTTAAGTCATTCAACGAATACTTAAAATCAAAGTAGTATTAGATTACTTCATTTAATTATGTCATTCCTTGAAATGTTCAACGTAAGAAACTGCAAAATCATCCATGCTCGTTCTCACGACACGTGGATATTTTACCTTGGGCTACAATCTAATTTACATTCTCACGTAACGTAAATTATAACTACAAGTGTTTCTTAAATATTGAATGGCATAAATATTTAAATTAGTCTTTGTTATCATCTTGACACATGTTCTTAATAGCGCAATCATACATATTTAAATGTATAATTCCTATTAGAACGTTACTTTCTTACCTTACGGTCAAGAGAATCCATTTAAATCATATTTATATGTATTGTACCTTCACACAATAAATATCTCTCCTACTTGTGCATGGAACAACACCATGTAGCAGATAAACAACACGATACATGTTCGTTTATTTGATTAATATGATTTGTGTCATAGATATAACAAGTAATGCAACACAATGCTCCCACTGAATTTGACAACATTGTAAGTGTTTCATAACCAGTGAAAACTACTTGCTTGCCTTTTACTTTCCTACACCTTTGAAAAACCATATGTAATTATTACTAAGGTACTAAAAAGTGTATTCTACTCTATGAATGATGGGTTATCCATCAATGTTATTAACTTGAAAAATTGGGTATGCAATTTCTTCCTTAGCAGACCTACCATTCCCATACTAGTATGTAGCACCTTTAAAGGCTAAAGCAAAATAACTAGATAAATTATGCTAGTTTGCCTTTTACCAAGTTTCGCGGTAATTAGTCTAGCTTCTAATTTAGTAACTCATATACATGTTTTTTCCAGTTAACCAAAAGTCATGTTTGTTACAAAAGGATTCATTCACCAAATGAGGGTAATGAAATCTTTATGGAAAATAAGATGTGCAATTCATTGCTATGAGTTACATTAGAATTTAGACAATTCAAATGTTCCTATTATACCTTTCTCATTCATGAAAAAGAATAGGATTGAGTCTCATGCTTCTCCCATGGAAAAGAGACTTCGTTTGTCTTTTTGGTAAATTATTCTCAATCAAACATTTGTTTGAAAGCAGAATGGATCAATTTACTAATCAAAAACTAAACCACGTTTATGGTCAAATGTTGCATTAATACATTCAAAAGAATTACAAAATTCAATTTTAGTATTTTCGATAATTAACCTTTTCAAGAAAATTAAATTCCCATGGTTCATAAACATATAACCATTTAATTCTTACTGAAAACTAGGATCCAAATTGACATAGTTTCATTACATCAGTTGATCTGCTAGTAATGAAATTATTCAAAATGGTACGAGTCGAATCTCAATTGCCAATTTTCAAGTTGCAACTCCTAGATTTATGGGATTTACATTTAGCCAATTTCAATTTCCATGTAAACATGTTTTATCCCCATCTTATGCCTTGAGTTGCCAGTTCTCACCGCCTAACTTAACTAAGTTGTCCAATTTAAGAAACTGCAGAATCATCCATGCCCGTTCTCACGTCACGTGGATATTTCACCTTTTGATTACAATCTAAATCACGTTCTCACGCAAATAAAAGGTAATATCATGTGTTTACGTTTCATTGGATGGCATACAACTTAAATTAAGGGTAATAAATTTGATTTTTGGTGTCAAATCAAATATGTACAAAGATGTCATGCATTCATCTTCGTAGCATAAGTTTTTATTAAAACAGTTATATCCTTGTTTTAATGTTTAAGCTTTTCATCATCAAACTTTAATCGAGGTATTGGTAAACCAATTATATAATTACCTTTAATTACCACTATATCATACTGCTGCATGAGTCATAAGATCCAAGTTATTCGGATAATTACCACAAAAGTGGCGCGTGGAATTTAAGGTCAATTCACCCTTAAGATTTTATGCACATTACATAGGAATACTTGGTAGCTCCATTAAAACGCACATACGAGCGGAGAATTAGGTCAGCGCGAAGCATATTACATACACTCTTCTTTAAGGTCACAATTTAATGCATACCATCCTTATACCCATCTTTTAGTTTGTCATTAATGGGTGAGCCGTTCTAACTATTTTGTGCATAAACATCAATCAATTAAACGATTACGACTACTATGCTTAAAAAAACACATGTTTCACCATTGTTTAGATTAGTTTATTTTTCTTATAAAAATACTCTCTTGTTACATAAAACAAACAAGCAAGTATTTAAAAAAGTAAACACATAAACAATGAATACATAACTTGACAATTAATCATGTATATCAAATAGCCACATGTAAACCTTTTGATAAATCCTATTAATAATCAATTCTAGATCTGTCAATATGTATATGTCTAATTAAGACTTTCACCTGTTTTCATCTATGTACAAGGTGAGCCACATGCACCGATTCATCGATTGTGTAAGTCAAAATTAAACACATACAACAAAGCACATAACTGATTTATTAATAATTATTATTGAGGTCTTCCCCAATTTTAGATCTATCAAAATTAGTGTATATCACTTAACCAATTAAAGCATACAATAAAAGCATATCCATGACAAAACATGCATGTTTTTATCATGGACATAAATTATACTTAACAATTAATGCAATTAAACAAGAATTACACAATTTAATACACACAAAATTGCATTCAACCTAGGGTTTTCTAATCCAATTAAAAACAAAATTTTACAAAACCCTAATTAGGGCACCAAAAAATCCCCCCCCCCCACCCCAAAAAAAAATTAGGGTTTAGGTTTTGCAAACCCAAGATCTAAGCATACAATTTATTTGTTTTTACAAAATACAATTTATTTGTTTTTATGTGTTTCAGTAATTAATTACTCATAATAATGGCCCGTGATGCCACTTTAAGGTTAAGAAACATAATATACAGTAATAACATGTATGACACCACAAAGTATACAGCGGAAGACTTCATATAATTGCAATTAATTAACTGAAAAGTAAATGCGTAACATATCTCTTGCAATTAGGTTAGATCTCTTCAACAAAGATGACAAAGTGGTTTAACGAATTATCCCTTACCATTTTATAACTCAAACCAATTTGGTGTAACAATAGTGTGTTACAACCACGTTCTTGTACACACGAATTAACCATGAGTTAAAGTGATTGCTAGATCTAACACAAACATTTGTTTTAGTGGAAAAACAAAAACCAAAACCCTAATAAATTAGGGTGTTCGGCCGATTATGCAAGAGAGAAAAAGAGTAGAGTTTAGGTTAATGTGTGTACACAAAAGTTAACCCTAAACTCTCACACCTTGGTTTGCTTATATAGTGAATGGAAATCTTTGGGAAAAAGTTAGGATTTTGAGTTGAAAAAACCCTCCCAAAAACGTTCATAATCAAAGGGGGACACCCAAATCTTTTCCTTTTATAACAATTTCACTATTAGTCATTCTCTTTACATTTAACGACCGTTAGTCATTTTTCCGTTAAATACTTAACGATCGTTAATCGTTTTTTGTGTAATAATTAATCGTAATCATTTTACATTAATTATTTTTAACTTTAATTCTCATTCGTATTGTGTGCAATCCCATGGTCACGAGTTCGAATCCAGACATACGCGTTTTATAAATATTTACATATTCCAACAATATATAATCTGGGTTTACCCTTCTCATGGTATTGCATAATGGTGCTTTAACTATTTCTTTATAAAAAAACATTGAAAATATATCAGATTCAAAAATGGCGCCCCCAAAGGAGGGAGCAGAAAAAGCTCCAAGCACGAGCAAATTACCAAAAAAAATTAATTAGACAAAGAAAAAGAAGATGAGCTAAACTCGAAACCACTTAGAAGACACCAAGCTGACTAAAATTAATGAGGGGAGAAGAAACCCATAAGGACCAATCTACACCGATGTTGGAACAACGATTTCATACCCAACGAAGCAATTACATATCCAATGAATAGAAAGTCTTTGTAATCGTGGAAAGATGTCCTCCAAAAGAATGGTCTCTTTAGAATCGTCTAAAGCATATAACTAAAGTCATATATATATATATATATATATATATATATATATATATATATATATATATATATATAAGGAAACTAGGATGTGTTTTAGGCCGTGCTAAGCATGGTCCAAGGAGTTTATATTAATGTTTTCAAGAAATAGTGTTTTTTAAGATTTTTTTGTGCAAATCAATCAAAGCAAAGTTTCATGATTACTTACGGAGTACAACAAAAGTATTAAAGTTGAACTCATATGACTTAGGATAAATTGTCACTGTTACATTTGAAATAGAATCAATCGAAATTTCATGAAACTCATATGACATGCTGAAAGAATCGAGGTACACCTTACACTAGCACACAACTTGAAAATAATAGTTTCAATTTCAACTAGTACAATAGATGACGGCTAAAAACCCTAATTTCTATTAATATTATTATGATACTTGATTAAACCAGAATAATATGATAATGATGATAATAATCACACGGTTGTGAAGCAAAAATTGGTTAGCTGAAAAAAGTAAGTTGTAAAAGAAGAAGGGATGGTGAGAGCAACAAAAGCGGATGAGAGAAATGAGAAGAGGTGTACAGAGATGGTATATGAGAAAGGGTATATGTGTCAAAACTAGGTTGTGAAACTTACGTTCTTTTGAAAGGGAATTATATTTCTTCTCCCTCCCGTGAAAATTAAATAACCTTGGATCTGAAATTCTAATTGCAATTTACCTCATTTATTTTCTAACTACACACGGGATTTCATGGAATTTTAATTTCAAATCTCTCCAAATTGCATGAAATTTCTTGAACCAAACAGCCCCTTAGAACTATGTTTGTACATAAGAGAATAATACCTAAATACAAATTAGTGAATTACTACAACCTAAATAAGTAAATAACATTTAATGTAACAATGTAAATAAATAAAGGAAATATAAATAAAAATTAATACATCGAGAGTAACATTTAATCCAACACAAAGTAAAAAAAAAAAAAAAAAAAAAATTACCTCATATTGGTTATGGGATTTTGGCAGTTTTGTGACTTATATCAAATAAAATGAAAGAGTTTGAGTGGGAAGCGAAAAGGTATCTGTCTGGAGATGAAAGTGACGCGTGTTAGTTTAGGGGGATATAAGGATGTGTTTAGTTGTGAAAAAGTTTTTTTAATTCTTTTTTTTAGTTATTTTGAGAACGGAGTAACTCTTTTTCTTCAAGAAACTTACAAAAAACTTGAGAACTCTAAATTCAAGCTCTCCAACTCATCTATACTATATAAAATGGAAAAATGGTCAAAGTGGAAAAAGTGAAAAATGTTGAAAGTTGAATGTTGAAAACATGGTCAATGGAGAGAAATAAAAATATAATAATCTTATTAAAACACCCCATTACTTAAAAGTACAATAATTTATTCACATTGTACACCCAATTAAAAGCTTATCTACCAAATTAAAACACCAATTGAAACCTTACCGTCCGGTTGACCTGAAACCGATACCGGTTGACTGTTGAAACCGATACCGGTTGACCCGAGACGCTTCAAACCCGCGGGCTGACCCGGTTTAATTTGACATTTTTTCGACCCAACCTATCGGTTTGACTCGGTTTAAATCGACCTATTTTTTATCGGAACGGTTCAACCAGTTGAACCACCCGCGTGAAATCGGGTTTCAAATTTGACAAAATTATATGAGAAATGATGAAGTAGTTGTGGAACCCGTGACAATTTTTTTGAAAGGAGAGACCAAGTAATTGTAGTTTTGGTTTATTTTGCTTTGACACATGTAATTTGTCATTTGTATAATGTTATTTTAAAAATGTTGCTCTTGCACCATTTAAGGGACTAGCATATATGAATCGTCGTTTAAAAGTTAATAGATATTGTATAGCCCTTGTTCAGTATCAATAATGTTATGTAAGTTTATTAAAATCATAAAAAATTAAATAGTATTGTTATCTTTAGCGAGAATTATTTGTACAAACAAAATAGCTTTAAACAATGCATAAATATCTATACAAATTGATAGTACAAAATAATCTTATATGGTGATATCCAATTTGAAAAGTTACAATTTTAAAAGCCATACACCAAATGATAAACGTTACACATGTAAAAAAAATAGTTATCATTGCCTAAATTATGACAAACAAAAGAAAAAGCGGTCACACGTGTTGGCTATACCTCTAAACTACAATATAATATTGCCAACTACATAATACAGTTGCTTTTTGTAATGCTTGAATCTATTATTACTAAAAATCTTAATAACTTAAAACAATCTTATTAGAAAATATACTCACACACTTAGAGACTCGACCCACATAATTTTTAAAAACTATATATTTATGCTATGCAACCACGCATCGAATTGTAGTTATTCTAAAACGATTCTCTAATGCTACAAATACGTTTGTTGAAAGAAACTTGGTCATCGAACTTTGAAAACTAGACATCGCTAACTCTAGTAGTTATAATAGCAGGAAACTGGTTATCTGTTCTCCAACTCATAAATAAATAAACTTATTTTGAACATGTTTATGTTCTCTGTATGTTTTGTGTGTTTCATAGAAAACATTTCACAAAAACTTCTCATTTTCCAACGAGTTTGCAAAATTGCATTGCTTATAAGCCCATAAATAACTATTATGTTAAAAAGGATTATTTTTTTACACCCTAAAAGGATTTTTGTTATTTAAAAAAGAATATAAAGATTAAGCCTTGTCTCGGCCGAGTTTACAAAAATGGGTCGACCCGGGTCACAAAGATTAACACCTTCACCCCGCCGAGTTTACAAAACTGCCTTGACCCGCCGGTATAATCCAGTATCGATACAGCCAACAACTCGTTTACATCCGGCCTAGTCTCTGACCGATTCCTGGTTTAACTGGTCGAAACAGCCGAGACAACTGTTTTAAAACATCGATCATTTCTCCTTTAATTCATGTGACATGGGAGAATGACGCAAGAATACATGATATCAGTTTTCATACGTAATACAGATGCAAGCAATGCCATTGTCATATGCTCCAAATCAAGCCTACGTATCTAATTATTAGTTTAATCATCGAAACAACAAGTTGTCGTACGTCAATTATTAACATAGTAAAAAGGACAACAATTGTGTGTAAGAATATTTGGCAATATAATCAGTATCCTTCTCGATAAAGAATAGAATCAGACCAATACTAGCTACCATTAACAGGGTGCAACGTATCATTTAAAGTAATATGCGGTATATTTGTCAAAAAGATATTATATAGTCTAGCTTCATTCAACATAGTGGTTTTGAACTTGCATTGGTTGGTTTCAGATTAACTTTATCACTTGACTATTTATTCCACGCCCTCAAATTTTATAAAACTTTGGATGTTATTTCATCTTGTTTCATATACATATCACTTGAAATCGACTTTTTGTTTCATGTTTTTATCTTACGTGAGTGATTATACTTATCTTTTTTTTTTTGTAATTAAAAGGTCAAAAAACCCGATAAATGTATTACTTCAAAAAACGTTTAAATATAAAGGATATGAGTGAATTTCATATCTCAGCCCGTTACATAGGCGGAAAATCTTATATAACAAGATACTTCATATTCTCTAAACAAAAAAATAAACCACTACTCAAAAGATAACATTAGACTTCTACGAAAATAAAATTACTTCATATCAAAGCCTTGGAGCTTGATACCATACATATCATAAAAAGCATTTAAATTCTATGGAAGATCGTAGACCTGCTTCGCACAATCATCATAATCATAGTCATCATAATCATCTTCACGATCCTGACCACCACCAAATAGGTTCATTGACTCATCAAAAGTGTTCACAATCTCCTCTTTATCACTGTCTGAATCAACAATCTCTCTCACTTTAGAGAATGAGTTAGCCCTCTTAGTAGAAGAAGTAAACGGAGAAAAGGAAGAACTGGACTTACTAACAGCGACATGCACCTTCTCTTACACAACACTCACAAGCGGTTCTTGTGATACATTACTAGTCTTTTGAGACCCATCCACCTTAGCTCCCTTTTTATTACCCGGATAATCTACCTTTTTTAATAGGATGGCCATCATCATCCACAAGAGTAGCTTTCAAAATCAATAATTAGCTTTTCAAGCTCCACAATTTTCTCAAAAATAGGAGTAGGACCAACCTCCTTAGCTTCCATTATACTGCCAGAAACCAACTCAGCCCCATCTTTAGCCACGACATCAGTAGGAATACCACATTCATCAGTATCGATCATATTAAGAGCATAAAAGGGATTCGATGTAACAATCTTGGTCCCGCTCCTACTAATCACTTCAATGGCTTTCTTCTTTGTACCATCCCCCTTCTTGGGCTCAGGAGGAGGAGCTTTAGGTTGATACCGAAACTTAGGACCCATAGTAGGTTTAGTAAATCCTCCTTTACTGGGTGCACTTTTTCTACCATTATTATCCTTACTTTTGTTATTGACAGTTGAAAACCATCACTAACACACTGTGTGGGTTGAGTAGGTGGTGGAACAGATTTAGGACAATCAACCAGGGTATGACCAAATAGCTTACCCGTATCACACCGAGGCGGTTTCCACTCATATTCAACCCGAATCTTTTCAATCGTAGATCCCGTCCCATCAAGTAAGGGTATCTCAACGATGAGGCTCTCCCTAAGCACCTCATCCGCCTTCACTTCAATCAAACACCTAGCAAAACTACTTTGGCCCCACGATTCCAAACACATTGACTAGTGTAAGAGTCTAACATTTTCGGAGTACCAATCAATGTGACAAGGAGACTGAGACCATCATCAGAGAACATAGCAAGGGGAACATCATGGAGTTTGAACCACACCGGAATGTTATTCAAATCCTCTTTGAACATATTAGTGTTTAGTGTCCAATTTTTAAGAATGATAGGCACATTTCTAATCATCCATGGCCCATTTTCAAGAACATCTTCAACACCTTTAGGAGTGGTAAACTTGAAGAAAAAGAACCCCTTTGTTTTCATCATAACCTTTTGAATACCATACTTAGCCCACGCATTACGCACATAATAATCAACAACCGGAAAATCAATACGTTTACTAAGAAAATAACCATATAGAGTATTCGCAAATCTGGAGTTTACCTCTTCTACCAATTTCATAGGAACGGAAAGATCCAATTCATTTGTTATATTGCTACACTCCAGCCTACGAAAGTTAGACGTGTGTTTCTTGGGCTCATTAGACGTAGCACCCGCATATGAAACCGGCTTCACATTAGAAACACTAGTAGCCACATTAGGCTGAGGTGATGAATTAGAAGCAGCCACGTTCTCCGCATTCTTAAGTTGAATATTTTGCATTGATACTTCAAAATCTTTACATGCATCCAAAACTACCTGATCAATCCCATTAGGTTGACTAGCATTAGGGTGTACGACTTCATTAGGTTTACTGGCACTAACCGTATCCTCAGTAGGTACACTCATAGGATGAGGCTGTTGGGTATTCATACTAGCAGTAGGGACAAAAGTAAATTCACTCCCATAAGAAGTAATGGTAGCAGTAGAGTCACAAGTAGGCTTACTCTCACCAGCAGTAAAGTTAGTAGTACGCCTAGTATCCTCAGAAAGAGGAAGGAAATTAAATCAGTAGAAGTAGATTAATTAACTCCGCCAATAGAGGAATTAACACCACCAGTAAAGGAATAAACGCCACCAGTAGACCATGTTGCTTCCTCCATGTCCAACTCTTTAAGACTACTAGGGTTCACTATTGAAGACATATTCAATTCACTAGAACTAGTAGTGAACTCAGGACATATGCTAAATAAGTAGTACCAGTCATTGTAGCATCAACATAATTCGCATTAAAATCAGTTTCTAAATAGGGTTTCACAGTACCCTATCAGCTTTCCTTGGCTAAGATACACCTGCGTTCCCAGCTTCAAGATCCTTCAACCTTTGCATTCTAGAATTCAAAGCATCAACATCAACCTGCAAAATATAGTTCCAAAACAAAATATAGGTATTCAAAGCATTCTAGCATTCAAGATCCTTCAACTTTATCTTTCTGTATTATATACGTTTTCATTAGCATCATATACCAGTATACAATACAAAATATAGCTCCAAAACAAAAAAGTTAATTTGCCGATCTAATTCAAATTGACTCAATTTACTAAAATTTTATTACTTACAAAGTTAGTATCCTTGTCGTAGCTCATAAAAAATACATTATTTCGGAAATACATATTTAAAACAATTTTTTTTGATAAAAAAAAATGGTCAATTAGGTTTCTCTAGTTTGACACATGGTAAAATTCAATTTTTCTCCTCTCTCTAGCGACAACGACGACTATACTCAACAAAACCGTTTTCTCATATTTTCTTCAAAATCGACCGCATACTCTAATATTTTCTTGTGATTCTATCGTATGGGTATCAACTTTAGGGATTATATATGTTTGGTTGTCTCGAACCCTACCTTTTCTCTCTCTTTGGCGACTTTAGTGAAAACCGATTCCCTAAAACCTTCCTTATCGTTTTCTTCAAAAATCCACTAAATTCCTTGTTTCTCTTTAATTAATTCGTAATAGTTAGTGGTATTAATCAGTTCCTTGACCAAATTCATGAAGTTAAACAAGTGCTTGGTGTGATTATTATGAAATCGTGTTTTTAGGGTTTTTCCAAACCGTCATTAGGTTTTTAATCGCACCATATATTCTGATTAATATAAGTCGGTTCTTACACTTTAATTAGTCTGTTCTAATCGACTTAGCATAATTCTGGTTCGATTATCATGTCAGGGGGTTAGATTCTGGTGCTATTAGTCTAAACCCTATCTTTTAGTTAGGGTTTCTGTTGGAATCACTCTTAAACCTTAATCAAGTGTTAGTGATTCGTATGTAATAGTTAGCTTAATATGGCCTTTATGTTAGTTATTAGCCTTAGGCTTATGTAGAAGGCCCATAAGCCTAGGCCTAGTCCAATAAGGAAAAGGATGGGAACTAGGAGTGTTGCCCTAGCTTCCCTCCTATAAATACCTTGTAATAACCCTCACTTGAGGGTTGGGTTGTTCAATTTATTTCTTTCATTCACTCTCTACGCATATCCGTCCAAGTATATCGTGTGTGTGTGTTTGGATATTTGTTCAACCGATCTCTTCTCCATCTTATTTCTTCTATTGATACTTGTGTTGCATATTTGGGAACCTAACAGTGGTATCAATCGCCTACTAGTTGGGTGAATCGTATTACTTTTGAAGTGGGTTTTGGTCCTACGCGTAAAGAATACGAGATACTTTGGTTCGCTTAAAAACACGTTTTTTACACTTTTTAATCCAAGATTCTTGTCCTTTCAATGTTTTAAGGTGTTAAAATAACTGTTTTTGGCAAAAAGTTTCAAACTTTACGCGTGGATAAACGTTTTTGAGCTTGGTTTTTAACGAGGTAGCTGTTCTACGCATAACTGCTTTAGACACTTTGGATCATCAAGTTTCACACTTTTATGTTATCTTGGTGATATTGAAGCTATTTCATCACAAAAACCTGGTTTAGAAACATCTTTGGGCAACAATCATTTTTACGAGTAGTTCTACGCGTAGTAAAACCCTATAACTACGCGTAACTCACTCCTTGGTTTGATCTTCAGTTTCGTGGTTTACTCCGTGTTTTCTTGCTTGGATAAGCCTGAAAATACGTCGACTTGGGATATCTTTTGCACTGTGATAGTGTAAAAGATCACTTGGGCTAAAAACCCTAAACTTACGCATAAGCTTAAGCTTACGCGTACAACATCCTACGCATAAGATTCATCTTACGCCTAAGACTAGTCTTACGCATAAGGTAATCCTACGCCTAAGTTTTCTACGCCTAACTTACTGTTTACGCATAACTTTAGTGCTTTTTCCCTGCTTACGCGTAAGCTAAACCTACGCGTAACTCTTGCTGTTACGCGTAACTTTGGTGTTTTTATGCATAAGTGCTACTTGGTTTATTGTGATTTCTACGCCTAAGGATACTTCATCAACAAAGGTTCATTCGACTACAAAGATCCATGTTATAAAACAAGTTTTTCAACATGTCACAACCACCATACTCTAACTATTTCCCTTACACTTACACTCAATGACAACAACAACTAAGTCCACAACATCAACAATGGAATCAACAACAAGCAATTTATCAACAACAATTTAATCAACAACATACTTCACAACTTGCAGCAATTCCACAACCTCAAATGGTTCAACCACCAACAAGTCTTCAAGTTCAACCCTACACAAACGATTTCAATCAACATCCATCATGGAACACTATGAAGGAACCCACTTGGTTTGCAAAGATGTGTGAAGCTTTAAGCAGCCAACAATCAATTCATGAGGCCGGATCACTTGATAGACCTCTAATGCTCACTTCAGGAAACTACGATCAATGGGTGATTAGGTTCTTTAGGTTCTGTGATCTGAAGAAGCCACATGCAAAGTTCTTAAAGAAGGTTATCTTGGAAGGTCCATTTCAGATGCCTACTGTCATTGTACCCGGCGATCCAAATGCTAATCCACCAAGAGATGAACAATCAAACATTGCTACGGTTGCAGACCTGAATGCAGAAGAACTTCTACACTATGAAGCTGATGAACTTGCAATGCAATATATCCTTTTAGGATTACCAAACCCAATTCTTCAAAGTGTTAATGCTCAAATGACTGCACAGGCGATGTGGGAACATATTCATCTTCTTATGGAAGGATCTGCACTCAATCAGGAGGATATGGAATCCAAAATTTACTTGGCTTATGAACACTTCATTATTGAACTTGGAGAGACACTAGAGTCTTATCATCGTAGATTCTCAGACATCATAAATGATTTGGATAAACACAACATCATCATGCCAAGAATTGCAGTTAATACTAAGTTCCTGAGTAGTCTTGGTTCTGAATGGGAGAAATATGTCATTTTTCTCCGTCAAGCGAAGAACATGCATCATTCTACATACGGATTGTTGTACGATTACTTGAAGCCTCATGAAAAGGAAGTTGATAGGGAAAGGATTCTCCGTGCTCAAATTGCTTCACCGTCACACCCGGAAAATCAACAACTTGCTTTGTATGCTCAAAACAGTTATTCTCTTCAACCAGCAACTCAACCAACTGCTACAAACACACCAAATGATCCTTCACAGCAACAATCTCAACAAACTCAATTGGTTCCATACAACAACAACAATGCTCAAGCATTTTTCAGTGAAGCTAATGAGGAATCCGATCCGTTCGAAGCATTGCAACAAGGATTTGTTATGATAGCTAATGCTTTTGGCCGTTATACCAACAAATCCAACAATCGTATTCGTTCCTCATCTAACACACGGAATCAAGCTTTTGTGAACAATGGACGAGTTGAAGTTCAGAATCGTGGTTATGGTCGTCCGATGGGCGGTGGTCAAGGGTTTAATGCTGTGGGTAGGAATAACAACAGAGTTCAAGTGGTGGAACAGGAAATGCTCGAGAATGGGTTGAATGGTCTTCGATGTTACAATTGCAATGAGAAGGGACACCTGGCTAATGCATGCCCAAAGCCGAGGACTAGGGGCAGTGCTTATCACAAGGAGGATTTACTTTTGGCTCTTAAGGATGAAGCTGGTGGAACTCTCACAGACAAGGAACATAGTTTTATGGCAAATGCAGACTCAGATGATGATATGGAGGATTTGCAGGCCAATGCATTTGTTATGTTGATGGCTAATATGCATGAGTTACACATGAGTGACACAGGCCCAGTGTATGGCATCGATGGCTTGTCTCGGTACCGAACAAACCATATTCATCTCTGATCTAATATCTCCGCCAACATCCGAATCCGGCAAGGCTCAGAATGTTCAAAATGAGTCGTCCACATCTCATTCCGACGACTTTCAACTAGACCCCGTAGTTATATTTGACGATCAAGATGACCTTATGGTTTCCCTTGATAATCAAATTGACTTCGTGGTTATACTTGAGGATCTAAATAATGATCATGTTGTGACTCACGTTGAACACACCGAACTTTTGCCTCGTCCAGATGTTGATCTGTTGCTTAAAAACTAACAATCCACAGTGGAAGAATGTCGTGCAGTAAATCAGGACTTGAAAAGTAAAAATGCACTGTTAACCAAGGATTTTGAATGTTTACAAAAGCAACTCAACTTTTTCAAAACTCAAGAAAATCATGAAAAAGGTTTTGAAGCCGCCTTTGCTAAATCTCATCAAAACGAAAAATATTTAGAGAGACAGATGCGTGATCTAGCCGCTTCGAAGAATGCTTTGTTATCTGAAATAGAACAACTGAAACATGAACATAAAAAGCAAATTAATGCTCTCACCTTGGAAAATCAAAAAGCTAAGGCTGAGTTATTAACTTGTCAAAAACAGTTCTCTGCATACAAAAAGCATTCAACGAAACGAATAGATGATCATCTTGAAGAAATTATCGGCTTGCAAAACAAACTTAAAGAGTTTAAAACTGTTGTTTACAAACATGGTGAGTCGGTCACAGCTATTGAAAAGTTTACTTTAAAACCCAATCCAAATGGCTATGGACCGAATCTTGCCGATTACAAACCTAAGCTTTCAACCAAAGCATTCAAACCAAATCCTGAAGTTTCAAAGTGTAATATAAAATTGATAATTCTGTTATGAGTGTTGTTGAATATCATCGTCAAGAGGAATTAGATGCGGAAGACGAGAGTCGATCAAAATTAGAAACTGTTGTTTACAACAAACCTTTTAACTATTCAAAAGCGGTCACTTTCGTCACACCAACGGATTCTTCTAACACACTAAGGATTATCATAAAATGTCTCGAGTCTTCTAATGTTAATCCCAAACCAGATTATGCACAAACTTATGGTCCTTTACCTTCCATCAGTGAAGTAAACTCAAAACCTGAAAATCGCAAAATTCTTAGATATTTTGACATTTTCATGGCTGACCTAAAAACGTTACAACATGAGATAGAATAGCATTCAAAATCAAAGTTCAACACTTTCAATCGCCTCTAGTGCGAGAACAAAGAGACATTTTTTAGAAAAATCTTTTACCAAATGTTAAAAATTTGAAAAATTGTGCATTGTCATGGGAACGGGACTTTCATAAGGAACTTGGAATGATGAAGGTCATTTTCGAGAAAACAGAAACATCTATTTCTAATACTAAACGTAAAAAGAAAATGTTGAGAAAAGATGTTGATCGACTCTTGGAAGATGTCATCTGTGCTGATGTCCATAATGTTGTGTTATTGAATTCTTTGTCATATGTATCTGATTATATCTCTCTGATATCGTTGATTCTGTGGTAAATGTTGAGAACACTGATAATGTGCTTCAGATCGAGTCTTTAAAAGTTGATAATGAACGATTGTCAAACGAGCTTTCTAATGCAAAACGTCATCTCAATTGGTGTCAAAAAGATATTCACGATCAACAACTTGCTTATCAAAACAAAATCGCCCAGTTGCGTGAAAAATCTTCTAATCTAAAAATTGAGCAACTGGATGATCAAAACGTGTCTTTTAAGTGTCAAATCTCAAAATTTGAACAAGAACTTGCAAAAGTTAAAAAGTAATATGGTGTCATATTTGATTTACTCAAAAAGACTCGTGATGAAGCATCTAACGAACTTGATCATTATCTTGCACACACTAAAGAAGTTATGAATTTTGCTGGAAATCTTCGGTCTGAAAATCAAGATCTGATTCACACTATCTTTAAGTTAAGAGAAATGTTAGGAAAGTATGAACAACTTCCGCCTACCGTGATTATGAGAATAGCACCAGTAACACTTAGTAATCGTGAACCTAGGATCCCTACTGCCAAATCACAAGTTGCTAATGTGCTTCCTTCTACTGAAACAGGAATAGTTGCCTCTTTTCCAAACGTCCGCAGTTCACAGCCTAGGAGCAATACAAGGAAGAATAGGAAGTTGCGACCTAAGAAAAGAACAATAAAGAATGCTGAAGTAGAAGAACACCCTACGACTATGAATAAGACTCACGTTGCTTCCACTATAGATATTGCGTCTAGCAAATGTAATAGAAATACTGATGTAACGAATGCTAAACCTTTAAGTACTTTTGATATTCAGTCTGATGCACCTTGTGTTATTTGTCGTAAAAGTATGAATTCTGATTGTCATGACAAATGTGTTGCTAAAGCTATCATCTCTCGTATAAGGAATCCTAAGAATCGGAATACCTCTAGGCCCACTAATCATTCTAAGTCTGTGCTTGGTAGACAGCCCTCTTTAGATTCTAAGAAACGCATTGCTGTCCCTGTAGCTCCAGTTTCACCTCCTAGGAATGTAGTACCACCTAGTGCATTCACTAAGACTAAAGCAAATACTAGTTGGAGATGGCAGAAATGGATATATAACACACTAGGATTTAAATGGATGCCTAAAGTTATTGATGTGTGTATGTCTACTATAACTGCTCCGGAACCCTCTAACATTTCGGGTTCCACATCTACTTCTATTCCATCTGTGTCGTCTGTGTGTAATGCAGGTGATACAGATCATTCTTTGGATTGTTGATAGTGGATGTTCCCGACACATGACAAGCAACCTTAAACTGTTATCAAACTTTATTGCAAAGTTCATTGGCACTGTCGGATTCGGGAATGATCACTTCGCAGCTATCATGGGCTACGGAGACTATATCAATGGGAACATCGAAATTAGCAGGGTTTATTATGTGGAAGGCCTCGGTCACAATCCGTTTTCAGTAGCTCAGTTCTGTGATGGAGATTTGGAGGTTGCTTTCAGGGAGAAATCTTGTTTCATTCGTGATCTACAAGGAAACGAACTCATGTCTGGCTCGCGTAATTCAAGTGTTTACACTATCTCTATGCAAGACATGGTTGCTTCATCTCCCATATGCTTACTTTCAAAGGCAACATCAACAAAATCCTGGCTATGGCACCGTCGTCTCTCACATTTAAACTTTCAAACTATAACCAATCTTGCTCGACACAAACTAGTTGAAGGACTCCCACGATTCCGGTATTCTAAAGATCACCTATGCTCAGCTTGTGAACAAGGGAAAAGCACTCGTGCTCATTTTCCTTCAAAGGTGGAACACAGCTCTCAGCATGTGCTTCATCTTCTTCACATGGATTTGTATGGCCCGATGCGCGTGCAAACAATTAATGGAAAACGCTACATCTTAGTAATTGTTGATGACTATTCACGCTGGACTTGGGTCTATTTTCTTCGAAGCAAAGACCAAGCTCCACAGATGATCATCACCTTTCTCACGAAAATACAAGTTCAGCTCCGAAACACCGTCAGACAAATAAGAACAGACAAAGGAACTGAATTTGTTAACAAAACTCTTCGTGAATTTTATGAGAAAGTGGGAATTCAGGATCAGACATCTATTGCACGAACACCTGAACAAAACGGAGTTGTTGAAAGACGAAACCGAACGTTAGTGGAAGCTGCAAGAACAATGTTAATCAATGCTAAACTCCCAGATAACTTGTGGGCAGAAGCGTATCGACATGCTATACTCAAAACCGTTCTATAATTACCAAACGCCACAAAAAAACGCCTTTCGAGCTTGTCCACAACAGAAAACCGAATCTCAAACACTTTCATGTATTTGGATCTCTTTGCTATCCGAATAATGATCGTGATGACTTTGGAAAGCTCAAAGCCAAAGCTGACATTGGAGTCTTTATTGGTTATTGTGATAATTCTAAAGGTTTCCGAATCTGGAATCGTCGAACAAAGGAGGTTATGGAAACGATTCATGCTCATTTTGATGAACTTACGGAAATGGCTTCTGAGTATAACAGCTTGGAACCCGGTCACAACCGCTTAAACTTCGCTCAAACCCCATCATCACCAAACAAGCCCTCACTTACTCGTCAACAAATGGAAAGACTATTTGCTCATCTGTTTAGTGACGATATTGATGAACGTGCTCCGGTGTATCCGCCATTTGTTTCCGCTCAACCCGATAATACTCTAAGACCGATACACTGCTACAACAACCCGTTGAAGAAGCACCACCAATTGACTCCAACACAACAGTTGAACAAACCGCTTCCAACAATGATGAACCGGCTGATGATGTTCTTCATGAAGTACCCTCACCTGCAGATTTTGATCCAAATGCGTTCTTTAACCCGTTTGCTAATGAGACTGCTGCACCAGATGTCGCGAAATCTTCAACAAGCCATTTGAATTCTCAAAATCTGCACAACGTATACCAACATCAACCCTCTACACATCGATGGACAAAAGACCATCCTCTGGAAAATATTATTGGCAACCCGAATCAACCAGTCGTTACGAGGCAACGTCTTCACTCAGATGGTGAACATTGCATTTATGCACTCACTGTCTGCCAATCTGAGCCTAAAAACATTAAAGACGCAATGACAAAAGACAACTGGATTGAATCCATGCAAGAAGAACTCAACCAATTTAAACGTCTTGAAGTATGGGAACTGGTTGAAAGACCAACAGGGGTCTACGTCATTGGTCTCAAATGGATTTGGAAGAACAAATTGGATGCTGAAGGGAACGTAACCGGAAACAAGTCACGTCTGGTAGCTAAGGGTTATCGACAGGAGGAGGGTATTGACTTTGAAGAATCATTTGCTCCGGTTGCTCGTCTTGAGGCTGTTCGGATATTTCTTGGGTTCGCGGCTCACATGAATATGACGGTCTTTCAAATGGACTTCAAAACTGCTTTTCTGAATGGTCAACTGAAAGAAACAGTTTATGTCAGCCAGCCAGAAGGATTCGTTGATCCCGCACTTCCGAACCATGTATACAAACTGAACAAAGCTCTGTATGGTCTCAAACAAGCTCCTCGGGCATGGTATGATAAGCTATCATCTTTCCTCATTGCCAATAATTTTACCAAAGGTTCGGTCGACCCAACTATTTTCATACAATATCACGGGGCACATATCTTAATTGTTCAAATTTACGTGGATGACATCATTTTTGGGTCTACACATAAAAAGTACTCAATCGCTTTTGCAAAACTAATGAAGCAAATTTTTGAAATGTCCATGATGGGTGAAGTTACGTTCTTTCTAGGATTACAAGTTCATCAATCACCCCTTGGTATTTTCTTGAGTCAGTCCAAATATGCCCTTGAAATTCTGAACAAATTCAGAATGAATACTTGTGATACTTACGCCACACCAATGGCTCATACCAAGAAGCTAGACGCTGATTTACATGGGAAATTGGTGGACCCTACAAAATACTGAAGTATTATTGGGTCTCTTATGTATCTAACAGCTAGCAGACCTGACATTGTTTTTGCCGTATATCTTTGCTCCCGTTATCAGTCGAGACCAACTGAAACTCACCTCTCTGAGGCTAAAAGAATCCTCCGATACATCAAGGGTACCATTAATTTGGGAATCTGGTATCCGAAGGATTTCGGTTTTGAACTACTCGCTTTTCGAGACTGACCACGCAGGATGCTTAGATTCACGGAAAAGTACTTCAGGAGCTCTACAATTTTTTGGTGACAAACTGGTGTCATGGCAATCGAAGAAGCAGGATTGTACATCGCTGTCCTCAACCGAATCAGAATATGTTGCCATGTCGGCGTGTTGTGCTCAAGTCATTTGGATGAGAACACAACTCAAAGACTATGGTTACATATTTGACAGAATCCCGATGTACTGTGACAATCGGAGTGCTATTGCAATCTCGTGCAACTCTGTTCAACACTCAAAGTCAAAGCACATCGATCTTCGATATCACTTAATCAAGGACCACGTGGAACAGGGTACTGCTGAATTATATTTCGTGGGTACAGAATACCAATTGGCAGATCTTCTCACCAAAGCCTTAGCTCCCGCTAGGTTTAATGAGTTGGTCTACCGAATTGGTATGCGGTGTTTGACTCAAGAGGAACTGGATGAACTCTTAAAACATTCTTAAAAACCAGTCAAACACCAAAACCTCTTTTGTAAATATTTTTTTCAAAAACAAAATACAAAAATACAAAATCAGATAAAACAACAAAAATATTCTTCTATCTATATTTCTTTTAACATGGCAAGTACATCTCTTCCGTCAACACTCAAATCTTTCAAAATTCAGTATTTTTCCGATCAAGTGTTGAGGGGGAGAAAATAAATACTTAACTGTTTCAAAATAACTGTGTACTTGCATGTTATCCTATCCTGGTTGTTTCTTTTAATAATGATGGTCACATTTCTGGTTCACTGACACTCCTTGGACTAAAATTTATAACCTTTCGTTATTTCTTAAGTCAAGGGGGAGTTTCGTCAAAGTTATTTCCAAATATTCTTCGTTTGATAACCAAAATGGAAGTTAAAAGGCTTTGGATGAAAATGGAAAAGGTGGAGGGACTAAAATTGCCAAAAGCTTAAAGTTATTTTAATAAAACTCCTCCACCTAACCTAATCTTCACATTTATTACTCATACCAAACTCATCCTACGCTTAATATTCGTTCATCAAATCCGTGTTTTGGATCATCAATTTGTAAGTTGTTTCATGATCTTTACGTGTTTACAAACAATGGTTTTGAATCTTTTACAAATCCAATGGCTAAAACGTGAGATATGAGTGATTATGTGTTCTACGCATAAGCGTATGAACACACAATCATTGGTGTGTGTTTGTGGTTAAAAAGATAGTGTCAAAACGTTTCAATAACATCAATGATACTATGTTTATACTCAAAATCCACCCAGAAACACGAATTGATTAAACCTGGAAAACTAGGGTTTATGCGTAAATTGGGTGTTTTCATATGTGAACGTTTCTGGCTAATTGGTTGCTTATAACATGTTGTTTATGTGATGAATTGACTGTATCCATGCTTAGAACTTGCCCAAAAACATCAAAAGTGAAAGAATTGAACACTACAAGAATCCTGATGATTACCCACAATAATCACACACAAACATTTATTCATGGGTATTTACCTACACACTACCCACAAATTTCCCACGATTAGCTAATTAGAAAACATTTCAATTTTGCCCACTAGTTTCCCACAAGTTTACCCATGGAATTACCCACAACAATGTCTTTTGTGTGTAATTTGTGGGTAAATTCTTTTCGCAAAAGTGTTTCCCTCCAATCACCCACAAATTCAACTATCGTTGGTATATATATCGGTAATATCATGGGTAAACTTTTGTTACCCACGAATTACGCATGACCATCAGGGCATGGGTAATTTTTTTTGGCTAATTAGTGAATAACTAGATATGCATGGTTTGTTTCAAGGGTACTTAATATTCTTTTTTTTCTCAATAAACTTAGAAGCAAGCGTAATTTGGACACTATTAAAAAATCTCTAAATTGGTGGTCAAGCAGAAAATGCAATTTTTACTCAAGACATGGTAATTTAAGAACTAGCTGACAACGAGTAAAAACCAAAATATCTTAGGCCTAATGATATGTGAAGGAACACTTTAAACAAAAGGTTTTGGGTTCAATTCTCGTCACAAATATACATTGTGCAAGATATTGTTATATCATGTGGCCTAATTTTGCCATTGACAAAATCAAGTTCTCCTATAAATCAAATTTAGTTTTCTAGCAAAGATTTTTTTCTTCATGAAATGACCTAATTTTAATATTTATTTTACTTTATATAAGATATACTTTATGTTTTAAATTCCCTCCAAGACTAGAAAAATCAATGTTTTAAATCCGGGTTGACCCAGTCGGTTCAACCGGTTGAACCGGGAACTGGCTCGAAGACCGGGTCAAATGTGACCGGGTTTTTACATGTCTAAGAATTGGATTGAATCATCAGTTTTTAATTGGTTTGATAAACCGGCCTGGTCATAACCTTTTAAAAAAATTAAGAAAACCTTTTTATTACGATCAACCTTTCTAAATTTACTTAACAAGTTGAAGTGATAAAAATTAATATTAGTTAAAATATTATAAAACAATAATTAAGTAATAAATTATCTTATAAACACCAACTAATATAGTTTTAATATAGACTATTATAACTTAGAATCATAAGTTGATTATTGTTGCAAATCTTTGCTATATCATGATAGATATAGAACTTAAGAACAAAACTTATCGGTAAAATCTAAATATTTTTAATCGGTTAAATCGAATGTATAAATAAAGTTGGATAAATCATTGTATAATGCAACACTACATATTAAATATAAAATAAATTATACAGATGTATAGAACCGATTTGACCTGACTGTTTAACCAGTTGAACCAATGGCTCGATGAAACGACCACTAAACCGAATCGATAAAAAACCAGGTTTTAAAACGTTGAAAAAAAAAATATGTTTGGTATCATATTTTTCTATTCATATAATAATAATAATAATAATAATAATAATAATAATAATAATAAATATAAAATTCTGAATTACAACGTAATTCAAAACTTTCCATCCAACATCCTATGTAATCTGAATTCCCTCTTTGGTTGTAATTGGAATGACTGAATTACAATTACAACGCAAACCAAACAGCATACGTAATGTAATCTGAATTACATTCCCTCCATTCTGCGAACCAAACAGACTACGTAATGTAATCAAATTACAATTACATCCAATTACGGAGGATTACGGCGAACCAAACACCCCCTAAGTACTTCATTAGACAAGTAACTACATTGGATAAAATAAAATCATTTTGCTATGTTATGGAGGGAAAATTCCCGGTTTCATGACTTATGGAAAAGTTAAAGCATAACTCAAATATTTCAAATTTTAAACCTTTAAAACTGATATCCTCACCTTTCAGTTCCACATATTACGCTATTAATTAAATGTGAAATAGGCTTTCACATTTTTAAACCAATACTTGATCTATCTAGTTCAACCTTTTCGATGGTGAATGATAGAATCACCAATATCGAATTCTTCTATCGTCATCTCCAAGTCTCCAACACAATAGGTAGAGCTTTGATCTATCTCAAGCACTCTTAACTTTAAATCTGATATTTGTTCTTTTATTTGTGCTACTAACCTATCGATCATGTATTTCTGTATTTCATTCAGATGCACTAAAAGGCCTCCAAAATTTTGGAACCGGAGTCAAAATTTTTGTGGTTACGATTCATAATAAATACAATTTTTCATATTTCTAGTATAGGAAGGAAGTGGTTATCAATGGGTGTGGTAAATCTCCAATGGTATGTACGTTAGTATATTCATCGTTCGTCATAAGTATAATCAATTAATCATTTTGGTTTGAAATTTTACAAATTTATTATATACATTTATGTTTAATATATATTTCTAACTAATGTTATTTAGACTATAGACTTTAATCCTTCATAACTTATTTGTAGGCTAGAAGATTGCGGATCAAAACTGCTGAATAAATAGATCACATACGTCTTACAACGAAGAGATTTATCGGTAAATTCCACTACTTTGGTCTTATGTAATTGCATTATAATTTCATCATAGTCCTTTAATTGTTACTATTATAATGTGTATATATTATGTGCAGGTTATAATAAAGATGGATGGTTCCAAGTGAGGACTAACAAGTGAAAACCACGAGGGAGGGATTATGTTTGCAAAACCCCAGCCGACAAGATTAAATGGCTCGTGATTAACATACGATGTTATAATGCATCTATACTACTTTGCAACAAACAAATTATAGCTATGTATTCTTGATTATATGTTATTAATAATATGGGATGTATCAGATTGTACATTGTACTTCATATATGATATTCATTGAATCAAATTCACTTTAGAACTTCTGTGCGAAATGTTATTATTTTTATATTACTCCGTACTATAATATGAAATGTTTATTTAGAAATATGTTATGTTTCTTATTTCCTTGAAAGTATGGGTAAATTATAGTTGGTACATCTGGATACAATACCATTTACCCACAAAATTTGTGGATAATTTTACCCATGGATTACTCACAGAGTTATATGTATGGGTATTTTCGTGGCATGAAACGAAAACCCCATGGAATACTTACCCACGAAATAACATAATCACCCACCCAACACTTCATGGGTAAACTCTCCCACGAACCGGAAAAGTTGTAGGTAAACAATTACCCTCGGAGGTTTTACCCATTTAAAGAGTTACGTGGGAAATTTGTGGGTATTGGCCAATTACCCACGGTTTTAAGCCTTTTACCCACAAATCTGGTCTGTGGGAAATCGACGTAATTCTTGTAGTGGAAATTTAGGGTTCTAGTTCATACGAATTGGGTATTTTTGATTCACATGGAGTTTGATGTTAAAACTTGGCTAAGACAACTCTATAGGCATCTTAGACTTACCAGAATAACTTTGGTACAATTTCCATGGCTAGATTTGTTACGCGTAATTCTTGAAACTAGGGTTTAAGTTCTACGATAAGGTTTTCTACGCGTAAACTGTTTGATAAGTTTTCATGCCATGATTTGTTATAGAATGAGTGTATGTGTTAATATTGATGCTATGATGATTTAATTTCAGGTTTGCTTCACGTAAAAATTCAGAATCAAGGTTGTTAGATAACTACACATAAGGATCACCTTACGCGTAGCATGTTATGCGTAAGAGAAATCTTACGCGTAGCGTTTACGCGTAAGGTTCTACAAAGGGACTACGCGTATCCTGTGAAGGATATGCGTAAACAGTGACCACTACGCATAAGGTCTACTCTTACGAGTAAGCCTTATGCGTAAGGTATTATATGCGCTAACGCGTAAGCTCTACGCATAAGGTCCCCTTTTCCTACACGTAATATTTCTTACGCGTAAGTAAGGTTCCTACGCATAAGCTTGTGTCTACGCGTATAACTCCTGTTTACACATAAGCTACCATTTCTACGCCTAAGCCTTGATCAAACCTTCATTATGAATTGTTACACGTGCATACTTGTAAATAAATAAATCATAGCGTCACGAAACCAATACTATCACTTATAAGCTTAAATGTGTAATGTGTTGTGGAAAATATGTGATAACATAAACTTTAAAATTTAAAGTTAACTAACTCACGAAACTTTTCTCGACATCATTGGACTATTGAACTAACAAGTGATTTTGGACTCGTAACAATCATTGACACATCTCATTCAACAATTAGACAATAAAACCATCTGTTGACTAACACAATGTCTTTCGATATGTTGGTTCTTTTGGCTAAATGTGTTTCAGATCACGACATGGAAGCTCAAATGAATGTGGATGCACCAAATGTTCTCACCATTGCTGATATTTGTCCTCATGGTTATCCGATGAAGATTGGAAAGAACAATCTCAGAGTTGACTTTGAAACTCTCACCTGCTCGGAATCTTCTTGTCTCATTGCAGTGGATATTCTGAAGAATCATCCCTATCAGAACATGCTTACCAACTCTGCCACTGTTCCGGAGATCTACATACAACAATTCTGGAATACAATGCAGATGATCAAAGGTCAAAATGCTGTGACGGTGACACTCAATCACAAGCAACTCACCATCACTCCTGCAGACTTACGGGCAGTTCTCCTCATTCCTGACATCTTACCAACTGAATTCTCTGCTGCACCTACTGAAGAGACTGTTCTGCAATTCTTAATTGATATTGGGTATGACGAAGCTTCAGGGGCTATCATTAAGCATTCTCACGTGGATCTCAAGAACATCCCTCAGCCTTGGAGAACCCTTTATATCATCATCACAAAATCTGTTTCTGGTCGTGACAGCGGCTATGAGCATCCCAAGCTCATGGAACTGCAAATCTTTTGGTCTCTCATCAACATGAAGCACATCGAAATTGAAGCTCTAATATGGGATGACATGATGACATTCCTCAAAAAGCTTGGCTCAAAGATTCCTTATATCAGATATACAAAACTGTTGATCCAGAGAGCACTTGGATATAACCCAAATATCCCCAAAAGAATCAATGACCCCGACAATCTTGACATGTTATCTGAACCCACTATAACAGTCAGATTTAAGGAGTCAACTACCAAGAAACAAGGTGCTGTGTTGCCAGATCACCTTCTCTCAGATGAACTCAAACAGCTCAACTCTTACAAAAGGTATCTGAAAGCTGTGGAAGAGAACAAAGTTGGTTTTCTAGATGATAAATCTTCTGGTACACCTACCAGGAAAACCAGAAGAGGAAGTGGAGGAAGTGCTGCAAGCACTGAGAGTCAGAGGAAGTTCCCCAAGAGGAATCCTCCAAGTAAGAGGAAAGTTCCCGCCAAGGAAGCTATTCCTATTCCCATTCCCAAGTCTGAACCGCAAAGAAAGCTAACAGACGAGGACTCGGAGGGTACTACATCAGATGAAGAGATTTTCTACTCTGAAACTGCTAAAGATGACACTACAACGGTACCTAAACCTCCCAGTCCACCAGCTGAACATGACAAAGGGAAGACTCCAGTAATTGAGCAACAAGAAGAAGAAGATTCAGATGAAGAGCCTCTGGACACTAAGTACAGAAGGAAGTTCAAATTCCTTAGACTCCAACACGTTGCAAAAGAATTTGCTAAAGACCAAATGGGTGGCCCCGGAGGATCAAGTGGTGGAGTTCAACCTACACCAAATCCTGATGCGGTTAATCGACCCGATAAGGGATCTGGTGCCACCACTCTTGAGCAACAACAAAAGCGCGTGGAAGATTCTATTGATTATGACATTGAAGAACCAGAATCTGAGAAGTTAGAAAAGGAAAAAGCTGATGAAGAAGCTGCAGCTAAAGCCAAAGCTGATGAAAAAGCTAAGTCTGGAAATGAAGAAGATATTGAGTATGATAAGTTTCTTCTAGATAGTTCTGCACGTTCAAAGGAAGAAACTTCTGAGCCACCAAAGGACCCGGAGTCTCCTCATATCTCATCATCATCATATTCATCTTCTCACTCTTCACCATCACCATAAAAAAGAACAACAAGATCCACATCCAGATCAGTGAAGAAGCCAACTGCCTCTTGGATGTCTCATGCAAAGTCACGAATTGTTAAAGCTGTCAAACAGGTCAGAGAGAAAAATATTACAAAGAAGAAGTTAGATTTTCTTGCTGACCAGATATAGTATATACATGATGAGCAAGACAAGATGCAAGTTGAAAGGGAGTATGTCCAGAAGCTCATGAAAGATGATCTTCAAGGGAGAATGGACGAGATGATCAAAGGATACTCTCACAAGTTTCTTATGGAGGTCGTTCCTAAACTGAAAAAGGAGATGTATACCAGATAACTTTATCCGAATCTCTTATATCTGGCCAAGCAAACCATGAAATCAACTCCAATGAATGTGAACATCAATCCAGTTGAACCCACAATCTTCTCAGATGATGAATTGGTGAACCGGATAGTAGCTCAAATGTCGAAACGCTCTGCAACGTTTGCCTCCCACGAAGCTAAATTGTTTGAAGCATTGCTGGAATACCAACTCAAGTCAACATACAGAGAAGAAGCTGTAAGGCCTGAACGTCCAAGAGACGACGAAGACAAAGATCAGGATAAGGATAACGAGCCCAAACGCACGAAGAAGTCTGGTGAACCATCTTCCATTCAGTACTCAATGCAGCCTCCACCCCAAAGGACTTCAGCTCAACAAAGATCCCCTCCTCGCTCCTCAACTGAAAAACCTCAGGATTCTGAGACACCACCCCAGACTCAGAAAACCCGTGATCACTTTGAGTATACGGGTGGTGACGATGAGGAAATCCATAAGCCACAACAACAACCCATCTCTCCTGACACAGCTAAGAAACAAGAATCTTCAACCAGGCCAAAGAAAAAGAAGAAAAAGGCGCCTATGACCGACGTCTTATCATGGCTGGACGAAGATGATACTGAATTTGAATGGTTTTCGAAGCTTGTTGATTCCACTCCCTACCCATCTGAAGGTCAAGAGGTTACAGAATGTAGTACATTGGAGCATGCGAAACTTCTACAAGAAAAATTCCGTGTGAAGAAGATGATGAAATCCGAGTTGAAGCGAATCAAGAATGAAGCATTTCAACTTCTCAAAGATAGCTTGGAAAGTGCTATAGAAGTTGAGTATCACCTTGATAATATAGCACGAGCCATGTCTAACAACATGGAATGGCTCAACCCAGAAGCAAACATCGACTTCTCCAAACGGGACAATCCTCCATATTACACCGACTGGTCCAAACCTCTACCAACAATTGGCCAACCAGATCAGCCTAGGATTACATTCAGATATTTCTTCAACAAAGACTTGGAATTTCTTCTTCACTGTGGCGATGGTTCAAGGAAATACGCTACATCTCTGACACTTCCATTCCCGGCAGCCATATACTCTAACTGCATAGCCATCGAGGAAAGAGCTAACCACATGTTCTCCAACAATGTGGAAGAGTATGACCGTGATGCACTGTATGGGATTCACCATTGGCCGGAACGCCGAAGAATCTACTACAGAAGCTGCCAGGTTAAGAAGTCTCAACATGAAGTGTTCAGTACTAAGAGTATCGTTTCCATCAAACATGTTGATCTTTCGTCCAAATGGGACTACACTTTTCTCAAGAATATTGTGGTCAAAAGGCAAGACGAAAGAGATTATGCATTCTCTGAAGCGGACTTTGAGAATTTGTCTCTCAACGACATTGAAGACATGTACCTTGCCAAAGTACAAGGTCGCATGAGACAATTTTCAACTGAAGTACAACGTGAATTCATCAAGTCCTTGCTTATCTTCATCAGACGCATAGTCATCAAAGAACGTGTAGAAGATCTCCAGCTTGCAGTTGAATCATATCAGACCCGTGTCAACTTCACTCCACCTCAGCTAGATCTTCCCGACATCAACCATCTTTCACAATATACACTCATCAACCAACCATTTGGAGTGGTTTACCTTAGTGAAACACTACGCAACTGCTTGATGGCGTGTAGAGATCTTCACAAGTTTGGGGATCACACATTGAAGAAGGTTTGGGACGGATTAGCTTATAGGTTGAAGGATATTCATGAAGGAATTGGGTCTAAAAAGCGATGGAATTCTAAGGAAAGACGGGATGTGAAGAGAATCATCACCATGATTGATGAAAGGTTGTATCGAAGGGATCAGTTCAGAACACTTGAGAGCTTTGTAGGTGGTCGTCCCAAGATTGATCTCGCCGGCTATCAATGCCCAGTTCGCATTCCTGGAAACATTGATGGACTTCCTGGTACCCCTTGAACTGCTTCTATTTCATAATATTTTGGATGTGTGATTATTTATATGTCTATGGCTTGTGCACACATTTCAGTGTACAACCCGCTCTTGTAAATAAAGGACCCTGTGGTACGCTTCAGTGCCACAATCCTTATAAAAGGAGCGAAAGGTTCTTACTTTTGAGTAAAACCTATCAAACCTTTCACTTTTCAAGGTTTTGCTCAAAAGAACAAGTACTTCCCCTTATGATTTTCAAAACCTCAACCGTTTATATCACTTGTTGAGGGGGAGTATTTGACCAAAATCTTTGTTCACAAATTGTTCACAGTGGTCATCTTCCCATAAAACTCAAAATGGTCATATTTATTCTCAAACATTTCGTCAAAAATAACATTTATATGCCATTTTTGAGGGGGAGAAAATTTATGTGATAAGAAATATGTTGTGTAACTGCAAATGAATCTTTGTACTATAGACTTAACCAACGAATTGACGAGATCTTAACTGTTAGTAACTCGAAAAGACTTGTCCGGGACGGGTAATAATTTCAAGCTAGTTCGCTAGTGATGTAAACGTGTCTCGCAAAGGACTTGTCCGAGTAGAATGTACCATTCGAGAAACTCTTGGTAGACATGATCTTTGACGGGTTTGACAACCTTTCGAGGTTTGTCCACACCTTCAAGATAGTTGTTAGAGCTAGTTGTCACCTAAAAGCTGACAATGTAACTCTTTAACTATTTAACGTAACCGTGTCTCGCGGGGGATTGTCTATCTTGAGTCGATCAATTCAAAAGTGCGCGCTCTTCTCTCACCGTGCAGATTTTTGTCTTAACTATTAAGCACGTGTGGAGGGTGAGTATTTCTACTAAAGATAAAACTCTCACAGTGGTACAAAATGTTTTTCATTCACAAACACTACGAGAGATTTTCTTGAAAATGGTTTTATGGCAATGGAGTTATAAGGTGATTAAGGTTAGGAATAACCGTCCTATGATCCTCCAGAGCCGGAGGGATCTACCCAAGGACACTACCAATAGTTAGAATTAGAAGTCCTTAGGTATGATTATAAAAAGGAGAAAATGAGAATCGGAGAAAGAAGGAGTTGAAGAATTAAAAAGAAGAGCAAAGAAAAGGGTGAAAAGAAATAGCCCTCCAGATTATCCAACTTAGGGCAGACACCGGGTTCAATTCATATGCTACTGGTTGTCACTTGATGACACCGGTATTGAAGATTAAAAAGTCGTCATGGACCCGTGGACGCATGCACTAAACCTTCTTAGCCACTCATGTTTCTCTCAACAGAAGCTTGTTTCATTCTCACATGGAACCTACGTACTAAACTATCGGCTTTCTTTTAGAGATCGCTGGTATTGAAGAAGGAGACCCTCTCCCTAGTCTCCGCTCAGGAAAACCAAAACGCACTATTGAGTCTAGAGCCACGAGATTCATCAAAAGATCTCTTAGGTACACTTGACATTTCATCACTTGATGTTTAACAATAAGAACATCGGTGTATGCGTTATCGAGTCCTTCACAGATCTTAGCAATCTGTCAAGAACATTTATGAGAGGTTCACAACTGTGATCCTCAATGATTGAATGGAAACTCCTGCCATGGTCAACATCACAGCCCTGACGACAGGTCACTTCGTACGTAACTCCCGTGGATTACGCTTAGTGTGTCTCAAATGGTCTACAGTCGTGAGGTGATGCTTCAGTGTACCTCAGCGACTCATCTGAACCGTAGATGTACTTTGGTACATCGCGTTATCTCACTTGTGGGACTCCGGTTCAGAACGGCCTTTGTGAGAATTAGAGTTGTGTTTTCACACTATGCTGTTAACACTCTCGGAGTTCAAACTTGTAAGTGCCGGAATCCGCTTATTACTAACCTTTCTTATGTTTTCTTCTTTTGGAAGCTATGGAGCCGATGATCGTGCAAATTCTTCACATGCTCATGCCAACATCATCACTAATGGAAGTTCTATCCAAAAGCAACACAAAAGTCAGAATGATTCTTCGTCAAATCAAAGAATCTACAAAGTTTAAAACTTAAAGAACTTCATCATCTTGAAATCTAACATCAAATAGTGTGAGCATGTTGAAGAAAGGCGTGGAACCTTTGGAGCGTGAAGCGACACTGAGGCGGAACTTGATCTGGAACAACAACAACATACTATCACTAACATCACAAAGAACAAAGAACAAAGATTAAGATGACGTCAAAGTAGAAGCTGTTTAAAGAAAACAATTTCTCTACACTGGGGAGATTGTTCAAATCAAGGAAATTTTTTCTCACAAGAAGAAGAATGTGAAGAGCGTCAAAGCTACTATTACATCAGTACCTTAACCGTTCATATTCATTCATCACCAACACTTAGGGGGAAATTGTTGGAATCACTCCTAAACCTTAATCAAGTGTTAGTGATTCATATGTAATAGTTAGCTTAATATGGCCTTTATGTTAGTTATTAGCCTTAGGCTTATGTAGAAGGCCCATAAGCCTAGGCCTAGTCCAATAAGGAAAAGGATGGGAACTAGGAGTGTTGCCCTAGCTTCTATCCTATAAATACCTTGTAATAACCCTCACTTGAGGGTTGGGTTGTTCAATTTATTTCTTTCATTCACTCTCTACGCATAACCGTCCAAGTATATCGTGTGTGTGTGTTTGGATATTTGTTTAACCGATCTCTTCTCCATCTTATTTCTTCTATTGATACTTGTGTTGCATATTTGGGAACCTAACAGTTTCTATCATCTTGGTTGTTTGCTTTGTTTTACTGTTCGTGGGTTTTAGAGAGAGGTGATGAATAAGGGATTTCTTACTAACTTGATTACATCTAAAGGTACGAATGCTTCTGCAACTATTGATGTTGATGAACTGGATGAACGGATGAAACGGTTAAAGTGTATTAACGAGATTGATACAACCCATGTGGCTGAGAGTGATAATGGTACTTATGTGGCTCCTGTTTCTACACAAGAGGGTGATTCTCCTATTTCTTAGAGTCATAATGATGCATCTAATGGCCATAATGAGTACCTTGGTAATCACACTATTCATAACATACCAAGTGTCTTGGAACAGCCCTCAAGTATTCATACACATGTGGTTGTTCCTACACCTATGGATACGAGTTTTAGTGTTGCTATAAAGTCATAAAGTTTTGGTGCTTCTCCTCTAGGGGTAGAACAAAATGTTATTAGGGAGAGTTCAAGTGCCTTGAAGCAGCCTACAACGAGTGTACCTAATGTGAAGCCGGTTTCATATGCGAGTGCTACATCTAGTGATCCTAATAAGCAAAAGTATAACTTTCGTAGGCTCGAGTGCAGTAAAAAAACAAATTATGTAGATCTTTACTTGCCTATGAAAGTGGTAGAAGCGGTAAATTCTAGATTTGAGAATACGTTATATGGTTATTTTCTTGGTAAACGTATTGCTTTTTCGGTTGTTGATTACTATGTGTGTAATGTTTGGGCTAAGTATGGTTTACAGAGCGTTATGATGAATGCAAAGGGGTTCTTTTTCGTTAAGTTCTCCACTCAGAATGGTGTTGAACATGTGCTTGAAAACGGGCCGTCGATGATTAGGAATGTGCTTATAATTCTTAAAAATTGAACTTCAAACACTAATCTGCTCAAAGAGGATTTGACAAAATTCCGATGTGGGTTAAATTCCATGATGTTCCCCTTGCTATGTTCTCTGATGATAGTCTTAGTCTCCTAGCCACTTTGATTGATACGCCGAAAATGTTAGATGCTTATACTAGTTAAATATGCTTGGAATCATGGGGCCGCATTAGTTTTGTTAGGTGCTTGATTGAAGTTAAGGCGGATAAGGTGCTTAGGGATAGCCTCACCGTTGAGATACCCTTACTTGATGGGACGGGTTCGACTATTGAGAAGATTCGGGTTGAATACGAGTGGAAACTGGCTCGATGTGATACGTGTAAGATTTTTGGATACTCTGGTTGATTTTCCTAAATCTGTTCCACCTCCTACCCAGCCTACACCAAGTGTAAATGATGGTTTTCAAATGGTCAACTACAAGAAAAAGGGAAAGAATGGTGGTCAAAATGTTCCGGGTAAAGGTGGAGTTACTAAACCTGTCTTGGGTAAGAAGCTTCTTTATCAACCCAAAGCGCCTCTCCTTAACCCAAGAAAGCGGATGGCACTAAAAAGAAGGCTGTTGATGCGGCTAGTACGAGTGGTACGAAGATTGCTACATCAAACTAGTTTGATGCCCGTGATATAGATGATACTGATGACTTTGGTACTCCTACCAATGAAGTACCAAAGGATGTGAATTCTGGTATTACTATGGAAGCTAAGGAGGACGGGTCTCAAAAGACTGGTAATGCATCTTAAGAACCGGCGTGAGTGATTCAAAGGGAACTGAGGAGGTTGGTCCTGCTCCTATTGTTGCGAAAATTAGGGAGCTTGAAAAGCTACTTATTGATGGGAAAGCTACTCTTGTGGATGATGATGGTCATCCTATTAAAAAGGTTGATTATTCGGGTAATAAAAAGGATTGTCCGTCTACTTCTTCTACTAAGAGAGTTAACCCATTCTCTAAGGTGGGAGAGATTGTTGATTCCGACATTGATGAAGAGGAGGTTGTGAACACTTTTGATAAGTCAATGAACCTATTTGGTGGTGGTCATGATCGTAAAGATGATTATGATGACTATGATTATGATGACTATGCAGATCAGGTCTACGATCTTTCAGGAAATTTGGATGCTTTTTATGACATGTATGGTTTCAAGTTCCAAGGCTTTGGTAGAAAGTAATTTTGTTTTCATAGGAGTCTAATGTTATCTTTTGAGTAGTGGTTTATTTTCTTGTTTAGAGAATATGAAGTATCTTGTTATGTATGCTTTTCCGCCTATGTAACGGGCTGAGATACGGGATTCACTCATATTCCTTGTACTTAAACATTTATTGGAGTAATATATTTACGGGGTCTTTTGACCTTTTACCCAAAAAAAATATGTTCGGTTGTCTCATTAAGGAATGTCTTTAAAGTTTCGCTATTTGGTTTTTACAGATACGGTTGAATCAGTTTTCTTTGTCGCAAAACATATTTAATACTTGTTGTTTTTATCATTCTGATTTGCTAGTGGTTTTCAGTGACCGTTGTTTACTGTTTCAAAACCCTAAGTCTTAAGGGTTTTGCTTTTCATCGCGTTGGGATTTAATGTGCTAGGGTTATTAGATGTATGTAAAATATGGAGTGGGGTTTTTTTTTTGTCCGGGTCGTGGTAGGGGTGTCAAAGAAAAGGGAAGGAATGTAGATACTGCTGCTGCGAGTAAAAGAATTAATAATGATGGTACTACTGCAAAGCATGGGGGATAACGTTAGTTCGACTACTGGTAATAAGTCACGGGCTAATTTCAATGAAGTGTTTCCTACCATAGAAACTAGTGTAGGGAAACAAACTGTGGAACTTGTTGGTATTATGCATGAATCGAATTTCGGAGCTTTTGGTAGTCACAATGATGCGAACTTGGCTACTAAGATCCGTGACATGGAAAGCCTAATGCTAGAGGGGAAGCTAGTGTTAGTGGGAGATGATGGGAAACCATTAAAGCCAAGTGGTTCTGGTATTGATAAGGTCTTCTTTGCCAAAAGCCCCCTCCCCTACGGAGATAGAATGATCCAAAAGAAAATAATAATAATAATATATATTTTATTGGTTTGTCAGTGTACCGAATGAATGAAATAGTTTGTGTGTGTGAGTGGACCGAAGAAAGGAATAGTTTGTGTGTGTGAATTAGTTTTTTAACATATTTTTGTATGGTATTTTTTTGTTATGACTGTAGTCCAGCAATAAAAGTGTTTGGTGCAAAAATTGAATTGGCGCTAATATGCCGATGTTATTTGTGGTCTTATTACTATCATTCTAATCGAATATTATTATCCCAGCAAAGCTACCTATGATCTATGTTTTGTCATGCTAATTGCGATTTTGTGACCACAAATCACCCATGAATGATGGCATCACTCTGGTGACGTCACCCTGTTATATTTTACTACCACCGGTCGTTCTCAAGAAAAAGTCACCGTATTTTAAGTTTGGTCCCCTTTACATCTTTAATACTTATACTTCACTATCTTTTATGCTATAAATCATAACATTTTTTACTTAGCTAATTACTAAACGCAAAAAAACAAAATTAAAATGATAAGTTTGAAAGCTTACAATGAATGTTAAACCTTCGACTCGCTATATTTTATGAATTGTCACAATTTTCGTTTTAGATATATTTTAGAAACATGAATCATTTACCTCAATTAATGTATGACCATATTCTTAAACAATACGATAGATTATAGGAAAAGGTGTTGATTACGTTGTACTAACATATACGGTTGATTATGTAATAAAACAATGAAAAGTCTCACATCACCACACTTACATAATCAAATCAAAGCTCTAGTTCATATAATTACTTTAATGGGTATAATTAATCACCCCTGGCTACATTTGTCATGCTAATAGGAAATTGGTGATCATTCTTAATCGTCATGTAAATGATATCATCATATATATGCTAGCATGTTCTGAATAGTAACTGTTCTTAACTTCTTATTCTTATTGGTTGGAATAACCATTGGACCAAGTCGCATTATATATGCTTTCTTTCTTTCTCCTGTGTGTGTCGTATCTAGCTAGCTTTTATATATATATATATATATATATATATATATATATATATATATATACACACACACATATATATATATATTAATTAGCAGATAGATGCTCAAGGGCCATTGTTTTTAAATTTCACATTTCTTTACAAGATTCAACGGACTGAATCAAACAAACTTTTCACCTTGTTCTTAGTCCTTGTATCTCAACTCCTATACCATCTTAACCTATTAGATTCCACCAATTTCCAATTTCAGGTACCCTTTTAGCCTTTCCATAGTTTGTCAAATCAATGAAACCTTTTCATTCATTTCATTCAACTATAAATGCCACACCACATTCTTTAATCACATGCACAACAAGAAAACAATCAAGACTAATGGACCAAGGTGGAGGCACTTCAAAAGAAAATCGTAAGGATGCCAGTGGTGGCCAAGACGAGGTTCGTTATCGAGGCGTGAGGCGTCGTCCAGGGGGGAAGTATGCTGCTGAAATTCGTGACCCTAACAACCAAGGTGTTCGGGTCTGGTTAGGGACATTTGCTACTGCTGAGGATGCGGCCAGAGCATATGATCGGGCCGCATTTCAAATGAGGGGTCATATGGCGGTTTTGAACTTTCCAGCTGAATACCGTCCTAATTTTTCCGCTGCCACTTACAATGCTTCCACTATGGCCAATGCCTCTTCGTCGTCAATGGGGTCACGAGAAGTGTTCGAATTTGAATGCATGGATGATAAGCTGTTAGAGGATCTTCTTGATTATGATAATTATGATTACAATAACAAGAAGAAATATATGATATAGGATGGATTAAATGACGACATATTTGAGAAATTGCTTTTCTTTATGATTTTTATTGTGATATGACGCCTCTATATTTTGTAAATGCCACGGCACTTTGTCCCGATATAAATATAAAAGTAATTTGGCATTGCTTTTAAGATTCAGAATATGAAAGTCTTTATTTCTTTCACACCCACGCTCAAACTCATCTGAGATAATATGAGATTGAGTGTGAAATCTCTACTTCCAAACTATAGACTTCAATTCTTTCATAACTCCCCATTTATACTTCGATATACTACTCCTCAAACCTGTGTGACACCCTAGATAATCTTTCCAAATCTTAATTTCCTTTTCAATGCTCCCTATTTCGGTTCGGTGATTTTAAAATTCAAATCCCCCAATTCAAATTTTAAAAGGGTTTCATCAGTTCTAAAACAAAATCGAGATCGAGTTAATAACATTCTTTGATTTCCATTTTCCAAATCAAGTAAAATCATGTTCATATGATTTTTAGTTATATATGATTTGTAGTAACATATAATAGTATTGAATTTGTTATTTTTTATATTGAATTCATTTAATCCTTTGATATTTATTTCAGATACGATGCTTTGATTTGTTTTTAGGTCTCTCTGCTTATATGTAAGATTTGATTTGAAAACCACTTTTGTGTGATTTTTCAGGAAACCAATTTCCAATTTTAGTTTTTGTTGAATGAAGTTCATATTAACACATGACACCGCTTCAATATTTATCCAAGGTTAGATGACTATAACGATTATTGGGTTTAATTGGTTCCTGGCGTCGCAAGAGAAAGAAAATTTGATATGGGTCAATGGTATGATTTTGAGTTTTAGTTTTATAGTTTGCAATTAGAGTTTAATCAAATTGTTTTTGTTTGCTTTTATATTCCTATTGGCTCATAGGCCCATGGTTGTTTGGGATTAAGCCAAGGAAGTGGTAGTCTTCAATACGACTATAAAATATGGTATTTAAATTCACAATAGTTTGTTATTTTAGATTGAGTTTATTTGAATATTTGATTTTTATTCACCATCCGGCTGATTGAAAGTAATTGATTCATTATTCAAGTTTGTTTCTTCATCTCTATTTTTTCTTCATATTTTGGGATTGTTTTAATGATCATGTTTGTTCTTTTAAGGTTGCACACTAAGTGTTTGTGATAATGTGTGAATGCGTTTAGCGTGTGGATATGCGGTTGGATTGGACATTCATTGGTGATATACATAAATTTCTTTTATGGCTGTGAGGGTTAGTAATCTGCTTTCATGTTAATGTTTGTTGATGATATATGGCTTTTTATAAAATGACAAGCGGTTAATTTACGGAGTGATAATCGAGAGAGGAGAATTGACTTTCAAAGTCATTGCATTTTAATGACATGATACAAAAGATATTCTTAACCAACCATCCAAACATTTAAGACAATCATGATATATCATGAATTGAATTTACAAAATGTAAATCATCTTTGGCATGAACTTACAAGCAATCCTAGTATCATATTCAGATTCATGAATTGACTTTTTGATGATCCTTCCACCAATACCATGGATGATCTATGATGACCCAAGTTAATATCGCGGTTTGTTAATTACTTTATAACATATATTTCCAGAATGTGATTATTAGAGATCATACATCTCATCCGCCTTGTTTTGATTATGTTTTCTTATCCAAGATCAACGTCTATCCAAAGATTGAGGTATTCCAATAGAAGATTGTAAGTAAAGGTTTTCTTAATTTTAGTGGTTCTCTCTGTAAAAACGCTTTGATAATGTAGTTTTATATATATAAGATTTTAATCTGCCATTGTTTTGGTTGAGGTGGTGATGAGGTGGGGTTGAACTGTTTGTATCCGATGGTTTTAGGTTAAAAAATTCTTTGGTAACGATTATAAAATTTTGGTTTGAATCCAGAGTATTGTTTTAGGTGTTTCTTATCTTGAAATGGTAGGAGCAAGATTGAATTTTAAACCTAATTTCTTTGCCTAAACAGAATGTTGTTTTTTTCATTTTTCAGTGTTCAGTGACATGGTGGATATGAGAATAAAAGGATGGAACCTTCTGGACCTTCAAATGGCATGTAGGGATTTGAATTAATTTAAGTTTCTGTTTTAATATTTGAAATATTCCATGGGTTTCTTTTGTTTTATGATTGGTTATACCGACCGGCCCGCTTCTTTAATTCAGTTTTGAAGCTTCCGAGGTTTGAAATGTAGGGCCTATGGTAAATTTGCATATGCGTTTTTTCGGGCGATGGTGCGTTGAAACACGACGAGTTCAGTGAAAAGTTGAACCAGAGAATGATGTTGTGATGTAAATGAGGACTATGTCAGCAAGATCTTATGTCTTATGCCACTCGATTCAAACTTTCAACTCATTTGTGATTTTCTTTTTATGTATGTTATGTTATTAATTGTTGTTCTGTGATTTGTAGACTTGGGATAGCTTTTACGCTAGACAAGATCATAGTGGCTCTTCTTTCACATGATGGTGAGTTGATTAGCTTACTCCCATCAAATAACTGGAAGCAGGTATCGTGATATTCTTATTTTGAATTTTTCTATACAAATGTCGAATGTCTTTTTGATCTCTCTTAATCCTTTGTTTTATGATTAATAATGCTAGCAGTGAGGCTTCTTATGTCCTGCGATAAAGTCGTCAGATATGGTTATGCCCATTCTTCATATAAAGAGGTGATTTTGTGTCGCTTCCTCCTCCCTTTATTACTTTCATTTGTGTTATGGCCGCAAGATACGTTGGGTAATTAGTAATAATAGTTTTGGCTTGAATGGAAACTTTAAGTATGGGTCACAATGGGTCAAGTTGACCCATAAACGTTGTCTATTCACTTTTAACCACTGACTTAAAACACTAATCAAAGGCTGGATGTCGTGAAGGGTACTGCAAAAAATAAAACATCACTCCTTCCCCGAAAGTTGAACCTCGAGATGCCTTTCACAGGTAATACTATGTTAACATTTTCTTGAATGCACCTTTGTCGGCTAACGCTCTGCTGTTAACAACCGCACCATTTTTATGTTTGGGGTTTGCGTGATTGTTGTACCATGGATAGATGTATTTCTGACTTTCACAGAATTTCTCAAGGTATCATCATTGTGTACTTACTCCTTCCTCGATTATACCAAATTTTTTGTTATTTATTTTGGTTTTAATTCGCTTGTTCATGGTTAAGCAAACCTTGGCTCGCCGTTCAACGTGTTTGTTTCAGGTTTTCCTTTACCTTGCAAATTAAGTTGATGTTCCAAGGAGCGTCGTATACGGTTCCTTTGCTAATGGTATGTTTCACGATTATCGCTGACTTCATACTCTTTTGTTTCCATTATCTCGTTACATGTGTCTTTTGATGTTCACTTATCTGCTTTAGGACTTTTACTGATAGAAAATGTGTGTTGTTTTCATCGCCTTTGGGTGTTTCGATTCTATTACGAGTACGGTCCGCAAACAGTTGACTAATGCAAGTAGTTATCATGTAAGCTGATCGTTAACCTGCTCATTCAATCTTCGATTTTACGTAACCTATAGAGATGAACACGTGAATCGAAATTGACCCAATTACAAAAGTTGTTAGGTCCCTCATTTGAACAACAATACCTTATATGATATACTAGTGTATTGTTATTTATGATTTTATTATTAGGTCTCTCGAACTTGAACATACCCGTTGAACAAGCACCATATATAATTTAACTCAAAACTTCTAAAGGGTAGTTAAGGGAGATTATGCATTTGGTAATATGAATAGTCATATAATCAGACATGCGTCTTAAGAAATACAATTGCCCATGCACTAATGTTATTCTTTTGTGAATAATAGTTTTCTTACACTTGGCAATGGAAAAAAATAAGTCTCAGATGTATGAATTATTTTGGCAACCGTTGTCTATATGGTGAACTGCTCAATTAAGTTGTATCATGATTAGTTGTTATTTATATATTTTGAACCTTACAAATACTATTGGCCATTAACTTACACATCGACAGCTTTGTTCATGTCACCCATAAAATGAGCCACACAAAAAGCATATTGGATAATTGACACTAGATGATAAGTTTTAGTTAAACAAGTTATAGAATATAATATTTGGATGTTTAATGGTAATAAGTAACATGTGTTTGTCGATATACTCTTGCCTTTATGTGGTTGTTCCAAGAGTCGGATTGAAAAGAGTTGAAGGTTCTTTGTTGAATAAAGACGGGCGAAAGAAACTACTCCAACAAATGTTGTATACAAAGCAGCTTTATTTCTCAGAAATGAATAAGAACCATGTAATTTAATTGTTCTCATACTTATTAATATTATTCTTTTACATATAATACAATGAATACCGTAGTTTTTTCCAATTTTTTTGTTTAACATATATACCGGTATTCATTATTAATTTACGTCCATTTAGATTTTGTCAAGCAATATTATGAAACGAACCCGCCCATTGGGCGGGTTATGAAGCTAGTGAAATTATATGAGACAATGTTGTAAGGTTTGGGTTATCATAGATAAGAAACTTAAATAAATAACATATAGTTTTTCTATTAATAAAATGTTGCATGAATGTTTGATTTCTTGCAATATATGGGTGTTTGAAAAGTGTTATACTCTACGTATAATGTGAGATATTAAGTACTTGTAGAATAAAACGGCTCCTTTTTTCATAAGAAGCGAAGCAATGGATTGTGTGTGTTTGTACTTTTTGTTTGACTTATAAATGTCAACGCTTGAAGATATGGATATGAAAGTTTGACAATATATAGGGTCTACAAAGTATTGACTAATTACTTTCATAACTTCCAATGTGTTATGATGAAACATATTTTGATATACTACTCAAGAAAAAGCGATACAGATAAAGACATACACTTAAGTAAATCTTAATTCGATCCAATTCGACCTGGGATGAACGCTATGGTTTTAAAATTAACATAACGTGTATTTTTAAAAAGTTGTAAAGTTTATAATTAATCAAGCTTAAGGTATATTAAAAAGTATTTAGAGTAATTTAGGCATACTAAATTAATTTAAATTTTCAAGATTCAAGATTTCAAAATACGCATTCACTCTTTATAATTAGTATAGATACATGGTTTTGATCTAAAAATGTGCTATTTGGAACACATTTGACACGCCTAATTGAAGACTTGAAGTCATTGTTTTTTCGGTCTTTCTTTTCTCTAAAAGTAATCCAGTTGTAAGTCGAAAGCTTCACATAATCAAGGATCGCTATTGGGTCATTGAGTTGAGATCACATCATTTTGGAAAAACGCATATATATGCCATGATAGATTGAACAGCTTGTATGCGTGTTATCGAATGTGGCCCTTCCGGCATGGCTGATGACGTAGGTTTGGTAAGTTGATGTCGCTTAAACAAGATATACTCATTGTTAATTTGTTATGACCCTAATAGAAAGTAATGCACTAGTTTGAACGAAGGTTTCAATTATCATACAACAATGAGTTTCTATCAATAAATGGATTAAGCATATGAATTTATCACTAGATAGATATGGCCGACCGCATTGTAGGTTTGGATCATATCTATCCATTAATAGAATTGTGTAATTATGATTAAATGATCGAGTTTCAAAAAAATTCCAATATGATAGCTACTTACAACAAATTTTTAATTATGATCAAACTCTAAATTCATTTATAAACTTAAATATCATTACTATAGTTTTGTCCAAATTCCAATACACAAGTAAAATAAAAATAAATAAATAAATAAATAAAAAGTTGTTAAGTAAAAGTAAAAGATAATAATAATCTCGTATTGAGAGAAAACCACGTAAGCTAGCGTATCACAAGAATTAACTTGTGGGGGTGGCAACTGCCATGTGATAAGTCATAAGTTTGCCACCATATTCCCCATCACGATTAACACTTACTGCCACCCATGCTGTATGGTGGGTGACGCAGATATGGGAGTCATGGCTTCGTGCCGCTTTGCCAGTAGAGAGGCGTGGGTTTGGGTTTGAATATCCGACCATTGCATGCAACATTTAAAATTAAAAAAAAAAAATCTCATTTGTTTCTTGCGCAGTTTGAAACTGAGAGAAGCAGTAGTCACCGGTGATATAGATAGATGGTAAGGTGTGTGGTATGCAGGAATGGAATGAAAAAGACTAGGGTAAGTGAATGAATTGGGTTGTGTAATATTTTGTTAGTTGGGCTAAATAGTTGTACAGTAATTAATCACATTCAAAGTTCTTTCTATGATAAAATCCTTTAAGTTTATCATTGGTTGACATTCAAAGTTCTTTCGGTATTGTAATATTTTTTTTTTTTTTTTTTTTAAGTATTATGTAGTTTTTTTTTATTATTAATGAAATATTATGTTTTTATTTAATTGTTTAATATAGTTATGAATTAAAATAAAATAAAAAATGTGTGAGGTATGAAATAACCATTGCCACTAAAAAAAAACTATGAGGCGAGATTAGGTGAATGATATTATTTTAAGGCCACAGATGAGTTAGACCATTGCCACCCCTTTATAAAATAAACTAAGCATTATAATTATAAAAATTAGGAATTAATTAGCTAAATGATAATCCACCTGACATGCAGAATGACGTGAAAGTGTGTGAGATCATATTCCATGCGTCATGCCTACCAATGCTTAGCCCTTGTCATACTTCCTAATCCAACGTAATTAATAGTTTATTCACCTGCATCATGCACCTATAAATAGTTGCTGGCCCAACTATTTTTAACTTCTTATTGGTTGGAATAACCATTGAACCAAGTCCCTTTCTTTCTTTCTCGCGCGTGTGTGTGTCATATCTAGCAAGCTTATATATTAGTAGATGCTCAAAGGCCAATGTTTTTAAAGTTCACATTTCTTTACAAGATTCACCTTGTTCTTTAGTTCTTGTATCTGAACCCCTATACCACCTTAACCTATTAGATTCCAGAAATTTTTGGTCCACAAATTCCAATTTCAGGTACCCTTTTAGCCTTTTCATAGTTTTTCAAATCAATGAAACATATTCATTCAACTATAAATGCCACTCCACATTCTTTAATCACCTGCAGAACAAGAAAACCTTCAAGAGTAATGCAAGGTGGTGGCACTTCCAAACAAAATCGTAAGGATGCCAGTGGTGGCCAAGATGAGGTCCGTTATAGAGGCGTGAGGCGTCGTCCATGGGGGAAGTATGCTGCTGAAATTCGTGACCCGAACAAACAAGGTGTTCGGGTCTGGTTAGGAACATTTGCTACTGCTGAGGATGCGGCCAGAGCATATGATCGGGCCGCATTTCAAATGAGAGGTCATATGGCGGTTTTGAACTTTCCAGCTGAATATCCTCCTACTTTTTCGGCTGCCACTTACAATGCTTCCACTATGGCCAATGCCTCTTCGTCGTCTATGGGGTCACGAGAAGTGTTCGAATTTGAATGCTTGGATGACAAGCTCTTAGAGGATCTTCTTGATTATGATAATTATGATTACAATAAAAAGAAATGAAGTTATATGAGGCAATGTTGTAAGGTTTGGGTTATCATGTATAAGGAACTTAAATGGCGCATAGGTTTTTAAATTAATAAAATGTTGCATGAATGTTTGATTTCATGCAATATATGGGTTTTTGAAAGTGTTATACTCCAATGACTAATATCAGAATATATGGGTGTTTGTAGAATAATTCGGCTCATTTTTCATAAGAAGTGAAGCAATGGATTGTGTCTTTTATACTCTGTTTGACTAATAAATGTCAACGCTAGAATATATGGATATGAAAATTTGACAATATATAGGGTCTACAAAGTATTGACTAATTACTTTCATATCTTCTTATGTGTTATGATGAACATATATCTTAATATATACATGGTCTTTTTCTAGAAAATGTGATATGACTCTATTATATATTTATCGTGGAAAACGACGTCGTTTAATACCGCTTCAAAATGACGCCATTTTGAACTTTTTTCCTCTTTAGTTTACTTCGAACGACACCGTTTCATGTTTGAGTATAACGTTTGATGCAAACGACAACATTTTGTATATAAAAGGAATATTACGTTCCTTTAAGGAGGGGTAAGTATCTTTGCATAGATAATGCACTACACACGTACAAAATCTAATCTATCACACAGACACAACATTTCTCGAACATGGTGCCCTCATCCATGGAATCACTACTAGAAAATCTGGCATCAACAACGGAAGTTTGCATCGCTATTCTGACACTAAAGCCCTTCAACGACAGAATTGTGACGGATAGATTCCGTCACAAAAAAAGGCCTCGCAAAATTTTAGCGACATGTTTAGCGACAAGAAAATTAGAGTTTCTGGATCGGATTGTGGGTCTCTAAAGCCCTCACTAGAGCCTTTTAAAGTTAACAAAATTTGGAATTTGAGTCGCATCATCAAGACTTGATGCACAAACCTTGGTCACCAATAGTAAGCACAAAGCAGTCACTAATACATTGCTAATTATTGGCTAGCCATTTGCTGTTATTCCATCTCTCTACTAGAGATGGAAATATTTGTCAAGCATTCACTAAAAGTATTGTCTCAAAATTGTCACTAACAATTTGTTGCTTAAATCAACACCATTTCATAGCATGAACAAAATTTGTATATAATTTGTCGCGATTTAAAATCTTTTAAGAATATAATAAGTTGTTAATTAGTCAACAAACATCACAATTTATTTTCCATTTGTTCAAGATGTCACACAAACAAATACTTCAGTTGATCACAAAATCCATATCCAAATCTAAAGCAAACATATATTATAAAATAACAAGCATATTCGAAAAGAAATCGACATTTGATCTTCAACAACATAAAAGGAACTCTAAACCAATCATTTATTTCTTACATGAGAGTTAAGAGGACCTAAACATTTAAAAGCTTTCAAAAGTGTAATGGTTGATTTTCAAGATGTACTAACAGCATTACCTTGTTTTGTTTTGGTTGGCGGTAACATTCTTTGATACCATACTCAACACGCATATCTTGAATTTAAGCATGCATTTCTTCCTTGAGCTCTTCAAGCATTTCTTCTTTTAGTTCTTCGCAAGTTTCTTCCTTGAGCTCATTCTTCATTTATTCCTTGAGCTCGACTTTCATTTCTTCCCTCATTCTTCCTTCAACTCTCCACAAATGCTATCAAGATAGTTCCTGAGCACAACAAATTCAAATATTAGTTTTTCAAAATATGTACTAAATTAAAAACTTGTGATACTTCTTTGGATATAAAAGAAAGAAAACACACCAACATCTGGATCATGAGAATGGAGCACCTGATATCCTCAGAGTTCATCCTTTAGATCTTGAAAGTTGCACATGTAAGTAACTTTTATTAAGCATTGTTAAGCTACATGTCCTATGTATAAAAAAAATCCATTGCTGAAATAGGAGGAAGAATATAATGAGAGGTACTACTAATGATTGGGCTCGTTATCTCAACTAAGACCAAAAACATTCTACTAAAACACAAAACCACATATATAGGTAGTAAATAACTATTCATAAATTACAAAACGGGTTACTTCAACCAAAATAGAGGTAAATAAAGAATGCATCTAGGAAATCAATCATTATTTAACACAACATGTATTCAAAGGAGATGTATACGTAAGTAGATTATGTAATGTATTTTTTTTTTGACAATTGAAACAAAAAAGAACCACCACAGAGACCACTGAGATCAAAGCCAACTGCATTGGGGTTTGATTGATGCTAAAAATCGGCCATTACCCATCACGGGCAAGCACTTAGCCGAAGTTCTTAGAGAGTTTAGAGATACGATCCAATGTAATAAGCACAAAACTAACAGTTGACTAGCATACAACAGTTTAAACTTGATAGTTTAAACTTTAAAGTATGAAACTCGACAAAATAAAATACAACTAGGTATTGGATGATATATGCATGGAACTCAATCCGAGATCAACAAACCACACTTATACTACAGATAGCACCTATTTTCATTAACAAATTAGTGCAAAGATCATAGTAACTTGATGATACTAATTTAAGCACATTAATATAATATATACCCTTATTTGCTAGTAATTTATTGGGTTATTATAGTAGTAGCACTTTAAACACCTCTAACCCTTTTGAACCAAAAGATGAACTTTCATAGTCCACTGCACTTTTCCTATTTGTATTCTACAAAACAAAACTAAGTGGTACCCGATAATTATATGGTTAGAGCTTAAATCAACCCTTTTTTATACATGACATAAAAACATTATGCCTACAATTAAACACATATATACATCAAGTTTTTTAGTTAAAAAATAGATACATGCACATTAACACGTCAACCATTAAGCCTAGAATTAACCTAAAATTTCAATAAAAATCTAGAAGAATAAGATGGGTATGACTCTGTAACACCCCAATTTCCACGGTAATGATTTATTACTATTTTATACGCTTCCTAGTTGATTTCCGTCACTTTTTATACAATATGGTTAGTCAAAGTACCTCACATGAATTAAGTCATAGCAAAAAGGGACTAACTGTGAACTGGTCCTACTACAGGGACTAAAGTTGCCTAAATGTGAAACTTAAATTTATAACAACCAACTCACTTCATTCCCAGGCATACAAAAATTTCCAGAAGACTCTCTCTTTCTCTCCATATATCACGTTACATTATACATGACATCAAGAGGTTAGGGTTTTGATCCTAATTCGAATTTAAGCAAGACAAGTAAGATATCATCTTATCCAAGCTCAAAAACCAATCAACTAGGGTTTTTCTCATCCTATTCAAGGTATATATCACAACTTCTTTTCAAATTCGTGTGTTTTTGCTTACTAATTATAGGTAAAGCCTGAAGATTAGGCTTTTATGCCAATTATAGGGTCGTTGTGAAATTTTACATGATTATGTAAAAATATGATTTTGAGAAATCATCAAGAACCCTAGTAATCATGTATAAACGATTAGCCAAGTGATGGGTAGCCTATTTAGATGTTATAACACCATTTATGGTGTTAAATTTCAAAAATCATGTTGGTATGGTTACTTAAGCCATGAACCAAACAACCCTTTTATGGCTTATTTATTCTTTTAGTGCTTATTATAATAAGCCTAGTCATGTTTTTAATAAGCTCCATATAATTTATATGTTCCTAGGTTATACGGGTTAGCCGGGGACATCTTGTAAGGAGCTCGTTTTCATTCAAGCGGTTTTGAGGTGAGTAACATATTTAAGTGTTGAAATGGGTCCATAATAACTCGTTAATGTGCCACTCTCTATTTGAGGTGCTCCCGTTCATGTTCACGTAATATCCTCAGGTTACGAGTATATAGTTTTGTAATTATATATTGTGTGCTTAAATAACTTACATGTGGAAAGTTTATATGTGATATATGTTAAACGGGTCAAAACAAACCGAATGACCCGTTTGGGTTTAGTTATGTGATTTTAACTCTAATTCCACGATATTACTAGTAGAGCGTCCTAAGTGGGCAACATAACTAAATTAGCCGTCCTAAGTGGACGATTTGCACAAGTATATGCATTATGACCAAAAGATGGGTATAGACGTCCTGCCGATCTACATGTGTTATTATGTCATGACATACTCGAAGGAGCCTAGAGCGTCATAAGTGGAAGACCGAAGCCTTTATTAGCATCTCATTTTGTAAAATGAGACTTGTAGACATCTAAGTGGATGACAAGTGTTTATAGCTCAAAGTCATGGAGTATATGACTTAGGCGCCCTGTGGACAACTAGAACATTTTCAGTTATATTGAACCAATATGGGTTCACGTCCTAAAGGGCTTACTAGTATATAATAACAAACAAGTATTCATTGTCTATGAAGCAACCATAATATTATGCCATGTTATGATTAGTATCTTTTATAAGTTATCTCACTAAGCCGCCTCACACGTTGCTTCGCCATGTTTGTTATAGTGGAGCTAGTGGTAGTGCAACTAAAGGTACCAAGACCGAGAACTAGACCTATGGGATACTTGGGTAATGAGCCTTTTCTCTACACGCCTCTTACCAAGAAACTCCCTAGGTTGTATGCTTTTGTGTATGAACATATAAACTCATGGTTATGTGCTAATCAAGTACATAAGTAGTTTCCTTTATAGTTTAAAGGGTGTTTAGCATAGCGCCATTCTTGCTTCATATTGACCCATTTTGATCATGTAATGGTCAAGACGAATGATATATGTTATGTATAGTTTTATGTGTTAATATAAGTATTGGTGTTAATATTATATCAGTCCATAAAAAAAACCTTAGCTTCAGCGTTTTAAGGAGGCATCGACGTGGTTTAAAGGTTTGTGTATCCATCAGATGGGTGTACTTAGACTTAAACCTAGGCTCTGTGGAACCTATAGTATTAGACACGTTTCCACATGTTCATGTAGCATTAGTATTAGTACAGTATACATTGTTTGCAAATTATATATGACAGCAGTATTCATGAATTTGGTGTAACATGGTGGCGATGAGGACTTAGTTATCTGATGGAATTATTACGACGCCTGGCCAACGTGGTAATAATTGTGCCACATAACGAGAACTTACCCAGGTATGTTATTAACTAAAGGAATGAACCCTAGAGTAATATTAGGCTCGGACATATATAAAAATCTATACGTATGAATCTTACAAATGACTCTTGTTATCCCCTTTATCGCATTATGTTTGACTTTCATAGATATGGTGAAAGACCTCCGAAGCTCATGGCCGAACTAACGAGACATACGAACATGATGACGGGAGCCATCCCCAATCCAAAGAATAGATGAGCATGATAACGCCCTATTTCTTATGTTATGGCTAAGCAGGTCGTAGATATAATATCTCAAGAGATGCCAGCCAAGGCACGAAGCGCCTATACCATATTATCTGAAGCGTCTCGGTGAGATCATACCTTCGACTATCACAACAAAACTTGATCGGCCGATGATAACGAAGTGACCACCAAGGAAGTTACTTATATCGACTGCACTTGTGCGCTTCCCTCGATTCGGAGAACAAGGTCCTTTTAAATGCCACAGATGGATCCGGGATGTGGAAGCTGCCACCGATAAATGCCCCGAGGTTGGGTTAATTTTTTGCTATTAATCTCCTTCGTGTCGGGCTAAAACATGGCGGATATGGACCTTGCATCAAAAAGACCGAAATTGCTAGGAGTATGACTGGAAGCGGTTCAAGGATTACTTTTTGAACTTTGCTCAGGGAACTTAATAAGATTCACCAAGACTTCTTGGCTTCCTACCGCATCCACGGAAGTCATGATACGATTTCTCCATGACCTTCCTTAACAGAGAACATTTTCTACCTGAATATACTAATGACGAAAGGTTGCTTATGAAACATTATGTGGATATGCTTCAAAAGATATCCGAAGCTTTATTTCAAACCTTGGATTGAAACATGGATCACTCATGAATGCTGACTTTAGAGCGAGAACAAGAAACAAAGAAAGAGAAGAGATTCCTCCAAAAGAAAGGTGGAAGCAGCCTATTTCTTCTAGAAAGAAAGTTAAGTTTTAATGAGGCTTATCCTAGACGGGGTAGGAGCTTTCAAAGCAGTATTTAATTGTAAAAGGTTTCACCAGGGGAATACCGCGGTAGCGTGAATCGCTACCAAGGTGAAGCCCTGGTCCGCGTCGGGAAAGATTTTCCAAAACCTGTTTCAAGTTTCGCGAGGAGATGCTATGATCCAATTACACTACTGAGTCTTGTCCCAATGTCGACCCACTTCCTCCTCCACGCTCAAAGAGCCTAGGAGGAATAATAGCTGCAGTGAGCGAAAATGACCCGCTTGTAGACCTTGAGGAGTCCCTATCCTTCTGTTGTCCAAAGGCGGCATAGACCACTGTTGGGATATGAAAGTGCTAAGAATGATAAAAGTCTTTGGAAAAAGAAGAGTCAAAGTAATCGCTAAAGATAAAGTCAAAGCATCACGATTGAAGTCAAATCGCAAGAACAAAGAACTATTTTATCGTTTATAGAAAGTCTTGTAATTCTTGAATATTCTTTATTAGATTACTTGTCGCATTAAGGATACAAATTCTAAATCGTTTAGGGTTATCCTTGAGCCTATAAAAGGACCCCTAGATTGATATTATAATGCATTGACATTATTAGAGTTTTGTAGAAGTTCGATATTCTTAGAGTTGTTGAAGTATACGTATAATAAGCGATTTAGAGTTAATAATAAAAGTTATTCTTCTTAGCTTAGTTAAGTAAATTCCGCGTGCATTCTAATAAAGATTACTCGTTTTCTCTGTTAATAACTTAGGATTTATCCGAGGTTATTAAACCTTAACAAGCTATTTAAGTTAGTTTGATTAGAGTACATCGATCCAACAAGTGGTATCGAGCTTGTGTGAAACTCGACTAGGAAGAACCCTACTACAACAAAACCTAAAGATGTCGAATGAAGCCGCTCCACACCACCATCAATCACCCTACCAGAATTCCAATCATCAAAAGGGAGAATATGATCTATGGTGCATGAAGATGAGAAGCGGTACATTGCCATTACGACCATGCACTATGGAATGTAATTTTCAATGGTAATGAAGTAGTTCGAACTCAGTGGAGATTGTTGGACAACCTAAACCACCCAAACCAGTCTTACCAAAGAAACTACCTTGAGGAATCAAGAGAAGGCTCTTAACATTCTCCTATCTGCTATACCTGATGGACATCTCTTGAAGTTTCATGATGCTAAAGATGCAAAGCTCTCGGTACACTCTCAAGACCAGTTGGAGGAATGAAGCTTCTAAGAAGATTTAATGTGAATCAAGGTTTGAAACTTTCACCGTTGGTGAAAGAGAAGTCTTGATCTTTGCATATGATAGATTTCAAAATCTCCTCAACATGTTGGAGTTATACAACGCGTAAGTATCCTCATGAAGATGCTAAGTTTTTAGGAGTTTGCCATCCACACGTGATGTGATTGCCACTATGATCAGAGGACAACCATGTTTGGATGTCATGGACTTTGATGATCTCTACAATCATCTGAAGGTGTATGAGCATGAGTTGAATGGCCAAACCAGCTACAAATCACACAAGATTTCTTTTCTCGTCATCTGAAGAATAGGGCAAAGATTTCCACCAAAGTATCGCTTCCTCAAAGTACGTTGCTCAAAGTACTGCCGCTTACACCCTCCCACATATGCTCAAGAAGCCCCACCAACTACTACCATGCACTCAGATGAAGTTGTATGCTCTTTCTTTGCACATCAAGCTTCTTTACCTGTAACCTATGAAGAAGATCTTACGTTGAAGAGGATGCTTTAGAAGAAATTGATATCAGGTGGCAAGTTTCAATGATCACTACAAGGATTAAGAAGTACATTAAGAAAACAGGAAAAAGCATTGACTTCAAACCAAAACAGGGTATTACTTTTGACAAATCCAAAATTGAATTCTTCAATTGTCAAAAGACTGGACACTTTGCTAGGGAGGTGTTTGCTAAGTATCAAGCAAACAGTTGATCGAAAAACCAAAGCCGAGCTCAAAGAAATTCCAATTAATTGAAACAAAGGCTTTGGTTGCTCAAGAGAAGTTATCAAGTTGATGGAGTGAAGAATTTGATGATGAACCGTGACTTATTGTATGGTAGCAAAGTGGAAGAAGTAGCCAAGATTTAGTGGACGATTGGACGGAGCACCGCTTTTGATGAGGAACCCGAACATGTCGCTTGGAATCGGAGATGGTTTGGAGGATTTGATTGGATCATGGAGAGTGAAGATGATTCTGTTCAACTTGCAATGGTGGCTACTTCACCAAGTTCATCTCCTATCTCTGAGGTATGCTCAAATTGTCATGATTTTATCAAAAATTACTTGGCAGTTATGTGATTGAAAGAGATAATTGTGTTAGGGCTAGATCGAGGTAGCCGGGTTATCAAATAACCTTAGAATCTATGGAAGCTAAAATCTTAACACATGAAAATAATGAAATAGCTTAATAAAAATATGCACAACAGACTATCAGTTAAAACTAAGTGAATGGAAACTAAAATCGTAAAATTTCAAATAGAGAAACCGACTAAGGAAAGAGATGATTTGTTAGCTAAGTTTGCTGCTTGGGGTGAGTCCGGTCATCACATGTTACTTATGTTCAAAAACAGAGAAGAGCTTACATTAAAACTGGCTTAGGCTTTGGAATGGACTTTGATAACATAGAAGAGAATCAACTGATGATGACTTATAGAGGATATAACCACTAGTGATGATGAACTCATTAATTATGTAGATACATCTAGTAATGAGGATTCAATAAGTGAACCACCTCCTGAGTATAAGAAAGACAATGGTTATCATAGCCCCATCCCACTGGAAGTCATCAACCCCTAGACCTGGATGTTTCGCTTTGGAGTAGATGTACCTAGAGTTTAGGAAAAAGCTAGTTGGCCAATCTAGGTCTAAGAGCCCCAAAGAAACTGTTGAAAATAATGTTCAAAGTCAAGCAGTACCTTCAACTCAAAGTAGTCGCTCCTCAAGCAAGCACCTTCAGAAAAATCTTTTCAAAAACAGTATCGCTAAACCTTTTGGGATAACTTTGGTCACAACAAGTTTAATCATTCACCTTGAAGGAATAATACTTTTGGTTATAGACATAGAAGAAGTCACTTTGGGAGTATGGGTCAAAAATCAGGTTTTGTGTGTTTAGTCCTACTCATTTAATCAAGGATTGTGAACATCACTCAGAATATCTTATAAAATTCCCAAAGAATGTCTCCAACCACAAACCTAGAGAGACCAAACTAGTCCGAATAATTCAAAAGGGTCAATCACAACAATTTCACCGGATCATAGTACCCACACAAGAGAAGACCTTTTTCTCGATCACCACTCTTCACAACACATTTCTCTCAAGTAAGCACGCTCCCTCAAAACAAGGTATCTCACACTTCTTGGAATAGGTATCCTAGGATATCTCATTACTATCAACCTAGATGGTATTATAATTCACATAGGGGATCTAGATCACAGGAACCAAGTGTTAAAACAGAATGGGTTCAGAGAGAAAGTACTGAGGACAAACAAGTACTTTCAACAAAAAGTGAATCATGTTTTGTGATACAAGAAAAAGAGAATGAACTTGTAAAAGAGAATTGTGTTGAAAATCCACATGCTAAAAATCAAAAGATAATTCTGGATCATGTTTTGAAAAACAGTGGAAATTACATACTCAAAGAATTTGAGTTTGTAACTCCACAAGGGGAACACAAGTTAGTAATGGCTTGGGTTCCTAAAAATCACTAACTCTTTTATCTTTGTGCAGGCAAACCTTAAGAGGAGCTTAAAGATCATCTAATTGTGGATAGTGGTTGCTCTGGAAGTATGACAAGAGACAAAGAGATCCTGTCTGATTTTAGATCTATTAGTGGAGGAAGATTTGAATTTGGGAATGATCCTAATGGAGGAAGGATTACTGGCAAAGGAACTATCAAAGCAGGGCTTATAGATTTTGAGAATGTTAGATATGTGAAGGAGCTCAAGTTCAACTTATTATCAGTCTCTCAAATCTGTGATAAAAAGTATCCTGTGTTATTCACCCATACGAATGTCTCATCCTCTCCTGAATTCAATCCTGTTGATGACAACTTGGTAGTTCTTAAAGTACCAAGAACAAATGATGTGTATAGTTTAGACATGAAGAGTCTACATTCTTACATGTTTGGTGGCAAAAGCAACATTTGAAGAAGCACATCAGTGGCATAGAAGATTGGGCCATGTAAATTTCAAAAATATCAACAAACTGGTCAAAGGGAATTTAGTTAGAGGTTTACCTTCAAAGACTTACAAGAATGATCACTCCTGTTTGGCGTGCAAGAAGGGTAAACAACACAAAGCTTCATGCAAGAAGCTTGAAGAAAGAACTATTAGAGAACCTTTAGAGTCATACACATGGATTTGTTTGGACCGTTTATGTGGCAAGTTTAAACAAGAAAAAGTACTGCTTAGTGTGATGATTGGAGTATTCTTTTTTCTTGGGATTTAAAGATGATACCTTTGATGCTATTCAGACACTCATAATAGCACTTGAAAACCAATTGAGACTCAAGGTTAGAGGTATTAGATGTGACAATGGAACTGAATTCAAGAACAAGCTTATGGATGAATTTTGTGCAAACAAAGGAATTAAGAGGTAGTTTAGTATTGCAAGAACACCAATGAATGGTGTTGCAGAGAGAAAGAATAGGACTTTGATTGAAGCAGCCTCAATGTTAAGATTCACAACTACCTATTCAATTTTGGGTAAGCAGTTAATCGCTTAAGGTGTACTTAACAGAGTATCGTTACTAAGCCACGATGAAGACACCTTATAAGTTGTGATGGGCAACAAACCCAACATTCGTTTTATGAAGCCTTTTGGATGCCCTCTAACTATTTTAAATACAATTGATAATCTGGAAAGTTTGATGGCAAGTCAGAAGAAGGATATTTATTGGGTTATTGTACCAACAGTAAGGGATTTAGAGTGTACAACAGAGTCACTAAGAAGGTTCAAGATTGTCTTCATGTTGAGTTTTCAGAAGATCAAGATAATGAGAAAGGTAAAGGCCCTGATTGGATGTTTGATCTTGAAGTTTTAACTCCTTCTATGAACTATGTACCTGTTTGAGAAGAAAATCAACTCGCATGATGGAGAAGACTTGCAATATGTTGTTCATGGAGTTCATCTTAGACATGATGTTGTAAATTTAACGAAGCTCCTGTTAGTCCAAAGCAAAGTATCTGATGCTCCAAAGCAAAGTACTCGATGCTCCAAAACAAAGTAACATGAACCAAAATCCTCATTGTCTATAAGATCAATCTATTCAAGAAGAACTTAATCAGTTGCTTCTTCAAGATGTTTAGCACATTCTTACAATGATGATCGAAGAGAGCTTATGAAGAGGCAAAGAAAAAAAAAACAAAACTGTAGAGTACTCTCACAAGACTTTTGAAAAGTAATGCCGCACCAGCTACCAAAGACTTTAGATGATTTGGATGATCCTACCATGCCCGGATTAGAAGAAACGATGATGAGTTTGAAGATGAAGGTATTTTCTCAGATTCCAATGAAGATGCCGATTTTACTAATTTGGAAGATACTTATGGAGTTCCATACTCAAACTTAAGAATTCATAAGAATCATCCTTCTAATCAAATCATTGGTCCTTCTACTTCTCGAGTGATGACTAGACACAGAGCTAAGACTTTTTCAACACCTCACAATGCTTTACTTAGCTTTGTGTATAAACAAAACAGGCTGAATCATAAGGACCATCAAACATGCCTGTTTACTTGTTTTATTTCTCAAGAGGAACCCAAGAATATTGCTCAAGCATTAACCAAAGAGAGTTGGGTTGAAGCTATGCAGGAAGAACTTCTTCAATTTAAACTTCAAGAAGTTTGGGTATTATGTGATCTTCCAGATGGGAAGAGAGTTATTGGAACCAGATGGGTTTTCAGACTTAAGAGAGATGAAAGAGGTAATGTCATCAAGAATAAGGCAAGGCTAGTTGCACAAGGCTACAGACAAGAAGAAGGAGTTGATTATGATGAAGTGTTTGCTCCTGTAGCAAGGATAGTAGCAACTAGAATCTTTCTTGCTTTTGCTTCTTATATGGGATTTCAGGTTTATCAAATGGATGTCAAGAGTGCCTTTTTATATGGCAAGATTACAGAGGAAGTTTATGTCAAGCAACCTCCTGGTTTTGAAGATCATAAACATCCTAACAAAGTTTCTTACAGTTGTCAAAGCTCTTTATGGCTTACATCAAGCACCAAGAGCCTGGTATGAAAGGCTCTCTACCTTTTTATTGTAACATGGTTATAGGAGAGGAGCTATAGATAAGACTTTGTTTATCAAGAGAGATAAGAAAGATATCATGTTAGTTCAAATATATGTTGATGATATCATCTTTGGAGCTACTAAACAGTCCATGGTCAAGGAGTTTGAGAAGTCCGATGCATGAATTTCAAATGAGTTCAATGGGAGAGTTAACATTCTTTTTGGGACTTCAAGTTAAGCAGTCAAAGGAAGGAATTTTCATAAGTCAAGACAAGTATGTTACTGACATACTTAAGAAGTTCAATTTTGATGACATGAAGCCTGTTACTACACCTATTAAATCAATTAACTCATTGGGAAAGGATGAAGATGGAAAACCAGTTGAAGTCAAGTTATACAGATCATGATTGGTGTCTTATGTATCTATCGCATCAAGGCTTGATATCATGTTTGCAGTTTGCCTATGTGCAAGATATCAAGTCTCACCAAAAATCTTTCACATGAATGCAGTGAAGAGAATTTTCTGTTATTTGAAACAACAACCTAAGTTGGGGTTGTGGTATCCAAGGGATTCACCTTTTCACTTGGAAGCTTTCTCGGATAGTGATTATGCGGTGTGATAACTATGACGTAAGATCAACCACAGGTGGATGCCAATATCTTGGAAGAAGATTAGTTTCATGGCAAGTAAAAGCAAACAATTGCAAAGAACATCATCTATGAAGTGAATATGCCGCAAGAAGTTGGGATGTGTGCTGTGGATGCGTAATCACTTGGATTATGGGTTCAATTTCAAGAATACTCCCATCAATATTGATAATGAGAGTACTATTTGTATTGTGAAGAATCCAGTTTATCATTCCAAGACCAAGCACATACAGATTAGTCATCACTTTATCAGAGATTGCTATGAGCAAGTGCTCATTAATGTGGTTAAAGTTTACAATTAATGTAGCGATTTACTCACCAAAGGCTTTGATGTTTCAAGATTCAATCACTTGGTGGTGAGCATTGGCATGATTAACTAATGAGCTACATTTAAGGGGAGGACTATTTAGTGTTAGTATAATCCTATGCATTGCTTGAGGGGAGGATATTTATGTTATACAGAAGAAGTTGGAAAAGTACTGTTTCAGAAAGTAACGCTTGAAAGTATCGTGATAATGTGGAAGTATCGTTTGTCTTATTAAAGTACTGTTCCAACGGTAATATTGAGGTACTATATATCTAACGGTGACTTTGGTATTTATGGCTGTGATTTTTTAAATCTCACCTATAAATAACTATTCCCATTTTCCTCTCATATTGATACTTTAGAATCTCTTCCATATTTCTCTCACTTTCACCTATATTATTCGACATATCTTTTACTGTGCTTATACAATCATCTATGGCGAATCGCCTACAGCCAAAGCACAATATGGTGGCTAATTTAGACAAGATTGAAGCTAATGTGGTTTTTCATGATATAATCGATTATCTTACCGATCACCAATCAGTTATGCTCTTTTAGTGGAGCCGGATATAATTGAGCCCTAGATTCAAGAATTTTGGGCCTACAAGTAGATAATATGTAGAATGAAGAATTTTATATTAGAACTACAAGTTGTCGGAAGAACTCTTTGAAGATTACCAAGCCTCTATTCGAGAAGACTTATTGTTTAATGATGAAGACAGGGCTATTCGTTTTGATAAGCAGTTGATTTGGGATACTTTTGGACACATTGGGTATGAAGGGTCTTTAACAGAACAAGTTATTCAAGAAACTGAGGAACAAGTTATTGATGTTCCAGTTCAAAGTACTGATGATCAAGGTACTGAAGAAAAAAGTACTGCTTTTCAACAACAAGGATCTTACAAACAAGAATTGATTACTCCAAGGTTGTTAGACTTTGAAGAAGAAGCTGGTCCTTCAACAACTGTACATGAAGAAGTTGTTGGTCCCTCAATTGTTATACAAAAAGAGGAAGCTACACCCAAACATATTCATACTGCAAGTGATGATGAAACCATTGCTGTAATTTTGCAAGGCTTATCACAATCAAGGGGTGGTGTTAATATTCCAAGAGTGCAAGAAGAGAAATTAAATGCTAAAGATTCAAGAGGAATTAAATGCTAAAGATAGAGTGCAACAAGCAGCTAGAAAGATTCAAGAGGAATTAAATGCTAAAGATAGAGAAGCTAAGGAAGCTGAAGAAGCTCAGAATAGAGAAGCAGCTAAGAAGTTGCAAGAGGAATTGAATGCTGAAGCTGATGAACCATTAGATTCACCTATTCCCTTAGATTTCTACCAAGAAGGCCAAATAAAGCTAAAGACAGAAATGCAATGATGGCTTATCTTAAAAGTCAAGGGTATAAAGGATTGCAAAGGTTTAATATATTTTGAGATGAAACGACAATGATGTCGCTAGAGAAGCTTATAAGAAAATGTTGAAAAGCATCAAAGATTTTAGAGATGAAGCTACATGGAAAGAAGAAGAGAGAAAGAAAAGTTTAAAAAGAAAAAAAAAACTGAAGTTAAAGATGTTCAGTTCTCAAAGAAAGAAAAAGTTGAGTTAAGATCTGAGACTAGGGATGAACTAAGAAATTATCTAAGGATAGTGGACTTTGAGTATTCTAAGGAAGATGCTGATATGAAGATGAAAAAATCTCAAATTATTACTTTTGAAGTTGTGGAATCCAAAGATGGATGTTATCTGATGTTTCATAGAGAAGATGAAAGCTTCAGAGTGTTCAACAGGTTATGGGATTTATTGCACATCATAGACAGAGTAGATTTATTCTATTTATATCATGTGGTGCGAAGTTACTTTGAACAAAATCCATTAGAAGGAATTGGTTTAGTTCTGCTAGGAGATCTCACAACTATATGGGAAACTGAAGAGCAAAGCACCGATGACATTTGGAATAATCAAGAGAATTGGGAAATTGTTTGCTGGAGATTCTTTGAAGAATCTGGAGTTCATGTTCTAGAGCTAGAAAATGGTACAATGATTCACATGTTTGCAAATAGAAGATATCCTCTTACAGTAGATCTTATGAGGAGGATGCTAGAGCATGGAATGGAAGTTGAAGATGACAATGAAATTGCTTGTATGGTCATCAATTTGTTTATCAACTGGACTACTATTGCTGATGAGGATGAATAACTGGTATGAATCTTAATTGAATAAATTATTTTTGATAAATCAATACTTTATTCAAAGTAATGCGATCAAACAAGCTTCATCAAAGTACTGCTTGCATCTTTTAACCAGTTAAGTGATTTTTGAAAGAAACCTTTTTGTTAAGTAACAAATATTTTGGAACAAAGGTTGAATAAAATATATGGTTTTTGAGATGGTAACATCAATAGGTTATCAATCCACCATGATTACAAAAGGATTGGCTAATCCATGAGCAAACGGCTCTAGTTAAGATATGACAAATCCGTTTTTAGTTAACAATTTGCTAATAAGTTGTATGGTAATCAACTCACCATATCAGTTAATGTGAAGAGTTGGCTAGCCCACAAGAAAATGGCTTGTGGTAAAGGCTGTGGAAAAACCATTATATGGTAATTAGTTCACCATGGTTGGAAGAACTAACTAGTCCGTATAAGTACAACTTTTGGTAAAGACAACTCAAATATGTTGATAGCCATGATTGCTAAAAAATCATATGGTTATCAATGTACCATGGTCTTAAACACCAAAACATTTGGCTACTCCAGAGTTAATGGCTTTGGTAAAGAGAACTTAAATCCATTAAATTTTCAATGATTCACCTCTCACAGGAGTTAACACACCTGGAAGTGATGAGAATAGATTGCAACTTAAACTGAATTAATGTACAAATTGTCATATGTTGTTGTGTTGCTGAAAAGATGGAGCTTGCTGGATAATACTATAAAAGAATAATTCTTAAGATACTTTGACAAGCACAGAAACTACAGAGATACAATCCAAAGACTAAGACATAATCTTTCCTTAAAGATGAAGCTGTTAAAGATACATTCACAAAGGAACTTGAAGTCAAGCTAGTAGAATTCAAGTTAGGGGAGGATTGTTGGGATATGAAAGTGCTGAAGAATGATAAAAGTACTGGAAAAAGTCAATGAGTCAAAGTATTGCTAAAGATAAAGTCAAAGTAATCTGCTGAAGTCAAAGTACTGCAAGAACAAAGAACTATTTTATTCGTTTATAAAAAGTCTTGTAATTCTTGAATATTCTTTATTAGATTACTTGTCGTACAAGGATACAAATTCTAAATCGTTTAGGGTTATCCTTGAGCCTATAAAAGGACCCCTAGATTGATATTATACGTACGTGACATTATTAGAGTTTTAGAGAAAAGTTCGATATTCTTAGAGTTGTTGAAGTATCTGTATAATAAGCAGATTTAGAGTTAATAATAAAATTTATTCTTCTTAGATTTATTAAGTAAATTCCGCGTACTTAATAAAGATTACTCAGTGTTTCTCTGTTAATAACTTAGGATTTATCCGAGGTTATTAAACCTTAACGAGCTATTTAAGTTAGTTTGATTAGAGTACATCGATCCAACACCACCAGCCCGTGTTCATTAGATGACTATAGATGAAGCTAAGGAAGCATACGACGTTGTGACAGGTACCTTCTTTGTGAATCTATTACCTGCTCGTGTGCTATTTGATTCTGGTGCAAATAGATCTTTTGTATCCGAAAGGTTTAGTAGGAAATTTTTTGTTTCGATTAGTCAGCTTAAGCCACCACTAGATGTGGAAGTAGCTAATAACAAAGTGATACGTGTAATCGATGTCTTCCAGAATTGTGAAATAGAAGTCGATAATGATAAGTATCTGATTGATCTAATTACCATCCCTATGGGAGAGCTTAATGTAGTCATCGGTATGAACTGGCTCAGTATGAATGAAGCCATCATTGTATGTCGACATAAGCTAGTCCGACTCAAGACCCCAAGTGGGGGAGAAACAATTATCTATGGCGAGCGTAAGAAGGCTAACCTTGCTATTTGTACTTATGCTAGAGCCAAGAAATACTTGGCACGTGGTTGTCAAGCCTATTTAGGTCATCTTATCGATATTCATAAGTCTGTTCCAAACCTTGATAATATTCCAATTGTTCGGGAATTTCCCGATGTCTTTCCAGAAGAACTCCCGGGTATGCCACCTGATAGATAGGTAGAGTTCCACATTGATCTTATTCTAGGGAGTACTCCTATTGCCAACACTCCCTACAGACTTGCCCCATCAGAAATGCAGGAACTCATGAAGCAGTTACAAGAACTGCTGGATAAGTGTTTCATTCGCCCCAGTAGTTCCCTGTGGGGAGCACCAGTCCTTTTTGTGAAACATAAGGATGGTAGTATGCGCATGTGCATCGATTACCGAGAGCTCAATAAAGTTACCATCAAAAATCGTTATCCCTTTCCTAGGATTGATGATTTATTTGATCAGCTCCAGGGCGCAAGCTTCTTTTCAAAAATAGATCTTAGATCAGGATATCACCAGCTAAAGATTCGGGAAGAAGATATCCCGAAGAAAGCTTTCCGTACTAGGTATGGGCATTATGAGTTTACAGTTATGCCATTTGGTTTGACGAATGCCCCAGCAGCTTTTATGGACCTAATGAATCGGGTCTGTCATCCGATGTTAGATAAGTCAGTTATTGTGTTTATTGACGATATCCTCATTTATTCCAAATCAGCTAGTGATCACTTAAACCCACTTTGCGCCAAGTCCTCAGATGTTAAGAAGAGAAAAGCTTTGTTAAGTTCTCGGTGTGAATTCTGGCCCAAGAAGTTCTCGGGCATGTCATAAATAGTGAGGGCATTAAAGTAGATCCAGCTAAAATCAGTGCCATCATGAATTGGGAGCGACCCAAAACTCCTACAGAAATTAGATCATTTTGGACGCGTTACCACCGCTTTATCCAAGATTTGCAAAGATTGCTTCTTCGCTTACTAAGCTCACCCGCAAGAATGCAAATTTCAAGTGGGATGAGGATCAGGAAGTCGCCTTCCGCACTCTTAAACAAAAGTTAAGCCGCTCCAGCTTTTAGTATTGCCGTAAGGCAATGATGACCTGGAAGTTTATTGTGATGCACTTAATGGCCTCACCGTGTTCTTATGCAGAGGTTTAGTCATCGCCTATGCCTCTAGAGACACTTAAGAAACATGAGGAAGAATATCCTATTCATGATTTGAGCTAGCTCTGCCTTAAAACTATGGAGGCATTCCCTTTACGGTGTAAAGATCAAGATTTTTACCGACCATAAAAGCCTCAAATACTTCTTTGATCGTAAGATGACCTCAATATGAGGCAACGACGTTGGTTAGATCTAGTAAAGGACTATAATTGTGAAATCCTTTATCATCCAGGGAAAGCCAACGTTGTAGAAGCATGCCTGAGACAAGGCATAACTCCTTATTTGTCAAATCACTTCAGATGGTGATTACCCCGAATTTATGAGCATATTAAATCAGCCTGCAGATGAAGCATGGGAAAATGGCGATGTAAATTTAGAACGGCCATGGGTCGTGCACAACTTAGTTGTTGACTCACGAGGGCTCAACACGCCGCGGTAGAATATGGATAACAAATGATAAAGAGCTCAAAAAGTTGTTGCTTGATGAGGCTCATAAATCAAAATATTCCATTCACCCAGGTGCCACCAAGATGTATTATAATCTTAAACTAGATTATTGTGGCCGTATGAAAAAGAGACATTGTAAAATATGTCGAGCAAAGGTCTTACTTGTCTCCAAGTTAAGACATAACATCAACAACCTTATGGTAAGCTACAACCTCTCGAGATTCCTGTGTCAAAATGGGAAAGGATTACTATGGATCTTGTTGATCCCAGTTGAGCAAACGATCTAATATAGAAACTGACTTAGAATAAAAGCTTATTAAGTATTACGCGGAATTTAACACTTAATCTTAAGAAGAAGTTAACATTCAACACCTCAATATTATTTATTAATACGAATACTCTTACAGTATTAGGGTTTTGCAACCTTCAAGTGTATCGACCTTAGATATAAAACTTACGATATCTAATCTAACCTAGGACCTCCTTTTATAGACTAAGGAGTCCTTTACATAATACAATACGTAACCTACAAGATAAATATCTTTTCCATATTTATCTAATACAATAAACTAAACTGAATATACAAGACTAGCAAAGTGTTACAATATATTGTCCGTGGTTACAATATTACTAGCCGTGGTTTGTCATCATCAGTGGTTCCATCCTTCTGTCCGTGGTTATATCAACTTTGTCCGTGGTTCCAGATTTTAGAGTAATTCATGATTCAAGGAACCAAAAACCCAACAATCCTCCCCTAAACTTGACACATTCCAACAGAATTCTCAAGTTTCCTTTAAGCTCAAAACATCTGAATTAGAGAATGTAGCCAAACACTTATGTGATTTAAGAATTGTCTCATATTTCCTCAACAAATCATAAGCTTGAACATCATAGGGTAACAAGATCTTGATAATACAGGCTTCAACATCTGAGTAATAATTCCCGGATACTTATTCAACTGAGGATAATCACCTTCTACAAGCATGTGAATAACTTTTCCAGAAACAGTTAAAACATGAACTCCACAAGTTTGATATAAAAATCATCTTGTTACATTACCATTGTAGAGTACTTTCCACTCAGGTTCATCATGAGTTGGTTCAAATAAAATCATCAAGTTATAATAGACCGTCTCTCATGATAATCATTTGGATGTACTTCACCAAACTTATTCTTGTAAAGTCTCCAAAGATTCATCAAATCATCTCTTTCAAAATATTGAAGCATTTGTGAAAACTTATTATACTCATAAACTTCATTGTTGAGTCTTTGAATTTTCCAAACTCCTTCACTTCCATCATTAAGGTGAAACTCATAAGAAAAAATTTGATTAACATCTTCAACTTCTTTCAATCTTTTAAAATCAGATGTCTCTTGAATCTCAGACTTTCTCTTTCTTTTACTTTGAATCCACTCATCATCCTTTTTAATCCACTCTTCTTCCTTTTTAGAATTCATTGGACAGAAATCATCATGATTAATCTTCATACATCTTTTATAAATCTCAAGAATTCTTTCAAATGAACATTTACTAAGATTTTCAGAAATGTGAATACCTGAATTCTTAATAATTTTCATTAGTACATTCCTCATCTGTGCCATTGAAGGAGGTTTCTTTCTTATAACTTGCTTTCTTTCTTTACCAACCTTCCTTGCCCATTCACCCAAAAGCCTAGCTTTTTCCTCATCATCCAACAACCATCTTCTAGTGTCTGATACTCATCACTTATTAATTCCGAAGCTTGAAGATAGTTTTGTGATTCATACCATATAGCTAACCATCTCTGACTAGCTTCCTCTTCTTCTTGCTTTCTTTTCTCTAAAGCTGCTTCTTCTTCAGCTACTATGTTCTTTGCATACTCTGATCATAAGCTTCTTGTTCTGCTTTAGATTTAAACTTCAGCTCTGGTACTGCAACCCCTTTACCTTTTCCAATATCCGATTTAACCACTTTCTTCTTCAAAGGTTCACCAATAACTAAACTTTTTCCTTTGGGGTTGGGGTTTAGTTGCGAGATTGAACAGATAAACAGGTGCAATGATAGGTGTAGAAATAGATGAAGCTTTGCTTAGATTTATCAATGTACTTGCAGCTTCTTTCTCAACTTCTTTATGTTTAGGTGATAATACAGAGAGAGAGTTGTGACAACAAAGGGAAGTGGTTATGATAGCAGTAGGTATAATTGTAGTGGGTATAGTTGCCATGTCCTGATACAATGCACCGTGGTTACAAGAGTACTAACCGTGGTTTCAGACATACCATCGTGTTTGTGTCTGCACTACATCTTCTACAACATTCTTCACATTTTCAAGAACTGCCTCATTCCCATCTTTATCGATACCAAAATCTTTGATCTCCACTATCAACATCTTCTTCCATAGATACATTAACAGCTACATCAACATTCTCCTCTGATTTATGCCTTCACTCCTCCCCTGTTGGATACATCCTCCATATTCAGAGCTGAGAGAGAAGTCCATCTTCTTTTCTTTCTTCTCATGGCTTTCAAAACAAAGAACCTGTATGCCTTACTTTTTCCAAAACCATCACTGCGGCTTCAATATCCTAATATCCTTTCCATGAAACACCAACTCTTTAGATTCGAGATCGTCCTCCATCTTGGTACATTTAGCCGTCAATTCATTTAGCGCTTAAGAATATCCTCCCCACTTCGACCTGTGTGAACTGGTCCGAGAGGTGGTTCATTGGAAAAGTCATCATGTACAAACTTAGAATCCGTCAATTCATGTTCATGTTCCAAACGATCCTCATCACTTCGAAATGTTAATGCTCCGAGAGGTGAATCCTTGGATATAGAAAACGTAGCATCAGACCTAGCCTGAACAGCTATGCACCCTGTAGTAGCCAATTGACTAGGGATTCCTCCACCTGTGTTAAGTTCCAAGGAACTCTCCACATTAGGAGTTGCCAAAGGTTGGGTCTTAATGATGTTTCTACTATCCGACCAGATCAAAGCATGAATCAGTAGTGGAAGCCCTTCCAATCATGTCACCTTCACTACCTGTGACAGCCTCATTAGCAACACCACTAGCACTAGCCTGAGGTAGCCTCGCCCTTCAGTCTCCTAGTGAATACAATAGGTGTATCAGTGGTTTGAGGTTGACTAAAAGTGGGTTGAGATACACTATCAGTGTTTACAAATGGACTATCGGGTGTGGAGGTGCATCAGCAGTGGTTTCAGTTGGTGCGTGACAAGGTTGAGATTCAATCCGCATCAAACTCATGATCAATATGCAAAGTAAGCATATGAGGAAATAAAGGAACATCTATAAGTTGTACATTTGTGGTCGACTATATATGTGCAAAACCTTAGGAAGCATATGATGTACTTCATATTCCTGAGTATGCTCAACAGGCTCCTCTATTTGACTTTCTACAAGCAATTGAACAAACCTAGGATATAAATAGTATTTACCCTTCTTCCTAATGTTTTGTACTAACCCTCATATCATCTTAGACCAATTGAACTTTCTTCCATCAGACAAACAAATAACAATAAAGAGTAATTTTGGAAGAAAAGTCATTAAATCTGTGGTCTTATTACTCATACACATCAATAAGGTATGAATAAGAAACTTCCATTGCTTTGAAAACAAACTCTTAAAATAGTGTACCTTATCACCTCTCAGGGTATAACCTAACCTTTCCGAACCAGCAACAATCTCAACATCTGAAGATTATCAACACCATCAGATCATCAAACTTTAAAACATCCCTAATGATCTCCACAAGAATGAAATAGCATGTCCACAAACAAGCTGCAACACCTCGACTCCATCAACCTTTTCAAGCTTAGCATTCCTCCGAACTGATGTATGTAGTAAGCTTTAAAATGGTTGGTGTGACAGTAAGGCATAGTGAATAGGAATGTGAACAAGGAAATCAATCATTTGATGAAACCCTTCAGATCGATCATTGTTGGTGAGAATAGCAACAAGGTTATGTGAAGTGGAATACTTTTCAGCCATTGTGATGAAGGATGGTTATGAACCTCATATTTTCGCCAATTGAAGTGTTTTGAAGATCAAATAAATGATCCATCCGTGATTTGGGGGAAATAATATACGTTTGCAAAAGTGACCAATCAGCCCCTGTAGTATCCTCTATAAATCAAAATGCTATTCATGTTTCGGTGCAGCAAATCATCCGCGTTTAGTCAGACACCATCCATGGATACAGAGTAGCACTTCAACCAAACATCATCCAGAATTATAGCAAGCAAATTGTGTATTAGTAAAGATATCTCACAAAAATATGAAGGATTACACAATTTTTTTTTAAACAAACACAAGCAAATTAACACACTCCTATGTACACAAATCCTTCATACCGCAAGACAAAACACAAAACAAACACATAGAATAAGGTATAGTTGTCAGTGGTTAGAAAGAGCCATCAGTGGAACCAAACGACCTATCCGTGGTTAGAACAGGTAAGTCAACATGGTCAACTTTTTGGATTAATATTAGTCCAACGCCCAAGAATCTCATTAACCCCTCAACCACATTTAACCTGCCCCTCATTTACTTCCATAACCCATAACTTTGCTTATATAAAGAAACCTAAATCTCATATAACGCACACACCAATTAAAATCAAAACCCTAATTACTCCAAAATCCACAATCAACTTCACCATGTGGAACCCCAGTTGGAATAAACCAGAGGTTGTTGATCTAACATCCTCCTCATCCTCATCATCATCAAGTGAAGATTCTAACCCATGGCAGTTATACCTCCCTCCACAACAACCAAGACCAAGAAAATCCCCATTTCTTCCATCATCAGAAGATGATAGTGTGGTGGAACCAAGTAAGGCATCTGAGGACTCTGAAGATTCCTCAAAGAAGAGAACATCAAACCCCCAACCTTCATCATCCCAACCCCAACCTAGACCACGAGCAAGAAACTCACCACTCCCAAACAACAGAGAGGTGGTTCTTGGTCTTCCAGCACCAGGTTGTGGTGCTCTAGCAACACTAAACTGTCTTTCTATACCTTTATCTACACAAAACTGATGCATCACAACATTCTTAAATCCCGCCCATTATCACATCTCATTATCTTTACTTTATGATTTACTAGATTTCTATCTTAGTAATGAAATCTTGAGAATTTCACTAGTTTCACTCTTAGCACCAAAAAGTAACCCAAGAAAATCTACTATAATCATCAAGGATAACTAGGCATACGCTTATGGTTCAAACTCTGACAAAGGTAGGTCCAAATAAGTCCATATGAAGCATAAATGTAGGTTGTGTAATGGTGTTGACAGCTTTGGACTTACAAAGCTCTATGTTGTTTCCTTAATGTGCCACAACACGCCTTATACTCAAAAACCTTAGAAGGTAACCTCTCTACTAAGGTTGCCTTTACCAGCTTTTATTGATTGTTTTATAATTGAGGTGACCTAATCTTCTATGCCATAACTTAGACTCATCCACAGATGCGTTAGCAAACAAACAAAGCAGGACCTATTAGGAATTACATCTTTAAGATCAAAACAATATATATTTTCCTTCCTAGGTACCCTAATTTGTATAAACTTCTCATCGTGCATCTTAAACTCGGAGACAACACCACACACCCGGTTTCACCAAAAGTACCTTCTTATCACACACTTTGAGAAACATTAATAAATTGTACTTAAGTCCCTGTATCAAGTAGACTTTTTCAAAGTCCAAATTCCCTGTTCTGATTGTGCCTCTTCCAAGTATCTTTCCTTCCTTTGGATCATTGCCAAAAGCCACATATCCTCCATCAAAAGCTTCAAAATCTTCAGGTTGCTCCATCCCAGTTATGTGCCTAGAGCAAACCACTATCAAAAACTCCTTTGTCTTTTAGCTCATCTTGTAGATTGCCTTGCACATGATATTAAACAAGTTAGTTCCTTTTGTGGACCCAAGCCAATCGACTTGGGTCCGCCCTGGCATCAATATAATCAAATTTATTTAGGTCCATTGATGCATAGTTGACATGATGTAAAACCTTGGTCTTAGGTTTCCATTGCCAACTAGCCGAGGCCTTTACAAAGATAAAATGATTTCCAACCACTGTGTCGTTATTACCTTTGGAATTTTAAAACTTCTTTGTTATCTTTGGTGATTTTGGCTTATCGTGGTTTGATTTTGCTTAGCCGTGTTTACACTTTGCTTAGCAAAGGGTTGGAACCCATTTTGGAGAAGCGCACAATTGATTTTTGTATTCCCATTCCTCATTAACACTGCTCTAGGAATCATTTTTCTGTTAGGATGAGGGTTTGCTTTCTTTGAAAAGTTTTGGTGATTTACCCTCCTCCAATGATTCCAAACTTGTGGTCCGTTTTTATAACAATTCTCTGTAGTGCTCAAAACTACCACGCTTATAACAAGCTTTCTTGACACATTGAAACTCATTACCTAACCTGTTAGATATTAGGCCATTAAAGTTTCTCTGATTGCCCCTAGGTATATATATCTTTTCATCTCTGTTCCTAGGTATTTCCTTGTACTCTACCACTTTCTTAGTAATTTGAGCTCCAAATCTAGGTACAAGGTTGGCTTGTCTAGTATCAACTTTCTTAAGAGTTTTTAACTTTTCAGGTTGTGTTGATACTTTACTATCTTCCTCAGAATCTGATTCCCTATCTTCAATGATGGGAGCATCGATGACCATCGAACCTATCTTAGGTGATTCATTCTTAGTCTCACCTACAAGTTTGTTGAAACTAAATTCACTGCTAAATGAGAGCTCTTTTGGAGGTGGTGCATGTTGCATATGAGTGGGTGGTGGCATATCATTGTAACCTAGGCCAGTTCCATCCTTGAACAATTTTTAACCTATTGGTTTATTTACTAAATCAGAAGCATATTGTGTTTTAGAAACCCTAACAACATGTTTTTCTTTTTCTTTTAGAGCTTCTACTTTTACACTCTCAGCTTGTTCTAGTTTTTCTTTAAGCATCTTAATCTCCCTATTCTTAAGATCAATTTCTCCACCTAGTATATTAATTTTATCAACATACTCAAACTCACATTTGATACAGTAATTAAGCCTCTCTTCCACACTTTCTAGACCAACTCTATAACCTAGGTTGTCCATAGACAATGTTTCTACTTCTTTTCTTAAACTCTCAGTGATAGCTTTTTGAGATTCTAAGTTATCTTGACTTAAAAGAACAAGTAGACTCATTAGATACCTCGAATCGAACCGTAAGATGAAGCATAAGCCATAAGAGCAAAGTTATGTTCTTTTGAAGCTTCACTAGCAAGAAAAGCTGCATTGGGTCCTTCTTCAATTTCATCACTCCAGCCATACTCACCAAGACCACCAATGAGCCATGTGAAGAAGGAGGCGACTCTTCAGTGGTCTTCTTGACACCTTCAATCCTCTTAGGAGCTCAACATTCCCTAGCAAAGTGACCCTTCTTCTTGCAGTTAAAGCACTCCATCTAGCTTTTGTCGAACCCAGCTCTTCTTTTAGCATCATACTTGACATATCTACCGTCTTCTTCTAAATTTCCTTGCTTGGAGAGTCAACATTGCCATTTGCCATTGAAGATTAATCTCCTCAAGATCATCATGATTAATTTGATCTAGATCTTGATTCAATACATCAACACCGTGGGTTAAATCAGTGATAAAAGCACAAATTGCACCATCATGACAGTATCACTAACCATGGTATTGTTTGCAATAGCGTGTGGTTATTCCATAGGCAGCAAGGGATATCATGTGAACTTTTGTGATTAGTTGAAACAAAAGCAATGTTCTGATTAGCAGCAGAGGATGCACCACAATATTATTCTCGCACTCATAGACTTTCAAGTTGTTATAGAGATTGTCCAGAGTCATCTTATCAAAGTCCACCTTATTTCTCCACACAATCGTATGAACAACCCATTCTGGAGATAAACTTCTAATGAACTTCAAATTTATATCTTCTTGAATAACATTATAGTCCACTGACTTCAATTGGCTGATCAGTTTTTGAAGCCTGTTGTAAGTGCCATCAAGTTTTTCTCTACTAAGAGCAGTGAAGTTTTCAAGTTGATGCTTGAGCATATTCTTCCTTGATTTCTTTGTAGCTTCATTACCAGCAAATCTTGTCTCAAGAGCATCCAGAACTCTTTAGCATCTATATTGTTCAAAATCCAAAGCATATTCATTAGGTATTCCCATCGAGAGAATACTATGAGCTTTTATCTCCATCTTTCTTTTAGCCTTATCAATCTCACTAACAATGGATATTTCTTTGCCATCATCACCCTTCTTAGGAAGAGTATCTCCTTTTTCCACAACATCCCAGAGAGCATAATCAATCATGCAAATGTATTGCCTTATTCGCATCCTCCATTTGGTACACCATGCTTGAGCATGGGCACCTTTGAAGCAGTGACCATGTGTGTTTCGTCAGACTTCTTATCTTACTTTTAGCAAAACTTAACTTGACCTTCTTGATTACAGTTTCTAGATCACAAGCTCTGATACCACTTGTTGATCCCAGTTGAGCAAACTATCTAATATAGAAACTGACTTAGAATAAAAGCTTATTAAGTATTACGCGGAATTTAACATTTAATCTTAAGAAGAAGAACAGTTAACATTCAACACCTCAATATTATTTATTAATGTAATACTCTTACAGATAGGGTTTTGCAACCTTGATGTGTATCGACCTTAGATATAAAACTTACGTATATCTAATCTAACCTAGGACCTCCTTTTATAGACTAAGGAGTCCTTTACATAATACAATACGTAACCTACAAGATAAATATCTTTTCCATATTTATCTAATACAATAAACTAAACCGACTATACAAGACTAGCAGTGGTTACAATATATTGTCCGTGGTTACACACTATTACTAGCCGTGGTTTATCATCATCAGTGGTTCCATCCTTCTGTCCGTGGTTATATCAACCCTGTCCGTGGTTCCAGTACTTAGAGTAATTCATGATTCAAGGAACCAAAAACCCAACAGATCTTATCACTAAATTACCCAAGACATCACGTCAGCATGATGCTATATGGGTGATTGTAGATCGTTTAACAAAGAGTGCGATTTTCCTTTCTATTAAGGAATCGATGTCCCTAAACTCGAGTTAGATATATTCGGAAGTAGTGGCCGACATGGAGTACCGTCTCTATAGTATCCATATAGAGATCAGATTACATCTAGATCTCCGCGAAAATTTCAAGAGAATCTAGGTACCGGGTCCAATGCAGAAGTAATGCTTATCATCCGCATGCATGGTCGAGTGTGTACCATATTGATTTCACAAACACATCAACCATAATGATATTAGCGTACACTATAGGTTTTGAGAGAGAAAAGTTTAGAGTTTGGGAACTTAGTGAGAGAAAGTAAAAGTATTATTATGAGCTCCAACTCTTTACCTTGGGAGGTAGAGGGTATTTATAGTATCTACATAAAACGCACCTACACGGGCTGTGGATCGGCATACAAAGGTAAAGACCCGTCCGTCTCCACGGTGTGTTACTAAACTAAATACTAACTAACATTAAATAACTACGACTACGAGCTTTCTAACGATTACATACACTTGAGGTGACCGACACTTTAATAACTGGATTTACTAAATCCTAACAGAGTGAAAGTACCATTCAGACACTAGAAGATATGCTTCGAGCCTGTGCTATTGACTTCGGTGGTACTTGGGATAAGTACTTAGCGTTAGCATATTCTCGCATAACAGTTACCACTCCAGTATTAAGATGCCTCGATACGAGATGTTGTATGGAAGGAAATGTCGAACTCATATGTTGGGCTTAGATTGGGCAAAGAGAATTAGCTTCTGATGTTGTCCAAGCATAAAATGAAAAGATTTGATCCGATCAAAGAAAGGCTTAAGATGGCCAGGATCGACGAAGTCTTATGCGGACAAGAGAGACGACCAATAGAATTTTAGGTCCCGGGATCGTGTTATGCTGAAAAGTTTCTCCATGGAAAGGTGTAATCCGTTTCAGGAAGTGTGGAAAGCTAGGACCACGTTACATTGGTCCATTCAATAACCGACAGAGTTGGAAAGGTATGCATAAACTTGAGTTACCGAGGAGTTAAACAACATCCATAATACTTTCCACGTTCTCAGCTACTTAAAATGTCTTGCAGATGAGGCGAGTATGTCCCTCTAGCTTGACATAGTAGTTGATGAGAAACTTGGCTACGTTGAAAAGCCGGTAGAGATTGTTGACACCAAGATCAAGAAACTTAAAAAAAGAGAGGTCCTCCTTCTTAAAGTCAGATGGAAGCACAAAAAGGGGTTAGAGTATACATGGGAACCAAGAGAGCTCATTAAATACTACCCCGCGATCGAATGGTTTGTGAGGACGCAAACCGAATAAGAGGGGGATGACTCTGTAACACCCCAATTTCCACGGTAATGATTTATTACTATTTTATATGCTTCCTAGTTGATTTCTGTCACTTTTTATACAATATGGTTAGTCAAAGTACCTCACACGAATTAAGTCATAGCAAAAAGGGACTAACTGTGAATTGGTCCTACTACAGGGACTAAAGTTGCCTAAGTGGGAAACTTAAATTTATAACAACCAAATCACTTCATTCCCAGGCATACAAAAATTTCCAGAAGACTCTCTCTTTCTCTCCATATATCACGTTACATTATACATGACATCAAGAGGTTAGGGTTTTTATCCTAATTCGAATTTAAGCAGGATTGAAGTAAGATATCATCTTATCCAAGCTCAAAAACCAATCAACTAGGGTTTTTCTCATCGTATTCAAGGTATATATCACAACTTGTTTTCAAATTCGTGTGTTTTGGCTTACTAATTATAGGTAAAGCCTGAAGATTAGGCTTTTATGCCAATTATAGGGTCGTTGTGAAATTTTACATGATTATGTAAAAATATGATTTTGAGAAATCATCAAGAACCCTAGTAATCATGTATAAATGATTAGCCAAGTGATGGGTAGCCTATTTAGATGTTATAACACCATTTATGGTGTTAAATTTTAGAAATCATGTTGGTATGGTTACTTAAGCCATGAACCAAACAACCCTTTTATGGCTTATTTATTCTTTTAGTGCTTATTATAATAAGCCTAGTCATGTTTTTAATAAGCTCCATATAATATATATGTTCCTAGGTTATACGGGTTAGCCGGGGACATCTTGTAAGGAGCTCGTTTTCATTCAAGCGGTTTTGAGGTGAGTAACATATTTAAGTGTTGAAACGGGTCCATAATAACTCGTTAATGTGCCACTCTATTTGTGGTGCTCCCGTTCATGTTCACGTAATATCCTTGTGTTACGAGTATATAGTGTTGTAATTATATATTGTGTGCTTAAATAACTTACATGTGGAAAGTTTATATGTGATATATGTTAAACGGGTCAAAACAGCCCCGAATGACCCATTTGGGTTTAGTTATGTGATTTTAACTCTAATTCCACGATATTACTAGCAGAGCGTCCTAAGTGGGCGACATAACTAAATTAGCCGTCCTAAGTGGACGATTTGCACAAGTGTTGGATCGATATACTTTAATCAAACTAACTTAACTAGCTTGTTAAGGTTTAATAACCTCGGATAAATCCTAAGTTATTAACAAAGAAACACTGAGCAATCTTTATCAAGTACGCGGAATTTACTTAACAAAGCTAAGAAGAATAACCTTTTATTTTAAACTCTAAATCTGCTTATTATGCGGATACTCTAATACAACTCTAAGATAATCGAACTTCTCTCTAAAACACTAATCAACTTGTGAATTCGTAAACTCTAAAACTCATAGACTCTCTGTTTTCTCTAATGCCAATCTAGGAGTCCTTTTATAGGCTCAAGGATATCATAGTCGGTTTACAATTGATAACCTTGTACGACAAGTAATCTAAAAATAGAATACAATACTTTCCATAAACGAATAACAGTTTTTTGTTCTTAAGTGTTATTTTGACTTGACTTGTCTTTAGCAGATTTTGACTCTTTGACTTTTCCCAAGATTCTTTGCGTACTACAGACTTTCATATCTTCAGTACTTTCATGTCTTCAGACTTTCATATCCTAACAATCCTCCCCTAACTTGAATTCTACTTGCTTGACTTCAAGTTCCCTTGTGAATGTATCTTTAACAGCTTCATATTTAAGGACATATTGTTTCTAGTCTTTTCAAGATATCTCTCAGAGTGTCCTGTGCTTGTCAAAGTATCTCTCTAGAATTGTTCTTTCTCACAAAGCATCCATCAATCTCCATCTTTTCCAAAGCAACACGCAACATATGTCAATTTGTACATTAATTCGTTTAAGTTGCATACTATTCTCATCACTTCCGTGTATGTTAACTCCCGTGAGAGGTGAATCATTGAAAATTTAATGGATTTAGGTCTCTTTACCAAAGCCATTATCTTTGGAGTAGCCAAATGTTTTGGTGTATAAGACCATGGTACATTGATAACCATAAGATTTTTAGCAAATCATCTATCAAAGATTTGATTTGTTTTACCAAAAGCTGTATCCTTTCCTGGACTAGTTAGTTCTTCTATCTAATGGTGAACTAATTACCAATAATGGTTTTTCCACTGCCTTTACCACAAGCCATTTTCTTGTGGACTAGCCAACTCTTCACATTAACCGATATGGTGAGTTGATTACCATACAACTTATTAGCAAGTTGTCAACTAAAACGGATTTAATATATCTTTACCAGAGCCGTTTGCTCATGGATTAGCCAATCCTTTTGTAACCATGGTGGATTGATTACCTATTGATGTTTCCATCTCAAAATCCATTTATTTAACCTTTGTTTCAAAATATTTTATACTTAGAAAAAGGTTTCTTTCAAAAAAAGCACTTTGATGAAAAGTAATGCTTGATCACAGCATTTTGAATAAAGTACTCGATTTATCAAAATAAATTATTCAATAAAACTCATACCAGTTTATTCATCTTCTTCAGCAATGGTAGTCCAGTTGATAAATAGATTGATAACCATGCAAGAAGTTTCATTATCCTCTTCTACTTCCAATCCATGCTCTAGCATTCTTCTCATGAGCTCAACTGTGAGAGGATATCTTCTGTTTACAAACATGTGTATCATTTGACCATTCTCTAGCTCTAAAACATGAACTCCAGATTCTTCAAAGAATCTCCAGCAAACAATTTCCCAGCTTCTTGATTCTTCCATATATCATCAGTACTTTCCTCTTCTGTTTCCCACATGGTTATGAGATCTCCAAGCAAAACCGCACCAATTCCTTCATGGAATATCTCCAAAATAAGCTTTCACCACATTATATAGATAGAATAGATCCACTCTATCTATAATATGTAACAAATCCCATAACCTATTGAAAACTTTGAAGCTTTCATCTTCCTTATGAACAATCATATAATCTCCTTCTTTGGATTTCACAATATCAAAAGCACTAATCAGATCTGCTCATCTTCATGTTCCAGATCTTCTTTGAATAATCAAAATCTACCACTGAGATAATTTCTAATGCATCTTTAGACTCAGATCTTAATTTAACTCTCTTTCTTTCTTTGAGAATTGTCTATCTCAGACTTCAGCTTTTTTCTTTTAAGCTCTTCTTCCTTTAGCTTCATCCAAAAGCTTCTTCTAAAATCCTTGATATCTGCCAACACTCTTCTTATAAGTCTTTCTCAAGATCATAGAGTCTTTTCATGTCAACATAGTTCAACTTCGCAATCCTTTATACCCTCGACCTTCAAATATGCCATCATAGCATTCCTCCTTAGCTAAATTAGGTCTTCTAGGCATATATATCTACAGGAGTGGGTGATTGTAATGGTTCTTCAGCTTCAACATCTAATTGCTCTTGCAACTTCTTAGCCACTTCTCTGCTTTGAGCTTCTTCAACTTGAGTCGCTTCTATCTTTAGCATTTAATTCTTCTTGAAGCTTTCTAGCAGCAGCTTCATTCCTAGCAACTTCAATTTCTCTAATCTCTGCTAAAGTAAGTTTCTTCATCTTTTCTTCTACTAAAACACCTTTCCCTTTATCTTTAGGATCAATTGCAGGTTGAGAAGTTCTTTGTTGTTCATCTTCTTGCACTTCTCTAATAGTAACACCTCCTCTAGGTTGTGATAAATCTTGAAAAATTGTAGCAATGAACTCATCATCACTTGCAGAATAAATTGGTTTGAGTGTCACTTCCTTCTCTTCTTGTATAACAGTTGTAGAAGGACCAGCTTCCTTTTCAAAATTCAAGACTCTTGGAGTTATCATTTCTTGTCTAAAAGTACTTTGCTGTTGAAAAGCAGTACTTTGTTGTTCAAGTATCTTGAACTTGTTCAAGACCTTGAATGATCTTTTCTTGTTCATCAAGTATTTCGTGTTCTTTCTCCTTCTCAATATCTTCTTTCAAATTATCTTCTTCTAAATTCCTCCCAAGTTGACATAAGATTGTTGATGAACCTTGTGGCGTTGTTTTTCCTAGACTGCTTTGCCTTTTCTTTGATTTAACCCAGATTCGAAATTCTTGAACCAATGGCCACACAAAAGTCTTTAGCCTTCGAAACTTCAGTTTTAATTTCTTTATCTGTTTGGCTTGAAGCTTTGTAGTCTTTTTCAACTTAACCAACTCCCTTGTCAAAACATAATTATCCAATGTGATTTCATCAGGAGGTATGGTATGTGAATCCTCTCATTGAATAGGTGAATGATCCTCTCATAAGAAACAGAATGCACTCTTGTGGAGATGGAGAAGGTGAAACAAGCAACATCTCGAAGTTCAGACTAGGAGAAGCAAGAGCATCTTGTAGAGATGCAGTACCTTCTTTTGATGTAGCCTGTGGAGAAGCAGTATTTCTCGTAAGCATTGCAGATGCAGTATCTTCAGAGTATCATCACAAGATCACTAACGTACCAACAACATCCATCATGGAAGTAGTTAAAGGAGTATTCGACCCTAATAAAACACTCCTTTTTGCCATAAAAGTAAAAATCTTGGATTGTTGAACAATAACAGGCAATAAAGTTGTAGGTTTTGGCACATCGTAAAGTTGCTTGTTTAAGAAAACTTGTATAAACTGTAGGTACATTAGCCAAGTAGATCCATGTGAAATATGTGAGAGCATTCCATCCAAAAGATAGCCTTGAGAAGTTAAAAATCTATCTCTGTAGCTAACCCAACCATAGCAGATGCTATATTTTACCCAAACTGATCCCAAGAGGTACTCTTAGCACTTATGCAATGTAGCAATACATGAACCAAAAACTTCCAATGCGGACAAAATAGTTGTTTTCGAAATTTTTATTCATTCAAAGATCCTTCATAACCAATATGCCGAAAAGTATCCCAGATCAACTGCTTATCAAACCTTATAGCCCCATCTGCATCATTGAACAATAAATCTTCGCGAATGGAGTCTTCAAAAATCTTAACAGTTCTGCCAAAGAATCGTTGATCTAATATAATATTCATCATTCTCCATGTTTTCTCTAGCATTAGCCCAAAACACTTGAATCCGTGGCTCAATGATATCGCTCCACTAAAAGAGCATAACCTGATAGGCGAACCAAGAAGATAATCAATTATATCATGAAAAAGTATATTCGCATCAGTATTATCCAAATTAGCGACCATATTATGCTTTGAAACAATAGGACGATTCGCCATTGTTGATTATGTAAGCACAAAATAATTTGAAGCGAAGAATATGAATATGATGAGAGAAAGATGGAAAAGATTCTAATGTATCAATATGAGAGGGAAAATCGGAAAGTAGGTATTTATAGGTGAGATTTGAAAATTCACAACCGAAAATAACATTGTTACCAAGTAGCAAATTACCCCTCAAGAGAACCGCTGGAACAAGACTTTAATAAGACAAACAAGACTTCCATCGCAAAGTGACTTTCTCTAAGCAGTACTTTCCAAGTAGTACTTTCACGGGCGTATTTCCAAGCAAGACTTTTTCCATTTCTCCAAGATCAACTAAGTATACATAACTAACCTCCTCAAGCATTACAATGACTATACAAATACTAAATAGTCCTCCCCTTAAATATAGCTCAGAGCTAAATATACTCCAAAAACATCTCACGTAAAACTCCTTGTCTCCTGCCATGCTCATGTAACAACCACTGTCAACAATAAAATGATCTTTAAGCTCCTCTTTCTGGTTGCCCTGCTAATAAGATGAAAAAGTTAGTTGCTTGAGGAACCCAAGCCATTATCGACTTGTGTTCCCCTTGTGGAGTGACATACACATTCTTTGAGTACATAATCTCCAATCGCTTTCTAAAGCATGATCCAAAGATATCTTGTTATTCAAAAACATGTGGATTTTCAAAACTTTCTGGTTTTTCAAACACAACTCTCTTTACAAGTTCATTTGCTTTTTCTTGTATCACAAAACATCAGATTCATTTTTGGTTGAGTATCTGTCATTCTCCTCAAGCAGCATTTCTTCCCTCTTAACCCATTCCGCTTTTAACACTTGGTTCCCGTGATCTAAATCTCCTATGTGAATTGTAATACCTTCTAGGTTGATAGTGAGATCTCCTAGAATTTCTATTCCAAGTAGTGTGATCGCCTTGTTTTGTCTGAGCAAGACTTTGAGAAAGTATTGGGTCAGAAGTTAACAAGACTTTTGGAAAGTACCGTGAGATAATCAAGGTTTTGAAAAGGTTTTCTTCTCATGAGTATCTATGATCCGGGTGAGAAATTTCGTGATTGACCCTATTTGTATTATTCCAAACTGGTTTTTGCTCTCTAGATTTCCGATTGGCGTCCTGTTCTTTGGAAATTTTCTAAGGTATTCTGAGTGATGTTCACAATCCTTAATTAGATGAGTTGAACTAAAACACACACAAACACATGGACCCATATTTCCAAAGTGACATTTCTATGTCTATGCCCAAAATTACTTTGCCTCTTTGATGAATGATTAAACCTGTTTTGACCAAAATTATCCCAAAAATGTTTAGCATTAATTTTTGAAAAGGTTTTGAAGAAGGTACCGCTTGTGGAGCAAGATTTTGTTTTGAAGGTACCGCTTGATTTTGAACATTGTTTCAATGTGTTCTTTGGGTTTTCAGACTTAGATTGAGCTACAAGCTTTTTCCTAAACTCAAGACTATCTACTCCAAAACGAGAAACATCAGGCCTATGGGGTTGATGAATGCCATGGGATGAGGAACAAAGATGATAATCATTAGCTTTCTTATATTCAGGAGGTGAATCACTTATTGAACCCTCATTACTAGATGTATCAACATAATTAATGAGTTCTTCATCACTAGTAATTATATCCTCAAAATCACCTTCATCCTGCTCACTAGATTGGTTTTCTTCTAATTTACTAAAATCCATTCCAAAACCTAATCCAGCTTTTAAGGTAGGCTCTATAATGCTTTTTGAACATAAGAAACATGCATGCACTGCTTCACCCCAAGTAGCAAACTTAGCTAACAAATCATCTCTTTCCTTAGTTAATTTCGATTTCAAAGAATTTTACGTTTAATTTCCATTCACTAAGTTTTAACTGGTAATCCTGTTGTTCATATTTTTCAGCCCAAGCGACTTCATTAGTTTCATGTGCTAAGATTTTGGCTTCCATAGATTCTAAGGTTGTTGGATCGATATACTTTAATCAAACTAACTTAACTAGCTTGTTAAGGTTTAATAACCTCGGATAAATCCTAAGTTATTAACAAAGAAACACTGAGCAATCTTTATCAAGTACGCTGAATTTACTTAACAAAGCTAAGAAGAATAACCTTTTATTATAAACTCTAAATCGCTATTATGCATACTCTAATACAACTCTAAGATAATCGAATCCTCTCTAAAACACTAATCAACTTGTAGAATTGTGAAACTCTAAAACTCATAGACTCTCTGCTTTCTCTAATGCCATCTAGAGTCCTTTTTATAGGCTCAAGGATATCCTAGTCGGTTTACAATTGATAACCTTGTACGACAAGTAATCAAAACATAGAATACAATACTTTCCATAAATGAATAATGCTATTTTGTTCTTGCAGCATTTTGACTTCTAGGTGCAAGATTTCTTGATTCCTTGTCTTTAGCAAAGATTTTGACTTTTTGACTTTTCC
>OU343225.1:306698695-306864686 GCA_910596185.1 Chrysanthemum makinoi | reverse complement strand
TTCAATAAAGAACAATCAGCACTTGAAGATGTGATTAATTCAGTCAAAAAGGTTCAGAACCAAGACAAACCAAACCAAGGCACAAATACTTGCATTATATGAAGACTTATTGTTGTCATGTTGGTAATGGAAAATGCATCAATTTAAAGGAATGTCCATGATCAAGTTGAAAATGCTTACTACAGAACTGTAAAACAAGATAAATCTTTTATTCCAATGGGTTCTGAAGAAGAAGAAAGAAGGATTCCTAGATTGAAGAGAAAGGCTAAAGTAAGTGATTCTCAAACATGTTAAGAACAAGGTTGATGAAGATCATACAAAGTCTACTGAGAAAGAGATTTCTAATTGAGAAGTTCATGAAGAACAAATGACTGGAATGATTGTGATTGAAGACAGAGATTTTTATCCGAACCACTCGCAATTCACATCCTATTATTGATTGGGAAGTTTACACTAGCAATTTTGCTTCAACATGGAGATTACAAGGTCGAGGTGAAACTTCTCATTCATGACATTTTAAGATCTTATTAAAGCTTTTGACAGAGATGACCTTAATACACTATGGAAATTAGTTCAAGAGAGGTTTAATGCTCAAGATCTCAAAGATGCAAAGGAGATGCAGTTATGGGTAAATCTTAGAAGGCTTTTTGAACCAAATGCTAATGATGACTACTGGAAAACCTTATTCACATGTATTGGTACTAAATGGTTTTATTATGATTTATGTGAAGTTCATCATGTCTCTACAGCTAATGGAGAATACTTTTTCATGCTTGCTGAGAAAGAATATCCACTCAGAGCTGGAGCTCTTACAGTAATATTAAGCTTACACATAAGAGTCAATAAAGACAATGAGAAGGTCAGAGCATTGTTACAAAGGCTTCAAGATCAATGTTCAAGAGCTATACAAAAGTTAAGAGAAAAGAAGTAAAGTGTTTGATTGAATTCCCCAAATCCTTGAAGTTAATGCATATTGAAGAAACTTATTGATTTGCAGAAATCATAAGTTTAGGGGAGGATTGTTGGGAATAATCCGCCACGGATGGTGGTTTACACTGCTTGGATTACCTTAGCAGTGGAAACGTATTCCCACTGCAAGTTCTTCATTACCACTGCTATCAGTTTATGATAAGGTTAAACACGTCTAGATAAGTATAGAATAGATCTTGTGTATATTCTATTATGTTAGCTTTATACTTATCTTGTAAAGGACTTCTTGTTGTATAAAAGGAGATCCTAGGTCATTGTCTTAGTTACGTATCATATTACAAATAATACTACTTAAAGCTTCAAGGTGTATCCCTAGTGATAAGTTAAGATCACTCGTATTATTCATTAATAATATTGAAGCTTGAGTTTTGTGTTAACTTGTGTTTATTCTCATACATCATACAATTCGTCTTCTAAGTATTACTTAAGTAAATTCCGCTTTCTTGATAATATCATACAAAATATCATTGACACAAGTAGAGTGTCTTTAGATCCATCATATTCTGTGACAATTAGACTTAGTAATTATCCGACACACATAGCTCTTGGGACGACCTCGGCTTTACCATTTACTACACTACACACGACCGGGTACACTGCCCATTAGTGCATTAGGGTAGACCATAGGTATAATGAGACATTATAAATATTAAGACTGTCAGTGAAACCGTGATCAGTTTTTGCGCGCGCCGGAGCTATATTAGGATTAATATTAAGTCTTTCATTTCATATTTAAACTTTTCTCACCATCATATTTCAAGTTTTCAGGTACCATGGAAGTGATAACATCGATGACCTCACTCTTTGAGGAATGCTTGGCGTGACTAGAGTCGATCAATGGTCGGGTCTGTAAGACCGCAATCGGAGTTATGTTCGAGATTAAAGACCAATTTATGAGTGCTAACCCTTTTTCAGGAAACAGGGACGAAGACGCATATGAGCACGTTGAAAATTTCCTATACATCGCTAGCCTTTTCAACATTCCGGCGTGTCTCATGATGCTGTTATGCTCAGGGTCTTCCCTATGACTCTAACCGAGCAAAAGAAGATGGATCGAAGATTATCACGGGGCGTTAATACTTGGCGCTACTTAAGAAACAATTTATCCAAAGATATTGCCCACCATCAAAGATTTCTAATCAACTCTTGGAGATCTACAATTTCAAACTAGAAGACGACGAAACTCTGTATCAAGCTTGGGACAGATACAACGATCTTCTTTATAAGTGTCCTACCAATAATCTTAATAACCAGCAGAAGGTCAATATTTTCTACAAAGGAATAAATGTAACTACGAGACAGATGTTGGATTATCAAGGACCTATCCCGAATATGACTCCTACTACGGCAATTGAAGCCATTCGAAAATGGCGGACCATTCTCAAAATGGCACGACGGCGAAGTAAAGAAACCAAGGTGGAAGTTTCGACGGAATTGCTGCAATCACTAGTAAAATTGAAAGCCTCAGTCGAGACATGTGAAGTCAGGAAACTGTTCATGCCATTCAAGTGGGTGTGAAAGCTGTGGAGGAGGACATCTTACGAAAAATTGTCCTCATATGGACTAAGAGGATATCGAAGAAGCTAAGTATGGAGAAAATCGACCATTTTACGGTGACAATCGAAATGGTTATCGTAGTAATTAGAACCGGGCTCCATGGAGAAAGAAAGCCCGGCCTTGAGGAAACAATTAATAATTTCGGAAAATTCAGCCCAAAACAAAAGGAGCAAGATGAATGGTGAAGGAATTCCGAAAACATCGATAGAAACATTTCCAAACACGACTCAACTCTTAAAAATTGAATCCATGGTGATAAAGCTACGAAAAGTAAGAAGGAATAACGATAAACCCGAGGGTCTAGACCACTATGGAATGTAAGGTATTTTTCGATAATAACTGGCTAGTTCAGGCCAAGATACGAGTTTAGGACGATTCGTTAACATATCCGAAGTTAATGAACATACCTAATGAGTTATGGCGTACAAACTGTTCGACAACGACAACGGAATTGTGATGAATAATGAGAATACTTAATTTCTACGAATTACTACCGAACAAGAATCTCACTACGCGTAACTAGGATACATGGGCAGTAAAAACTCGACTTGGACCATCAGAAAAACTCCGGAACACCTTGATGAAGAAGAGCCACTTATCACTCACTTGTGTACTCCTATCGCCATTACTGATGAAGAAACCACAAGGGCATGGCCTACATGCAGCCCTTTCCACGAGTATTGAAATGGAGGAGACAATGAAAGAATAGAGGAATGGACATGCCCTCATGAGCGTGAAAGACACGGGATAAAATTCGGTAATTTAGCCTTTAAAGATTGGTACGCAATTCAATTTGGGAATGCCAAAATCAATCCAAATCTTCTTATGAAGCTACAAGTTGATTACGCGAAGCACATTCGAACGGAGGAGACTAATAAAGATATACTCTGCACGGAAGAACATGTAAATGAAACTAACAACATAGAACTACGCAGTCACTAGTGCGAGAAAGTAAAATCCCTTGGGGAAATTTTCTGGGCATCATCCAACCCGTATGACGATATGTGTGATGGTGGAAACAACTCTGAAAGATTAAGAAAAGATGAATTCTTTTGGTCCTCAACCAATGACAAGGAGAGAACAAGTTTACTTGGATAGACAACCCGGGTTTGATAGTGGGTAAAATTAAGTATGGGCATATAGATGCATTAACAAAAGATAAGATTTGGAAGGAATACATGGATCAAGAAAATTCTAACGATGAAAGTAGTGAAAATACGAGTAAAACAACAATTGACGTGGATATAGAGCGGGTGAGTAATGATAAATAAGAATGCAAGCGCATTCTAGTGGAGAATTTGCTCGATGAAGAATGGTTCAAGGGTACTGATTCTGATAACGATGATATCGAAGGGATGCTAGATTACCTTGAGTTGCAAGGAAACGAAGAGTTCACTGATCCCGATGACGAAGCTTACGAGCAAAGAAGGTGCAAGCCCTCGGGGATACCCTACAAAAGACCACCCCTATTATAGTAGAAAAATACGAATTCACTCGCTACCACCTAGGTCCGGAGAGAAATTCTGAAAGTTCGAAAGATCGAAACCATTGAGAATCCAGTGCTTCTATGTTGCATGGATGAGGCATAATTTGATGAAGGATATTGAAGAAGTGGGGAAAGCTCAAAGACCCCCATGAGCCCCGCGGCTCGAGTCTAACTTAAAGACTCAAATAAAGAAAGTGCTTTTTCGAGACAACCCTAATTATCCCTTTCTTTTTTTTTATTTCCTTTCTGTTGGGTTTTGTGTTTTCTAACATTTTTGCAGGAGACAATGAAGTAATTATCACGCGGCTTGTTGATCAACGAGTTGGTTTGCAACTCATCTTGGTGATTACGCCGTAACCAACATTTTAGAGCGAATTCTTGACGCATTACCAACTACGGCAATACCATCTCGATTGGTTACGCGTAACCATTCGCTTCACTCATACCAGTTTTGCAAGTTACGGCGTAACTCTTATTGGAAGTTACGACGTAACTATCATCTGCTTTAATTCTTTCATTTTAAAACACAGTAACCTTGTATTAGTTTTTAAATGAACTTTGTGGGTGTGTTCCCTATAAACCCTCACGAGACTTCACTCGTCCACTTAGGACACCAAGTGGTTTAAAAGGCTTGTTGCATTCGCTAAATGCAACTGTGATTCCTACGAAAGTGAGTTAGGTTTGTTTTTCACTTTATTTTTTTTCTTTTTAGAATTATGCTTGTCGGCATTGTGATTTCAGGGATTGAAGTTTGCTCATGACGCTTTAACGAAGGCACGATCCTTTCTCGTAGGCCTCTTCTTTTGGAGCAATTTTTAGGAAGTTCTCGCTTTAATTCTACCTTTCTCTTCACCTTTATTTTAATGCCTAGTACAAAAGGGACTTTGTACAATTCAAGTGGGGGACGGAAGTAGAATTATCTCTTGAACTTTATTTCGCCCTCATTTTTCTAGTTTATTTTGAAAAATTATGCCATTTTTTATATTTTTACATGTTTTTCTGAACCTAACTAGATTAGACCTTAGCCGAGCACATACAACCCTTGATATTACATGGTGAGATTAGCCTTATCTGTTTCCTATATTTTACCCATATCCACCAAATTATGAGTGTGCTGGTAGCTTGTAAACTTTAGAACTTGGCCTTTACATCATTTCGAGACCATAGACGAGGTATGTTGAGTTAGCTTGATGCATTTGGACTTTTCAGTTTTAGAAGGCAATATTATAGGATTATCACCCAAACAGCCTACCATTGTGAGTCTATCGATTAGTCACATCGACTTTTCGACCCCCATGTGAAACCCTTTTGTTGCACTCCCTTTAGTGCAAGATACCCCTAGATACACCCTTCTGAGCCATTCCTTTCATTTTGTCACCCCAATATATTGTTTCATTACACCCTTACACCTTAGCCTACCTCTTTATTTGTAATTGGGAGTCATCATTTGCCTAAGTTCAAGGTTCGAGTGGTTTGGAAATCACGCTTTAATCGACAACAATTATGAAGATCATTGAAGACCCCCCGAATTCCCATTGTTCATCTCAAGTGGGGGGATGTTATGTTATCATGTATGATCAAAAATATATATATATATATATATATATATAGTTGATTCAGTTATGATTTTGTAAAGTGCATTGTTATAAGCACTATATTATGAGCTTTATTGTTTAGTATCGAGGAGGCCACCTCGGTCACATTTGAAGATTGGAGTTGGAGTAATACCAACTGAAGAAGAAAAGGTAGTGTGCCCATCACGACGTCCTCTAATGACACATCTACCTTGCATTTCATGATCCGGTCTCTAGACTTCTAAACTTGAACTTTGGGCGGACGGTAAGTGGTGATGACTTAGTTATAGATATAGACTACCTGCTTGTTTTTCATTTTACACCAATTATACATCCCATGGCTTATCCTACCCTTTAGTCATGAAGCATGTCTAGGTGATGCAACGAGCAATCTTTGGTGTCTTGGCCATGGATTTGGTCATGTATCATTGATTTTGTCCACTTCGCCGTGACATGTTAGTAATGACGAGTCACGCCTTAACCTTTGTCGTGTCTACCCATATTGCCTTCGAGAATTGTTTAGCCCTTAACTCCGGTGGTGGAGATTTGTGTAACCGCCAAGCTTATGATAGAATACATGCTATGACTGTGCAATTGAGTGATCACCCCGAAATTGACACTTAGAATAGTTGAGAGATTTGAGTGTTTGTTCCCCTTTTGCGAGGTGTTCGGCTTTGTTTTATTCTAGCATAAGGGATTTGTAAACTCATATTTTCCAGGATTTGGGAGATATCTTTTTAGGAATCTATCTAATAAGGTCTACTTGAGGGCAAGTAGAGTTCAAGTGGGGGGATATTTGATAACATCAAATAGTTCTGAATATTAAGTGTCAATTTCCATGCTCGTTATTTATATCATTTATATGGATTTACGCTTGTTTTCCATTATTTTACACTTTCGGTAAATTGAGCATATGGAGCTAAAGAGACACGTAAATGGAAACGTTACTAAGGATTTATCACAGTATGCTTATTTTGAAGAGATTACGGCGTAACTCGTCTCTCACATTACGCCGTAACTATTGCGTGACCACCCTGAAGTCCAACTCATCAAGAGGTTACGGCGTAACTCCTTCCAAAGATTACGACGTAACTCCATTAGGTCAAAAGAGGTTCCACGTCGCTGATACTTACGTTGTAACTACTGCATCACTTACGACGTAACCTGGTTTATTGAAGACTACGGCGTAACCACTTATTAGGTTACGCCGTAACTAGCGATCTAGTGCATTTACGGAGGTTACGGCGTAACTCATCTTTGGTTACGCCGTAACCCCGCACTGCCTATAAATACCCCCACGAATTCCAGCATTTCTAATCATCCCATTCCACACACAATACTCTAAGAACGTGGGAAAATACTCAAGGAAGGTCTAGGGAAGCATACGGAGCTGTTTCCAAGGAGAAGTCACACCATTACGATAAGCTTTAGCGTTTATTATTTCTTTTACTTTCGATTCATGTATTTCGTACCTTTGAATATTGAATTGATGTGCATGATTAATATGAGCGGCTAAGCACCCTTTGGTGCTAGCCTACTTATGATTCCTTAATTGCTTTGTTTTTTTACCTTTTACTTCCGTACAAATATTTCTAAGTGTATGCATGCATAGTTCTTTGGTAGTCACCCCTGGTTCGGTAGTTTTGAATGGCGGTAGAGGCCAATTGCCTAGGAGATATGACCAACTGACCCTAGGTGAGCGGACTGAGACGGGAAGGTAAGATATGACCAACTGACGACCCTTTCTACTTGTGCGATTTGACCAACTAATCATCTATCGTTTGGATGAACTTAAGAATTGGGGGGTGTAGTGTCTAAGTTCCTAACGGCCGGGCACTCACTATTTAGAATCTAGCATGTAGCGGTACTTAATGACTTGGCTTAGGGGACCAGGAACAACAGGACTTATGACGGTGCCCCTGATTTCTCCTGTGGTGGCATCTTTGCTGATAGGTTAGGGCGAATTGACCAAATGCTGTCCTCTCGAATTTGACCCCACCTGAAGTAATTGGAAGTAAGTAGACGTAAACATTACTAGTTAGGAGGATTAACTAGGTTAGCACCACTATTCCTCTATTGATTTTTCTACCATTTAATTGCTTTTATATTCTGCATTAGTAGTTTAATTAATTAAAACCCTATCAAACCATTTATATTCTGTAACAATTAGACTTAGTAATTATCCGACACACATAGCTCTTGGGACGACCTCAGATTTACCATTTACTACACTATACACGACCGGGTACACTGCCCGTTAGTGCATTAGGGTAGACCATAGGTATAGCGAGACATTATAAATATTAAGACTTGGTCAGTAAAACCTGCATCAAAGGGTGTTTGGCATAGCGTCATTCTTGCCCATATTGACCCATTTTGATCATGTACGGGTCAAGACGAATGATATATGTTATGTACAGTTTTATGTGTTAATATAAGTGTTGGTGTTAATTTTATATCAGTCCATGAAAAAAAAATCTTAGCCTGGGCGTTTCAGACTCACAGTTAGCAGCGTTGGTATGACAGAGGGAAGAAGGGTGGTGCAGCGGTGGTTGGCGGAAGAAGTTTTTTTGTAACAATGTGTGAGAGATAGAGAGATCCATTAAAACAATGATGATGGGCAAGTGGGTGCGTGGATCCTTGATTTCAGAGATTTACAAGGTGGGAAACAATTAAAATTTTGGGCGACAAGAGAAGGAAATCAAAATTTTGGAGTATTATTTGTGAGTGTAAAGCTAAAAGTTATTTATAAAAAATAATATTTGTTTTATTAGTTAAATAAAAAATGTAAACATACAAAATCTTTTTTTTAAACATACGAAATGTTTAATGCTAATTTAATCTTATAAACTATTATCAGTTAGTTGGTTGTTGCCGTATGTGTCTGGACTAGAGGTGCACAAAGCTAGGGCTTTACCAGGCTTGCACCGGGACGAAAAATGCCCAGGCTTTTATAATTCAAAAAAGCTCAGGCCGAGCTAAGCCCGGGCCCTAACCAAAATATTAGGCCTATTTCAGCCAAATGGTTCGGACAGGGCTGAACCGAGATTAGCCTGGCCAGGCCTGGGCTTTTTCAAGATTTTTTATATATTATGTAATAATAATATAGTCATTATATACAAAAATATTTGATCAACATTTGTAAATACATTACTAAAAATAACAAAATTAATTTATAAATTATAAAAAACACATTAATTGCACAATAAAAGTTCTCCTAACAACCACTAACAAACATTCAAGTCATACTTATTTATAAGTGATTATATTTTTGTTGTAATTTTATCATTCATTTCAAAATAACTATTTTGTTGTTTGTTATTATATAAAAATAACACATAATTTAGGCCTTCTTTTGGAAAAGACTAGGCTTTTTTTTTGTAAAAAGCTCGGGCTTTCTAGTGGGATTTTCAAAGGCCCGAGATTTTAGGCTTTTTAACGGGCTTTGGGCTTAGCTCGGCCGGACCAGGCCCGGGCCAGATCGGGCTTTGCTGAAAAATATAAGGACCATTAAGGCCTTTTGGGCCAGATCAGGCTTTGGGTCGGGCCAAAGCCCGGTTTCGGGCTTTAGCCCATTCGTGCACCTCTAATCTGGACGTACTTGTCGGACCGAACGAATCTTCGCGTGTCCGAAGGACATGGTCCGAATGAACGTGTGCCGAATGACAAGAGCATGAAAGATCACCTTTTTATCCGTGGGACCCATTATTCAATCTACCAAAACTATTGAATGACATGTCCTACTTCATAAATCCCTATAACCCCTCCGACCTAGGCTAGAGGAAGTGGGAATAACACTACAAATTCGCCTAGTTTGCAAGAACAAATCCTATGCCAAATGTCGTCACTTCGGGCACTTGTAAAGGAACGTAATGAACAAAATGGAAGTGCGGTCAAACCAGTATGTCTGGACTTTGACGAAGAGACTGTCGTAGGACCGAATCATAATATTGATGGAGGAATGTCGGAATACGAACTACAAAATCCCTTTAAGGAAGCTTTGAGGTCCCCGTTCCCTAAATCCTTCATGGCAAAACACATTCCGAGCCAGGCCTTAACATCTTTAAGCATATGAATGTCATTTCCCAACAATAGTATGTTATCCACATACAAGATTAAGAAAATTGCCTTATTTTCTTCGGTTCTCTTATAAACACATGGTTCTTTCATATTCTAAACAAAACAAAACTCTTTGATATTTTCATCAAACCTCACATTCCAATTATGTAATGCTTGCTTCAAAACATAAATGGATCTATGAAGTTTGCTTACTTTATTAGGAAACTTTGGACTTTGAATACCTTCAGGTTGCACCATATAAATATCTTCATGCATGCGACCATATTAGAAGGCAATCTTAACATTCATTTTCCATATCTCATAATCATAGTATGCAGTAATGGCAAATAGTATCCGTATAGCTAAAGTACTAACAACTGGTAAAAAGGTTTCACGATAGTCAACTCATTGAGTTTGAGTGTATCCTTTTGCTCTCAGTCTAGCTTGAATGTGTTTACACCTCCATGATCATATCACAAGATTTTGATAGTCGTACCAAGTTGATTTTCAACCTCACGTTGATAAGTCTAAACGTTCTAAAAACTTGATGTTTATATTTAATCAAACACACATAACCATAACAACTATGATCATCCGTAAAAGTGACAAAATAAAGTTTACCATTTCGTGTCATTGACTAAATCAAAGAAGTTAACTATTGCCTCCAACATCCACTAGTTGGCGAGAAGTTAATGTTGCCGCCTACATCATTTGTGGGTTTTTTGTGTCTTCTGATTTGATTTGAGTTATGTTGTGACCATTATCCTTTTTTTATATTTATTAACAAATTAGTTGTTTAATATGGTAAAGAGATAGAAAATATCAATTCTAAAATATAACACTAAACAAGATCCTTAGGTATTTGTAAAGCATTTTATTACGGTAGCAAATACTCGTAGTCTTTAAGTTTAAATAAATGTGTTGCCGAAATTCAATATATCTTCACTGGAATGATTAAGTCCAAATAACCGTGTCTTGCCGAACTACAAGTGCTATCATTGATTTTAGCTAATGAAGATATTGTTGTTAAATATCCAAAGATATCTAAAATTTTACTTATTTTATAATTGATAAATCTAATATAGTTGTGCTTAAAGTATTTGAATATGATAAAATTATGAAACTCATGGATAAAGCTTACCCCTCAAGTCGTAATATAACATGATAATTAAAACATCCCAATATAAATATTATTGTAATACTTTCTTTTTTTCTTAAATTTAATTGGCTAAATTGATTTTTATATTTTTTTGGTTGTTACTCTATCCATGTTCCCTAAAAAATTTGTCAATTTATTATTATACTCAAGTCCATCGCTAGTCAGTAGCTAAGTGAAAAAACTTAGCGACGTATTTGAGAGCTAAAAAAATCCATCATTATGTCGTCAGAATTCTGTCGCTAACATTTGCAACCTAAGGTCGTCGCTAACTTCATCTCTGTATGATTACATTTAGCAATAGAATTGTGACAAATGTGTAATTCGTCTCTAATTTGGTTACTGATTTGTCACTATTCTGTCACTAATTTATCAAAGCCAATTTTGTAGCTAATCTATACTTAATCCGTCACTGTGAACCATTTTTTTGTGACAAACTAATTTGGTCGGTAATTTCCATCGTTGTTGCTCAGTATTCTAGTAGTGAATGTGATGATGGTGATGGGTGTGTGACGACGGTGAGCTTAGTTGGGTGGTGGGTTTATTGTTCGAAAATTAGGGCTTCTTGATTCATCCAGTTTAAGTTGAAATTGTTTAAGGGTTATCATATTATGTAGTTTTAGTGGTTCAGTGATCGAGATAGAAGTATGATTGAAATCTGATTGGTTAACATATGGTATTTCTTTATTTTTATTTTTTATTTTTTACTTTTTATGTTATTAGTGGATTGGTGTTTGTTGTTGATTTTATATTGTTTTCATGTATGCTGACTTTATGCAATTTGTGTAATCTGTTGTCGTAAGTGCTTTGTAATATCCTTTAAATCTTGATATTTGGTTAGAAGTGTTGATTTTATACCCTTTATATAAGTTGTGGTCTTAAGTTTCTAATTTCTTTAAGTGCTAGAAGCTATGTTTTGGTTGTGCGTTTGTGGATATGTGTTTGTGTTTGTTTAAGCGACTTGTGTGTTTTAAACTTTGACATAGCTTTTAAATGCTGATATGCATTCGTTAGTGTTGATTTTATACATTTTTTAAAGTCTGATATGTGGCTATGATAAGAGATCTAGTGAGAAGGGAATTTGAAATAAGAAGAATGAGAAAAAATTGTTGCCACACATTTCAAATGAAGAAAAGATATTTAAGGAGAGATGCATCTATTTTTTGGATGCATCTAAAATGTACGGTTGTGGTTTCTTTTCACTCTTCTCATTTTAATATAATTTATCATTTGATCCATACTCATGTGGCTATAAGTACTATGTTGACTTTATGTCGTTTGTTTAAGCTATTGCTGATTTTACATGGTGTCCTAGAAGTTGTGTTTATTTTAGTTTCTACGGTGTTAGTGGATTTATGGATATACATTTTTGTTGTCGTAAGCTTTGTGTTTATTTTATACGCTTTGTATAAGTTGTGGTCTTAATTTCTAAGTTTGTAAGTACTATAAGCTATATTTTAGTTGTGCATAATAAGTGCTTACTGATATGTGGGCGTACGAGTTATGGTCATGACTATTAACATATGGTATTTTGGGTTTTTTTTAGTTTGTATGTTATTAGTGGATTGGTGAATATGTGTTTCTGTTAGTCTAAGCTTTATGATAATTCTGATATTTGATCATAAGTACTGATTATATATGGTTTTTTACAAGCTGTGTTTTATTTTTCATTGGTTTTCTTTCAATTATTTTTAGTATGTATGCTATTAGCGAATTTCTGGATGCGTATTTGGGCTTCTTTAAGCTTTCTGATATCTTTTGAAGTTTGATATGTGGTCATGCATGTTAATTTTTTACACTTTGTATAGTCTTTGGTCGTAAGTGTTTTGTGATAACATTTTAAACCTTAATATGTAGTCATAAGTGCTGATTTTATATATTATGTGTAAGTTGTTGTCACAACTTCTAATTTCGTAAGTGCTAGAAGCTATTTTTGGGTTGCGCAAAATAAGTGCTTCACGATATCGTGATGGATCTAAACACACACCTTGTGTCAGTGATACTTTGAATTATATTAATAAGCAAGCGGAATATACTTAGTAATACTTAGAAGATGAATTGTATGATCTATTGTAAGTGAGACAAAGCTCCAATATTATTAAGAAATAATATGAGTGATCTTGCTTATCACTATGGTTACACCTTGAATCTTATATGAATAATACGTACTCTAAACAATGACCTAGGATCTCCTTTTATAGCACAAGGAGTCCTTTACAAGATAAGTATAATGCTAACAATATAGAATATACACAAGATCTTTTCTATACTTATCAATACACGACTACATAACAATTATCCTAATAGCAGTGGTAATAATGTACTGGCAGTGGTAACGAGTTTCCACTGCTAGTGTAATCTTTAGCAGTGTTAACCACAAGCGTATCAGTGGTAAATGTTAGCTTTATTACCAACAATCCTCCCCTAAACTTATGATTTCTCTGCAAATCAATAAGTTTCTTCAATCTGCATCTTCTGTAAGGATTTGGGGAATTCTTTCAAACACTTCACTTTCTCCTTAATTCCTGAATAGCTCTTGAACATTGATCTTGAAGCCTAAGTAACAATGCTCTGACCTTCTCATTATCTTCATGAACTCTTATTGTTGTACACAGCATCACAGTGAGAGTTCCAGCTCTGAGTGGGTATTCTTTCTCAGCAAACATGAATGCATCCACTCCATCTGATGTAGAAACATGATAAACTTCACATGAATCATAATAAAACCATTTAGTACCAGGACATGAACATGAGAATTTCCAGAAATCATCATTAGTATCTGGTTCATAGAGCCTTCTTAGATTAACCCATAACTGCATTTCCTTCATATCTTTGAGATTTTCAGCATCAAACCTTTCTTGAACCAATCTCCACAAAGTATCCAGATCATGTCTGTCACATGCTTTGATGAGTTCTTCAAATTAAATGAATGATGAAGTTTCACCACCTAGCCTTGTAATCTTCCATGTTAGAGCAAAATTGCTAGCAGTAAACACTTCCCAATCAATGATAGGATGTCTGACTTGCAGTGGTTCAGGATAAAAATCTTCTTCTTCTATCAATATCATTCCAGTCATCTGTTCTTCAGTGAATTTCTCAGTTTGAACTTCTTGTTCTTCAGCAAACTTTGTTTTCTTGTGTGTCTGAGGTTCACTATCTTTGCCTTTCTCTTCAGATGAGGATATCTTCTTTCTTCTTCTTTAGAGTTCATAGGAATAAAGTCTTGATCTTTCCTTTTAACTCTGTAGTAGATACCTTCAACCTGATCATCAGTCATCCCTTTGAACTGATGTCTTTTCCAGCCACCAACATTGCAACAATAAGTCTTCATGTTTGAGATAACTTGTGCCTTGGTTGGTTGTCTTGGTTTCTTTTGATCCTTTCTGACTGAAACAATTGCATCTTGAAGTGCTTTATAATTCTTCATTTGAATGAAGTCCTTTAACTGAGATGTTCTTTGTTCTTCAGTTAAAGACTTATCTGCCACTAGGTCAATTGCCTTCTTCTTGATCACTGGATCATTAGTAATCAAGAACTCAATCTCTTGTTCTGTAGGTACATAGCTGAACTCTGGAGTCTTTTCTCTGAATATTGTAGGTGGAACAGTGGAAACTGGATTTACATCCATTGGATCAGTGCTGTCCATTCTGCCCAGCCTTTTAGCCTCCATGAAGTCTGCAATCTCTATCTCCTCCAGTCTTTTCTTATTAGCAACTTGATCTTCATTGATCTTTCTAGCAACCTCTGCATCATGAGCAATTTGAGCTTGTTCTTTCTTTGAAATCTTCCTTTTTTGTTGCTCTTCACTCTGCACAAGTGCTTTACCTTTCTTCTTCTTGATTTCTTCCTCTGTAGTGGTAATAGCTTGATCAGCAGTGGTAACTTCTTCTGCAGTGGGAATGAAATCAATGGTTGCAATACTGAAAATTTCTTGCTCTAGTTGCTGTTGAGGAATTTCTTGAGTATCAGCTTCTTGAGTATCAGCTTCCTCAGTACCTTTACTTGAAACACCTTCATCTCCAAAATCAATTTTCCTCCCCTTGGTTTCAGCATCTATTTTCCTCCCCTATTTGGGAGAATTTCCCAAATCTTTATTGAAACCTTCTGAATCACCATTATCAGGTGAGGATGGAGATGATATCACAATTTTTTCCGTTTTCCTCTTCTGTTTCAGCCCCTGCAACTCTTCCTTCAAGGTCTGAATATCCTCTTTCAAATGTGTAATATCCTTAGCATGCTGTTTCTTTACTTGTGCCAAGTCTTGTTCCAGAGATTCAACCTGCTTTGCTAATTTGGTACAAAGTTCCATCAAATCCATAGGTTGCCCACTGCCCTCAACACTTCCAACTGTGTGACCTGTTGGGAGAGGTAAATCATAGGGCATTGGCTCAGATTCCTCCCTAGTTGGACTAGAGTGAACCCTGGAACCACCACTGCTTGTTCCTAAACCAAAAATATCAGGGACATGCTGTGTTGTAATGGAAGGAGTTGGCTGTTTATGCCTCCTCTCATAGGTGTGAGAAACTGGTGGAGTGTAATCAATGTTTGGAAAAGTGATTATGGGTGAGTGTTGTACCTGTGAAATCTTTGCAAGCATTTGAGGAAAAAGCGGTGTAATAATCCTATTGCCATCTTTGTTCATGTTTTGAAAAAATTTAGGCTTAAGGCAACGGATTTTATTAACTCTTGTATGAGGTTGCAGTTGAAATTCATTTAACACTGCTTGCACAAACCTTGGATACATCAAAAATTTTGTTGAACTCTTTACATTGCCTTGCATACTTGTAAAAATATATTTAGACCAATTAAAAATCCTATCAGTAGCTAGACAAACCAAAGGGTAAGCCATTGTTGAACTGAATTGTTCATAAGATGTTTTCTTAGGACTAAGACAATGTAAAAGAGTATGTATCAAAAATCTCCAATGAGGACAGAAACCACTCTTTTTGAAAGTAGCCTTTTTGTCAGTGGTATCATACCCCATGGATGAAAGATGTGTATGAATTTTTGGCATAGGTAATGTGATGATACCATTGAGATCATCCAATTGGAGAATTCTCCTCAAGGATGCCTCAGTAACATCAATAGTTACCCCGTCCACAGTGGCTCTAAGAGCATCCACTGTTTCATGTGTATCTCTATTTTCAGTGGTTGTGGACTGAACAGAAGTCCAAAACTGTTTGATTTGAGAGATATAGATTATGGGATTAAGAAGTAAAGCATACCTTATATGGGTAGTATTTAAAAATTCCACAATCTGATAAAAAAACAGGGCCACTCTTCTCGTTTGACTTTTCCAAGTAAGCCACTTGGTTGTGCTCATCTGCAAAGGTGATTGGTGCCATAAAATCTTTTTATGAAAAATATATTATGTCAGTAAGAATTTAATAAATAACTCGCCAATTGAGAAAGAAAGATATATAGTGGTAGGGTTTAAGAGTTTTGCGCAAGAAATATTATCTAAGGAAAAGATTTATCTTTAGAGTATAAATAGCAATTAGGAAAGTAGATAATCTTCTAAAAATTTTACCCTATATATATATGGAAAGCAATTTCTCTTCAACGGCTAGTAAAAATTTAGTTACTGACACACCAGTTGTAACGGATAGATCAACAGTGGCAAAAATAACACTGTCAGTAGAAACTGTGAACTAGCCGTGGTAATTTTTCACAAAAATTTTCAAAGAGCAGTGGTAAAGAAAAACATATGAAAATTGGACTGCTCTTTTTCATAGTTTTTAGAAAACTACCAGCCATCAACGGATTTGATATGTCTTTACCATGAGTCGTTTGCTATGGACTAGCCAACTCTTAATCATAAAGAATATGGTGAGTTGATAACCATATAGTTTTTGGTAAACTATCAACCATAAACGGATTTGTTAAGTCTTTACCAGTAGCCGTTTGCTCTGGAATAGTTGATTCTTATGTAGATTAGACATGGTGAATCAATAACCATTTGTTGTGTGTCTCAGATACAAACCTTTTATGATCAACTCCCAGCCAAGATTGGTTATGTACCTGCATGTGTTAACATAATACAAAGAATATGAATAACCAACTTGTTTTAACCAAAGTTACTTTTAACCAAGCCACTATCTAAAAATATCTTCCCAAAGTCAACCCGATAATATCTATATTTACTCTTCAACCTACCAAAATAGGGAAAATTAAATATATTCTTTAATGAACCCTTGTGATCGACTTTGCCTATATAAAGAGGCTCGGCACATCATAGTCTTTACCAAAACACATCTTAAATCACAAAATCCCTAAATATCACCATGAGCAATCCTTCCAACATTATTGACATCTCCTCTGATTCTGAAACAGAGATTGTGATCGCTTCTGAGTCATCTTCAGAGGCCTCAGGGTGGGCAGGTTACTTTCCACCCTGGGCTGCAAGCACTTCTTCCAAGAAGTCAACAAATAAAACTGCCAATCCTGCACCTATTGCCAGACCTGCACCTTCTCTTGAGTTCTACTCCAGTTCATCAGATGATGATGCTGATGATGAGACCTATTCCTTGTCCAAGGAGTTGCCAAGGGCTCTGACAAAAGCATTGGAAACAGCTCTCTCAAACATGAAGCAGATATCCATTCCAGAGAAGCCTGCAAGACTACCAAGGCCTCCTCCACAAGTTCTTGGTCTTGCTTGTCCAAGAATGCAGTCAACCTTTGAGAACAAAAGGAAGAGAGCACAGAAGAACAAGCATGACTATGAGGGCAAGGGCAGAAGCCAATGGAGTAGCTGGTGTAGGGTGTAGGGATGTAGGATTTCTTAGGTTGTTATCTTTTGTGTTTTGATTGTGGTTGTTAGCACTCTCTCTTTGAATGTAGGATTTGTTAGGTTGTTATCTTTTGTGTTTTGATTGTGGTTGTTAGCACTCTCTCTTTGAATGTAATGAATCTTTTCTTATGCAATGGAATTTCTCAGTTTTACTTTTTCCACTATGAGAGTAACTTTTACCACTGCTTGCATTTTAGTTTCCACTGTTAGGCTTTAATCTCTGCATAAAACTTAGTGGACAACCAAAAATACAAGCACTAAACAGCAACAGCTCCAATGTATACAAGTAATCCTTCATACCTGCATATCACAAACATAAACCAAACACTGAAAGTATTGTTAAGGTTAGCAGTGGTTAGAAAATAACCAGAAGTGAATTCAAAAATGTGCTGGCTGTAGTTAGAACAGTACTTAACCACCCAGTCAACAAGTCAACTTCAAGTCATTAATCCGGCCACCAAAGTCAAAGACTTCATTTACTCCTCAACAACTTATACCTTCCCCACATTAACTTACAGAATCCAACTTAACTTGTATTTAAGAACCTATAACTCACAAACCACTCATATCACACATACTCCAAAAACATTTCTCTCTCAAAAACTTACTTTTCTCCAAAAATCACCATGAGTAATTCAAACCCTATCAATGTCTCATATGACAGCTCATTCTCGGATAGTGTTTGGGATGATTTTGTGCTTAACAATCCAGGGAGAGTAGAGAAAGAGGAGTATGAAGAGGTTGTTTCCAGAAAGAGAACTCATTCAGGTGCTCTCTCAAACCCTTTTACTGCTGGTCCTTCATCAATTCAATCAATGCCTCAGGATGCTCTCATCAAAGAAGACAGCTCAGACATCAGTTCATATGTGTCTCCTTATGAAGAGTCTGATGATGAAACAGCTTCTAGAGTCCTTGTAGTTCCTCCCTTTGCTACAATCCTTCCATCAGGAGAGCTGCAAGCACCACCTTCTCTACCATTGTTGACAGCACCACCACCAGAGGGTCCTTCATTATCATCACCACCTATCAGAGGAAAAGTGATTGGGCTAGCCTGCCCAAAAGTGTGGAGGGTGATTGATAGGAGAATGGCGCCTAAAGTGATGCCAGAGTGAGCCTTTCCTAAGAAGCCTTAGGTGGTAGTTGGTGGTTAGGTTGGGGTTGGGTTGGGGTAGAATGTGAAGCTTGTGTCATCAGTTGGAAGTTGTATGATGTTTTCTGTTTTCCATTTATCTAATGATGTTGGTTGTCTTTAACTAATGGATGTACCCTCTACACTCAGTGTGCAGATTTGTTTAATAATAATAAAAATCCATGTCTTTTGCTTTAAATTCCTTGCATCATACTGGTTGTGATTTACTTATTTTGTCTGCAAAAAGCTTTGAGTTGATTACCAGTTTTGATGACCCCTTGACCAGCAATTTTTCCATTAACTCCACCTCCAAAGCTGACATACTGTCCATCGTAATGTTTAAAATCTAAGAGATAGGACTTGTTGCCAGTCATGTGCCTTGAACATCCACTATCTGTGTAGCCTTGATCTGATCTTTTTGTCCTTGGATGTTCCAGCACATATAAGAAAGGAGTTATTTTCCTTTGGGGACCCAAGCCTTGATTGACTTGGATCTGCCTCGTGTATGAATATAGTTAAATCTATCAAAGGTCATTGATACACCATTGGGATTGGTTGTAGAGGTAATTCCTTTAGGTTTCCATTCCCAATGTGCTGAGGCCTTCACAGCATTTCCCATGTTTCCCCTGGTCTTGTTTACAACCCTTGCAGTGGGAACTTTTGATTGACCAGTGGTAACTGCTGGTTTAGATTATGGTACCCACTGTTGGTTATAGTTAACCCTTTTATCAGAAAAAGACATTTTCCCTGTTTGTGCAGATTTTGCAAAAGTTTTTTTTAGTTTTGCACTTGAAACAGGTGATTTAGGGTGAGCAGTGTTAACAGCTTTAGCAGTGGCAAAAGTTTTAAGACCACTTCTTAGTTGAACTGCTCTTGGGATCATTTTGTTGTGTGAATTAGGGTGTACATTATTTTGAAACTTGTTAGACTCCACCCTTTTATTCCCATGGACTTCCCTTCTCCCAACATGATAGTCACAATTAGCATGTAAATGATTAAAGCTACCACAGATATAACATGCTTTATTGTACATCACAAAATCACTACCTAGTTGTTGAAATTTGACATGATTCCAACTCCTCTGGTTACCCCTTGGAGTTGATGACTTGTTTCTATACATCTCAGCATACCTTACAGTTGATCTAGGCTTGTTAACTTGTTTCCTAGGTTCCTCTGTAATAGTATTAACAACTTTTGGGATAGAAGCCTCTACATTCTTTTTAACATTCTCATCTACAACTGATGAGTCACTAGCACTTTCAAAAACATCAGTTTCATGCTTAACCTCTTCCCCACTTTTCACAAATTTGGGAGGACCATATTCAAGATTCAGATCCTGAAATTCCTCTAGACCTGTATGAGCTAAATCTATGCCAGGAGGTGATGGAACACCCCTTAGTGGTGGAGGAGCAGTGTTGTATCCCATACCAGACTTAACTTTACTAGTAATTTGAGCATTCCAAATTTCATCAATTGACTTAGACTGATAATAATAGGTGTCAACAGTTAAATTGACATTCTCATTTATCTTTTTCAGTTTTTCAAACTCTTCTTTTAATGCCTTATTCACTGCTGTCTTATGATTTATCTCTCTTCTAAGAATAATCATATCATCATTATATTTTGACTCATTTCCTCTATAATGCTCTAGTTGTTTCTCTAAAACAGATATGCCTCTTCTAAGGTTTGACACAGTATAAATAGCAGCATACAACTCTGTTCTTTGGTTGTCAAATAATTCATTAAGCCTTTCACATTCTTTAGAATCCCTACATGTTTTAGAACAGCTTTCAAAGTTTTGTACCTCAGAGTCAGAGAAAGCCATGAGAGCATGTTCTGTAGACACAAGAGCAGCATCTGAAGGTTGTTCCTCTTGTCCATCAGCCATGAAACTCCAATCATAGCTCACACCATCAATTGCCAGCATTGCCTTTGGTTCTTCCACAATAGGTTCTTTCTTTTGCTTGTACCAAGTAGACCTTTTGTCCTGGTTCCTTGGTCTTCTGCATTCTCTTGAAAAATGCCCCAACTTGTGACAGTTGAAACACTCTACTTTCTTTTTATCGAACCCTGCAGTTTCTCCACCATTGATGTGAATTGGCTTGCCAGACTTCTTGTAGAATTTCCTAGCCATCATGCTAAGAAGAGCTATCTGCCATTTTATGTCCATCTCCTCCAAGTCATATTCATTAATTTGCTCTATGTCTTCATGAGTTAATATAGAGCCATTAACTTGAGTGGAGATAAAAGCATAAAAGGTAGGATCTCCAATACCAGCAGCCTTCTTCTTTGAACCTGCAGTGGTAACACTAGCATTACCAGTGGAAACTGTAGAACCAGCAGTGGCAAATTCATCATCATTGTCATCTTCAGAATCATCACAGTCAACAGAGGTTAACAACAATGCCAAGTTGTTAAAGCTTGTACCAAGTTTCCCTGCCTTCTTCAATCTTTGTTCTATGAGTTTGAAGTTATTGTAAATATCATTGAGCTTTATAGTTTCAATCTCTGGTTTATTTTCCCAGACTGTAACATTTGTATGAAACTCAGAAGGCAAACTTCTTAGAAACTTCAGATTGAGGTCTTCCTTTTCTACCTCAATGCCAAACAAAGTCAGTTGTGTGACAATCTTCTGGAGTTTGGTGAAGATGTTGTCAAGTGAGTCATTGCTTGAAGTAGAGAAGTTTTCAAAACTTTGCTTCAACAATGTCTTTTGTGTCTTCTTTGTAGCATCATTGCCACCAAACACTGAGCAGATCTCTTCAAAAAGTTCTTTTGCTGTCTTGTACTTGCTGAAAGAAATGATCTGGTCTTTAGGAAGAGTCATTAGTAACAAACTTCTGGCCTTCAGGTCATTCTTCTTCTTTGCTCTTTCATCATTAGTCTCAGGTACAGAAATTGTTACAACTTCTATGTCACCAACTTTCTCAGTCTTCGTTATAGACTTGAAGGAATCACCAGTTAAGATGATCTCCCATAGAGCATAGTCTTGTATGAGAAAGTATTGCTCAATCATTATCCTCCACATCTCAAACTCATTGAGTTTGAGCTTAGGAAGCCTTGGAGCAGAGTTGGACTGGTTTTTTTCCATCTCCATTGATTTGAGTGAGTTGGTTAAGCTTATTCCTTGTTTCTTCTAAATCAAAATATCAGAACCTTCGCTCTGATACCACTTGATGGATCAAACACACAACTTGTGTTAGTGATACTTTGAATTATATTAATAAGCACGCGGAATATACTTAGTAATACTTAGAAGATGAATTTTATGATGTATTGTAAGTGAAAACAGTTTAACACAAAGCTCCAATATTATTAAGAAATAATACGAGTGATCTTGCTTATCACTAGGGTTACACCTTGAAGCTTATATGAATAATGCGTACTCTAAACAATGACCTAGGATCTCCTTTTATAGCACAAGGAGTCCTTTACAAGATAAGTATAATGCTAACAATATATAATATACACAAGATCTTTTCTATACTTATCAATACACGACTACATAACAATTATCCTAATAGCAGTGGTAATAATGTACTGGCAGTGGTAACGAGTTTCCACTGCTAGTGTAATCTTTAGCAGTGTTAACCACAAGCGTATCAGTGGTAACTATTAGCTTTATTCCCAACATATCGTTTAAAATATGATATAAGGTCATAAATGTTGATTTTATACGCTGCATATAAGTTATGGTGATAAATGTTAATTTCGTTAGTAATGTTAATTAAAAAATGAAACTAATATTTTGTTTTAAAAGCTGGTGTGTCATTGTATAAAGTGGTTTAAAAAGACAATAAACAAATCTATTCATTTTTTGCGCTTAAGGTCCTTCAATATAGTTTTTTGATCGTCTTTAAAGTAGAGCTCATTAAGGATCTGTTCTTATATCTGAAAACATGTTTCCATTGATGTTGTTATCGTGGGAACTCTGTGCATAGCACTACCAAAAGTTTCACCACACAGATTAATTGCAGCACAGGTACGGATTCCATTTTTAATGCTAACAGTTTACATCATCTAAGTTTTGTAATAATTCCAATATGCGATCATAAGTGCTGATTTTATATAGTACGCTACATGTTGTGTTTCATTTCCCGTTGATGATATCTCAATTTTTTTAAGTGTGTTTGGTATTAGTGAATTTCTAACTTTGTGTTTGTGTTTGTTTAATCTTTCTCGTATCTTTTGGAGTCTGATATGCGGTCATGCGTGCTGGTTTTATACACTTTGTATAATATTTGGTCGTAAGTGCTTTGTGATATCTTTTAAAGCCGGATATGTAGTCATAATTATTGATTTTATATGTTGTGCATAAGTTGTGGTTATAACTTATGATTTCTTGAGTGCTAAAAGCTAATTTTTGGATTTGCAAAATAAGTGCTTTCTTATATCACTGAAAGTATGATATGTAGTCGTAAATATTGACTTTATACGTTGCGTATAACTTATGGTCATAACTGTTGATTCCATAAGTGTTTCTAATTAAAAAATGAAACTGTTTTTTCGCTTCACATGATGGTTCATCATAGCATAAAAAGGGTTTGAAAAGACAAAACACATATCTTATAGTCTTTTGCGCTTAATGTCTTCGATATAGTTTTTCGATCGTCATTAGAGTTGCAAAGCTTATTAAGGATATGTTCTTATATTTGAATTTATGTTTTCATCTTGCCATTGATGTTGTTATCGTGGGAATTTGATTTCTAGATATGTGTTTCTGTTTGTTTAAGCTTTCTGATATCTTTACGAGTCTGATATGTGGTTATGTGTGCAGATTTCATATACTTTGTATAATTTGTGGTCGTAAGTGCTTTGTGATATTCTTTAAAGTCTGATATGTGGTCATAAGTGTTGATTTTATACGCTTTGTATAATTTGTGGTCATAACTGTTGATCTCACAAACGCTACAAGCTATTTTTTAGCAGTGCAAAATAAGTCCTTCCTGATATTCGTTCGAGTATTGTAGGTGGTCAGAAATGGTGGTTTTATACGTTGTGTATACGTAATGGTCATATATGTTGATTGCAAAAATGCTAATAATTAAAAAGGGAAACTCACTTTTCGTTTTAGAATCTGGTGTGTTTACAATATTTTTTTTTTATATGTGGACGACGTGTTGTTGCATAAAGTGAATTTGAAAAGAAAATACACAAATGTTATCATCTTTTGCACTTTATGTCATTCAATGTAGCTTTCCGATCATTTTTAGAGTTCCAAAGCTTATTACAGATATGTTCTTATATGTGAATACATGTTTTCAGCTTACCATTGATGTTGTCATCGTGAAACTATGTGCACGACTGATGTGTATTATTATTACCATCTATTACCACTAATTATGTTTCTTTTCACTTCTAATACCGTAGCATAACGTGTGTTTCTTTTTCATTTCTAATACCATAGCATTGTGTCATTGCGTGGGTTGCTTGTTATTATCATAGTATGTTTCAGTTTAAATTTGATTTCGAAGCTACCTTAGTTAGTTGGGAACTGACATATTGTAGTTAACCATGATAGACCTCGTTGTTTCAGCTCGAACAAAAAATTATTAAATGTATTTTTTCAAGCTAGTGCACGATTTTTGATTTTTGCTCAGAGTGATTCTTAGCGAGACACCTAAATAATTAAGGCATTGATGTAGGCTTTCATCATCTTCTTCTTCGTACAGCTCATCGTGAGAGATGTAGCTACGCGTATGATGGTTACTTTCATATTTGTTGAAGTGTTTAATTTCTTTGGATTACAACTTAGTTTATTCTTGTTAATGCATTTCTTAATTTGAAGAACTAGCTTATGATGAACTTAAACATGAACGAAGTGATTTCAACACATCTATAAAATCATTTGGCTCACAGATTTTGCGTCATTTAGTAATTTGTTGTTAGAATTATTGTAAGTTGTGCACTAGATCAAATATACTCAAATATGCTATATATTTGAGGGTGGTGGCAATGGAATACGGTATGGTGAGGCATGAGGCCATGTCGAGTGTCAACATTATTGCCTCCTAAGCAGCATGGTTGCGGTTTGGTGGTACTTGGCAAAGATTGCCGAAGAGGCATGGGAAAAGAGACGTTGGAATTTGAACGTTGGGGATCCTTTTTGACCGTTTGACAATAAAATTAAAAAAAAAATAAAAAAAAAATAATAAATAAAAATAAATGGTGAGGCATGGGATGATAGTTGCCATTAAAAAAATAAGGTGAGACATGAGAAAGGCATGAATGAGTTGAAATGATATTATTAGTGGATGGTGAGAAATGAGTGAGACATGGGATCATGACTGTCACCACCCTAATCCAAACAGAAAACTCAACTACAAAATTATTCGACCTTATTAAATTACTGTAATTAAAGAGAATATATTTGGACTTAGTCAAGGACCCTATGCCAATCAATGCTTTTTTTTAATCTCACTTAATATTTAGTCTGTAATAAGAATGTTGTGCTCGCTGCGTTGCTGCGGATTTTGGGTCTGTAACAAGAATGTTGTGCTCGCTGCGTTGCTGCGGATTTTGGGTAATCATTTTTTTGGGAAAATTTACGTTTCTAATATTCGGATATTGTATTATATTTTGTCAAAAAAGATAGGTTGTATTATATATTTCAGTCAAAATATGGGTAAGTATTTCTTGACTTTCCACACGTGGCAATTATAGTATTTTTGAGGTGTAAATAAGTATTTCTTGACTTTCCACCCTGAAATATAATATGCAAAAAACCTTAAAATAATAATTTGTGAGTAACCAATGGGATAGCAACCTTTACGCTTGCTTTAGTATATATATATAAAGGGACAAGATATTCCCACCCCCCCATATCTTATATTCCCACCCCCTCCTAATTTTTTGCATTTTTTTTTATTTTTTTAATTATTTTTTTTATTTTTATAATTTTGTTTATATCAAAAAACTATAAATCTGACAATGCGGAACAAGAAATATAAAGTTTAATAAGATAAACGCTCAAAACTGTCAGAAATACGGAACGTAAACTGACAAAAAACTGTGTTGTACTGAAATAAATGGGGGACAAAGGGCATCAAGAGTACAAATCCTCCCTATTTCTAACAGTTTTAAGCGTTTGACTTATTAAACTTTATATTTCTTGTTTCGCATTTTCAAGTTTATAGTTTTTTGATATAAACAAAATTTTAAAAAATAATAATAATTATAATAATAATGCAAAAAATTAGAGAGGGTAGGAATATAAGATATATGAGGGGTAGGAATATACTGTCCCTAAATAGAAATGCTGCATTTGATTGGCCGTATTAGTTTACGTATAAACTTTAAGGCATATAATATAAGAATTTTTGGACCCCATATAACTAGGCAAAAGTTTAATATAGAACCAAAATTTACCATAGATCCAATCAACCAATAATAGCCATTCATTTTTTAATTATGATAAACTTTCACCCTTTTTTAAAAAATTAAATATCTCGCAAATCGTTAATCGTTACCCGATAAAAATTATACCATCGTGACGAGAATTAAATTATCTTTCTATAGATATGCACTACTATATATTTTTAACAACTTTTTTTTTTCAAAATTTCGGTCAACAAAAATCATATATGATTTGTGAAAATCATATATGATTCGATTTTTACGAATCACATATGATTTTTGAGAATCATATATGATTGTAAAAATCATATATGATTCGTAAAAATCGAATCATACATGATTTTTTAAAATCATATATGATTCGTAAAAATCATATATGATTTTTTCGGACGGAATTTTTGAAAAAAAATGTTTGTCGAAAATATGTAAAAGTGCATATCTATAGAAAGATAATTTAATTCTCGTCACGATGGTGTATTTTTTATATTTTGAAGATTTACCGTTTGTAAGATATGTTGTTTTAAAAAAAAAAAGTGGAAAATGATTTTGTATTAATTTAGATAAAAAATGGAGGGTTATGATTGGTTCATTTGTTCTATGACAAATATAAGTTCTATATTGATCTCAACTCCATATAACTAACCAAGTCTCAATATGACACATTACATGACATCAATGTCAACTTGCAATATAATTGATTTATTTTCCTGTGAATCCACTGCAACTAGTCTAAAACCATATCTTTACATCGCCCTAATTTTTCATATGTGCAAAATAAATATAGCTAAACATTTTTTTAAGTACAAGTAAATATTACGAAAGCCACCGGCTCAAATTCATGCATCTAAAGAGTTGAATCATAGTTTCATTTGAGCATTTTGTGTTCATCTAGAAGTTGTTTTGTCTACAAGAACTTATTTATAGACCTGATATACTAAAGGTAATGACAAATTGACAATGTTTTGTCACGTGTTAGAGTTAAGTTCCAACTTAAACCGTCAATTATTTTGACTTAAAATCCTATTTAGAAACTGTAAAACTTGAAGCATTTATGAGTATTTTCAAAATGTCGAGTACTTGAAAATATATCGTCACCATAAAACATTACGCCAGCATGTGAATGACGTCATCAAAGACCGTGGATTTACTGTCATAATCGATGCCCATAGGAAAAACATATTTAGATTACAATTTTTCTTTTGAGAAATCATGATTTTGATTGTTTCTTGCTAATCGGATTTTGAGTTTACTGTTACACATACTCTAATCGGGCAGAACTTTTATTTTTTGAAGGTTGACATGATCACTCAAGGATTGTTTCCGTTAAATTATAATTACATTTTAAACATCTTACATTTTAAAGATAAGAGTTACGAGCTTTTTTACTACTTGACTACTATGTTTACGACCATCGACTACTTACTTCTCCATACTTCTCGAAAAGATTGCATACAAAGAGTAATATAGATTACGTGCAACAAGATTCATCTACGTGCAGATAATGCTGGAAACGAGCCGAGCTGTTAATTAGAGAGCGGATCAGTAGAATAAGCCGAGCTTTGTATATAAAAATTAATTAGACTCGCAAGCCTAAACGAGTCTTAAAAATATGCGCGTATATATGCGTGTAACTATGTATAAACAGCTCAAAATAAATAAACAAGACCGAGCCGAGATTTATTTTAATTCTATTTCATTCAACGCATCATAAGAATTAATCGAGCTCGAGCCGAACCCGAGCTTATGGAAATATTTACGAGCTGAGCTCAAGTTTAAATATGAGGCTCAAAATGAGCTCGAGCTTTATTATTATAGATGAATCGAGCTCGAGCTCGAGCTCTAATATGTTCGGATTTGGTTCGGCTCGTTACCACCATTACGTGCAAAGCGTGGTTCATTATGATTCGAACAACCTCTAAGCAATGATACGGTTCTTTGCTTCTTTTATTTCGCCCAGATACATTTGTTTGACTTCCACCATTCACATTTGCTTGAAATTCAACACCATTCGTCAATTACATTAATTAATATGACATAAAGGAATGACGCAAGAATTTGTGATATCATGTTTCATACGTCAAACAAATGAAAGCAATGCCATTGTCATATCTTCCAAAGCCAACCTACGTATTTAGAAAGGACCAACAGTTGAGTTTTAAAATGTTCAAATCATAAATTATAAACAACTCAACGTCCTTCTCGATAAAGAATAAGAATTAGTACGTCATTAGCTAAATTACTACCAATAGTTTTCTACTAAAGAGTGCATTGAATCAAGAAGAAAGGTAACATGCATTGCCTTTTTTTTTTTTAACGATTGCTAAGATGCTATAGTAGTAAGCATAATATATGTCAAAAGCAGTTAGGGTGGTGGCAACGGGAGCGGGGTGAGCTGCGGGTTTGGTCCAGCCCGAGCGGCTACACCGCCGCCACCCATGCGGGCTCGAGCGGGCTATCGTTGCAACGGGTAAAAAGCTCGAAGCGGCATGAAGCGAATCTAGCCGTTCAACGGCTTAAAATATGTCCGTTGCATTCTTTTTAAAAAAAAAAAAAAAAAAATCCATTTTCAATTTCATCTCTATTTAAACACAACCATTTCACATACTTTTTACAACAAAAAAAAATCAAAACTTTTACTCAAGCATATCACCAAAAATAATGAATTCATCTTCATCTTCATCTTCATCTTCATCATCGGAGTTTTCCTCCGAGTCTTCATCCGAACTCGTGTCTTCAACGGGTTCTACCATGTCAACCTTTTTAGCCGCAATGGATGCCCTCGAAGACACGGCAAGCTCAAGCAATACCCGGGGGTATATCGAACGTTTTCGTGAACAAGCCCAAGAAAATCTAATGAATGACTATTTCGTTGAAAACCCAAGGTTTCCCGCCAATGTTTTTCGTGAAAGATTTCGTATGAATAGAAGCTTGTTCGTAAAAATTGTTGGTGATATTGAAGCGAATGTCGAATGGTTTCAAGAAGGCTTAGACGCGAGGGGGAGACGAAGTTTCACGGCGTTACAAAAATGCACATCGGCCATTCGACAACTAGCAACGGGTGGACCTCCGGATAGATATGATGACTACCTAAACATGGCACGAAGAACTTCAGGTTATTTTTTAAAATGTTTGTGTTTCTAATAACTTGGTATTTTTTATAAGTCGATATATTTTTAAAATGTTTTCGTTTTTTTATATTTGTAGCTGATTGCCTTGACAAATTTTGCGATGCGGTAATCCAATTATATAGGCGAGAGTTCTTACGTAGGCCTACATCCCACGACGTTGCACGGCTATTCGAGGCACATGAACAACGACATCACATTCCCGGAATGCTTGGTAGCCTTGATTGTACACATTTCATCTGGCGAAATTGTCCTCGACATTTGAAAGGTCAATATAAGAGAGGTGATCACCCATACCCGACTATTATGCTTGAAGCCGTCGCTTCATATGATTTGTGGATTTGGCATTCGTTTTTCGGTCCACCCGGTTCAAACAACGATATCAATGTTTTGAATCAGTCTCCATTGTATCTTACGGAGCGAAATAGAACGGCGCCAAACAGTTCATTTTATGTAAATGGACGACTTTACAATCGTGGATATTATCTTACCGATGGAATCTATCCTACGTATTCAACGTTTGTTAAGGCATATAAGTATCCCACTGACCCGACGGAACAGAGATTCAAGAAGTTACAAGAGTCTGCAAGAAAGGATGTCGAACGAGCTTTTGGTCGTCTTAAGTCAAAATGGATGCTTCTCAGTCGTCCGCTTCGGGCTATGTCGGTCCAAAAAATTCGCAAACTAGTAAATACTTGTGTCATATTACACAATATGATTTTAAAAGACGACGGGGTGGCATTATCACCGGTTCATATAATGGATCAGCCGGTCGTGCCAGTTTATGACCCGAATGTACTACCGGAGTTACTCGACGAAAACATCCATAACCGTCTCCGATATGATCTTACGGAGCATGTAGCGGCTCAAAACTTACCACACCTTGACGACTAGTGTTTTCTTTTTTCTTTTAAGTATTATTTCCTTTTTTATGTAATTTTCTTTTAAGTATTTTGTAATTTTCTTTTAAGTAATAATAATAATATTATGTGTTTTAATTAAATTGTTTGATATAATTTTAAATATAAAAAGGTAAAAAAAAAAAAAAAAAATGGTGAGGGGTAGGGATACATGGTTGCCACTAAAAATCTATGGTGAGGGGTGGTGTGGGGATGAGATGAGTTGGAAGAATGTTATTGGTGGATAGTGAGGGATGGTGAGGGATGGTTGCCACCACCCTTACAAAGTCTGAACATCCGACAAGATGGATTCTTTGATCTAGATCTATTCTCTCGACTCTCATAATGCTAGAGAAAAGAAAAACAAAAAACAAAGTTACAATATCAGTGTATAGCTCACTTGTTTTACGTAAAATTTGAATATAACAATAGCTAACTCTTACATAGCTATGTGTGATTGGGCTAATCAAAAATAAAAAGGAAAAATCGTAGATAAAATTACCGATCACACATAGCCACATCATTGTGTAAAATTTTTTATGTAAATCTGATGTGATCTAGCATTACTCTTTATAAATATCGCGCACCACATACATCGATAACGCAAGGTAACGATCGTTATTTGTTATAACCTTTTGAACTTATTTTATGTTGTTTTTATTGTATATCAGTGATATTTTGAGTTGATAGTTTTTTTATCAAATTTTTTCTTAACTGAGCTGAATTTCATCTAATTAATTTGGGGCGTGCGTATTTTAAGCTTGAAATATTTTTTGGTGCTAAAAATTTATGTAATTAAATAATTCAGGTTATTTGGTTCGATATCTGGTTATTCTGTTCAGTTTAATCAAATTTAAATTCGGTTCGGTTCGGTTTAACTCAGAAAAAAATTTTAACCGAGCAAACCGAACCGAAAAAACCGAACAAGAACCTATGAACACCCTTATAATTAATAACTCATCCGTACAAAATTAAATATTTGTTTTTATATGTTTAATACTATGCAATTACATGCGAATAACGACAACGGTGTATAATAGCGTTTATTTTTTTGTGCAATCTTTTTATGTACATATTGGTGTGGAAGTGAGTGTGGAGAAAGTTAGTGGTTTAAATAGAAATATTTATATATTTAATAGATTCTGTTTTCTTTTATAAGAATATTTTGATTTAACAATATTACTTGGTTTATAAGTTTTTAAGTTTTAAACAAATGTGTTTTCTCTTTATATATCATATAGATTTATATAAGTGTAAATTACTGGTGTATTAGTTAAATGTCATTTTACCTTTTCAAAATTATGGGGAATTGCATATATATCCTTCCAAAGGTGAATAATTCTATATATATATTCTTCTTACAAGTTTTTGATGCACATAGTACAATGATTTTTATGCATGCAAAGGATATATATATGCAATTTTGCATCTTTGGATGGATATATATGCAAATGACCCAAAAAATTATTTCATTTTGATGAAATTTAAATTTAAGCATTATAATACAAACCAGAATAGAAAAGATAGATGTTTAATTTGGGGGGAGAAATTATATACATTATAATTTTAGTCTCTTGAATTCCTTGGTTATAGATGATCACTTTTAATATTTTACCATACATTAATAAAGTATAATGTATTTTTCATAGGAGGTGCTATGTGTAGTATATATTACGTGTATATTGCTATTAGAGACAAGTAAACCATAACATAAAACATAAAAGTGTAGAGAAACGATACCGTAAATCTTTGAATTGTTGAGACACAAAAAACACAAGTAAGGAAAATGTTGAGGCCTGTGATGCTCACAGTTTCCTTAAGACAGATTTGCCCTCTCCACGGTGCTTGAGAATCGTAAACGTCTATCTCCCAGGATACAACAACAACGGATAACTCCGTTAGCACAAACGAGTTATCAAGGCGAACCAAAACCGTGCCTTCCCTCTATTACGAACCGGATACACAAGAAATATGAATGGTAACACAAAAGGAGAGGAGTGATGAGTTGTGTATTTTTTCAGTGTCTTTTAAATGTGAGAATAACTCTCAATTTATAAGGAATAGGGGTATGAGAAAAAGGTCACAATTAATTTATACAATTAATTTCAATAATGTACCATGAATGAAAATAAAACCACAAATTTAATTTTATTTTCAATTCACATTAGTATTCATAATGACATTATCAATTGTCATTCAACCATATTGACCACATTTTTCCAACAATCCCCCACATGAATGAAATTGATAACGGGAAACAAATTTCAACGACTCAAAGTTGTAATAGAGTTTTGCAGTTGACATTTGCATAGGATAGGTAGGTGTTACCCTTTGAACCTTCCCTCGTGAAATATACTTAGCCTCCTAGCAGCCAGTAGAACTTGATGTCTTTGAACTGCCCGCTGTTTGTGGAGACGACAATATATATTCACACAAATATCTCCTTGACATATTTTGGTTCTCATAGTTATGTTCGTTATGGTCATGAACATTAGCCTGGTTCTGCGAGAGCTGTTAAGAATTGCGCCCCCACAATTCCCTTAGAAGCGACCCCACTTCTCTCTCACATAGGTGATTCTTGATCAATCATTAAAAGCCATATTCTTAACCTCATATTGTCACTATTATAGGAATGGACTAGGAAGTTTGCTAACTCCCTTAAATAAATGTGGAGTTTATTACTCCCCCACAGTGACCTCAGTTTATACAAGTAGGTTGTCCTATTGAACCCAGATCTTGGGATCTCCAGTCAGCTTGGGTTAGGTTTTCCTTCATATAAACTTTTCAAGGGCTTTAGTCACATTCCTCTTCACAACTTGCTAACTAACTCTCACATTTAGCTTTTCACAAGCGGATCCGCAAAGCTATTCTATGACTTCATATTGTCAATAGGGATAACCCATGCTGAGAGTAGTTGTCGTATCGACATAATATGTTTGTACAAATTTGAGTTTCATGCAACTCTAAATATATCATGCTCTAGGTAATTCTTGAGTATTCCAACTAGGCAAGAACTTCATGTTTGTTGACGTTCTTTTGAACTCTAGCTAGGCCGGAATCCCCCACATGGAATTTATCTCAAGAATTTTGTAGAAATGTTCTCTCTTTCAATGTATTAATCTTTTTTTATAAGATTGTTTCTCACATGGATATGACATCATGATCCGTAGTAATTTGTTATTTCACAAGTTTCATACTAGTGTATGCAAACTTTTTGAATGTCTTATGTTAATTATTTTCCGTATCATAATTAACAGATTCCAAATCTAGCATGCTATAGACCAAGGAATCAAGCGTATGACAGAAGATGCATCATTCTGATTACTCATAGCTTCATCTACTAACATTCTTCTTTTAGACAAATCACCACCTTAAACCATACATGTTTTAGGATGATCCTATAAGTTATATGTGTAAGTCTTACACTTATAACATGTCATTCCAATTCACTTGTGATTATATCTGTAATCACATTTATTCTCTTATCATTATATGATTATCATAATTTATTATGTGATTATAATCACATAAAATCAATGTGTAATCATTTTACACAATCAAAATATGTCCAACTTTGCGAATGGACAATAGCCAACATTGGATGACAATCACACCGTTCAAGTTAGTTACATAAACCAACGTAATTCGTTGTCATCTATATGTGTGTTCTTTCTTGACATTTCCTAATGTCCTACACGGTTATACTCAACACATAGTCATTTCTTACATATGACAAACCGTTCGGTTATTAGTAATATGAGTTATAACAAGTCTTGACGATTATTCATCTTTCTAGAATAACAAGTAGTTTGATTATTCGCAACAATATTCGCAATAGAATATTTGCAACATCCAAACTTTTCAATACTCGGTACAACACCGAGCGACTTGTTTATCATTTCTCATAAAAAGCCTCTATGACTACTAACATAAGTGTCAAGCCAATATATTATTGTGATATGGTTCAACCACATTTATCACCTTTTACATGGCATTAATCATGTAACATACACCACGTGTATTAATCAAGTAAAGTCAATGCATGAAGTAAAAATTCTTCATTAACAACATTGTCTTTAAACACATTCATTAATGGCTCATGAATTCAAATAAAATCATAAATTAATTTTACCCTTAATTCACATTTGGCTATTAGTATGTTTGATGGCATAATCAATTCTCATTCAAGATTTTGACCATATAAAACCAAGGTTGAAAATTTTGAAATAGGGATAATTTGTGGAGAAAGTACTTTTATATCAAAATATAAAATTTCGGTCATATGGTTCATCCTTGTATGCTCAAACTTTACACAAATAAAGTTTAATGTCTTATCTAGTTACTGTAAAGGATTGGGCTCAAACTCTTTCGTTTATTATGAGAAAAACATATTTTTTCCCAACAACGCATCTTTCCAAAATGCACATCTGTACTAAAATTAAGGTTACAGTACAATGGGGTGGCTCACCCATTGAAGCTTACACTTTTCAAAAATCATGTTTAATATCTTAGCTACGCACTGTAAAAAGTTGGGCTCAAAACGCATTCGTTTACTATGCAGACAATTCATTTTACTACGACTACGTAGCTGTGACAACATATATTTTGAACTCCAAATAACACCAAAACATTGCATTCCGCAAGAATGAGTTTAATCTCAATATAGTCATGAAACCAATACTAGTTACACAAACGAGTATCATGACATGATTTTGGTCAACATGCTTTGAACACTCTATTGTTTAATTATAATGTTGATTCACAAACTTTAAAAACAAAGAATCAACCTGATAAAGGTTTAGGGCCCGTTTGGTTTGTAAGTGGGTTTAGAATTGGATTTGAGTTTGGGAATGGTTTGAAGAAAAGTAGGAGAGAGAAAATATATTATATTTTATTATTTGATAAATAATATATAAGATAATTATAGTTTATTATTATTTTAATAATTATAAAATAAATATCTAAAACAAAAGTTTACTTTATTGTTATTTTAAGTGGCTATCAAAATTCATGGGCCCACTTTATGCTGAAACCAGTCCTTCTCATATGGAATCAATAAAACTACTATTTAAAGGCCTGTTTGGTTGGTTGGTGTCACCCTGTGCTGATTGGATTTGAGTTCAAGAAATTTGTTTGTTATACGGGAATGTAATTAAATGTGGGCCCGTGGAGTTTAAATAGTAGTTTTATTGATTCCATATAAGAAGGACTGGTTTCAGCATAAAGTGGGCTCATGAATTTTGATAGCCACTTAAAATAACAATAAAGTAAACTTTTGTTTTAGATATTTATTTTATAATTATTAAAATAATAATAAACTATAATTATCTTATATATTATTTATCAAATAATAAAATATAATATATTTTCTCTCTCCTACTTTTCTTTTAAACCATTTTCAAACTCAAATCCAATTTTAAACCCACTTACAAACCAAACGGGCCCTAAACTCCACGGGCCCACATTTAATTACATTCCCGTATAACAAACAAATTTCTTGAACTCAAATCCAATCAGCACAGGGTGACACCAACCAACCAAACAGGCCCTTAATCCTAAACAAGATTTTAGAAAACTATTCCTCATATTTCATGATGTCAAAATCATGTTAGCCAGTGCCAAAAAGGTGTACAGCTAGTTGTTACATAAATAGTGTCATAATGATCACAATTATACTATATATTTAAAAGGTAGAATTGCTGGGTCGGATGAACAGTGTGTCGGTTCATGGTTTAACGGTTGAGATGTACTAGATCAATGGGTTCGACGGTTGATATTTAGAGATTTACTGTTCATTCCAACTGTAGCAGGAACAGTGCACTCTATTCCTATTAGTACACTGTATTATATTTTACAAAACCCAGACAAACACAACATACACACATAAATACAATCCCAGAAAAATCTGGAACTCTCATTCATCTCCTCTATCTCAGCCTCCATCTAACCATCATCATCACCATCTTTAATTAGATTCAATCTTGAAAACCTTGCTATAAACCCTACCACTAAGACACACATGATCCAGAGATATCTCGCAATAAGCGAAAAACACACACACACGCGCGCAAAGTAAGTTTGCTTTTAAATTTTTTGTTTGAAGGGTTCTTCTTCTTCTTCCATTGATTCACTTTTTTTACAATATTTATTTTTTATAAATAGTCTTTTTTGGATTTTTTTAGTTTGAATTATAAATTGTAGGTAAACGGTGAAAGCTGTGAATGTTCAAGCAGAGCAGGTTAAGTAAGAGGGGAATTTATATTTGAAGATGAATCGATTAGGTACTGCTGTTGATGCTTATACAGAGGTATATATATAATTTTTTATAATTTTTTTGTTAATGTATAATATCGATTAGGTATTGATGCTTAAACAGAGGTGCTGCTATTGATGCTTATACAAGCTTATATATATCGATTAGGCGTTTGATGTAATGTCTAAACGAGTTTTTGGATTTTTCTTGCAAGCCATTAATTTGGTTCCTAAAGTTGTGATTTCATAGTCCTCATGGTCTTTGTTACACTTTGATTTAATATATAGTTTTAGTTTTCTTTTTATTTTTCGTATTTTTTTTTGCAGGTTACACTTGCAATCGTGGTTATGTATGTTTATCTTTTTTAGATAAATGATATTGTCTTAATAATTCAAAAAAGTAAGCATTTTGATCTTTTTTGTGATAAGAACAAATTTTAATTTGTGTTATTATGTTATTTGATTTGTAGGAACTTTTGAATAAGCTTTTTGACTTTTTAGGTATGTTTGTTGAATAAGCATTTATTATTTTAATATCTTCTTCTTCACATATAGATCTTCTTCGATTGGAATTTTGGGATACTTCGGAGTAGTATTTCTTTCAATTAATCACGTTGTTGTTGTTCATAATTGGAGGTTTGATTACAACTTGAACATACTAATAAGTTTTGTCTTTCTTATGATTCCGATCAACATCAAATTTTGAGGAAAAAAGTGAGGAATTATGGTTTAATTTAAGTTGTTGATATATGTTTTGAGTAGTTTATCTATGCATACTATATGTTTGATGAAATGCCTAAATGAAATGAAAATTTTAATACCACATATATCAAATCATGTCTAAGGTATGGCATTTCGGTGATACTTGAATTTTGTTTTGCTTTGCAGATAAGACCAGATAGACAAACTCTCTATTGGAGTGCAACACAGCCTAAAGACATAGAGTGTTTGGCGAGGCAGTTCTTACGCAATCCATATACGGTTACAATTTTGCATCCTTATAATCCATAGATGAAAGTATTTGTTCTTAGATTGTTCATTGTGTGCCAAGCATATAATTTACTCGGTATAGTCAGGATTTTTATTAAGGTATTAAGTTTATTGCCAGAATGATACCAATTATATTAGATGTTTTTTTTTTTAGTTTTAGATATATTTTAATCAATCTGATGCAGTTTTAAAGATTTATGTATAGTGCATATTAGTAAGTGATCAATAAAATGGCCAGTATAATATTTTCTTTGCAACTGTTTAATCTGATAAGGGAGCCATTAATGTTTGAATCTTTTAGCAAGGGTGATGAGCGTGTTGGTGTGAAAGCTCATGTTTGTACCCATGATTGAATCTGTTGCACCTGAAGTTTCTTTTTACTATTGATTCCATTATCCAATTATTAGACAATTCAGCATGAAAGTAAGTTACTTTACTCATGTTTGAATGTTTCATAAATAATCTTAAGACAATTAAGCTTTAACACGGTTTTTTATTTTTTATTTATTTTTTCCCCCTCATTGTTCCAATCGTTGTTGATTAATTTGTGAGGAATTCTGATATGCACGAGTGCAGAAAAGAGTTACCAGTGGCTTTGATGACTATTTCATCTCTCATTCACCTTGCTGCATTTGGAATCCTTGGGGTAATGTGCTAAGTCCTAAGCTGCTTTTTTTGTTGTAGAGTTTGATTTGTCCCTCAATGTACTAGGAACCGACACGCCTTTTGTTATGCAGGTATTGTCAAGGTACATATTGGAAAGACTATTTGGTCCGCAAGTGGCTGGTGTCACAAACGTTGATGGCATATTCTACACTGATCTTTTTCCCAATATGGTATCACTCTTTCTTATTCTTCACTTTTTCTCTAGCTGTAACTTAGTACTCCAACACTTCCCAAAATGAATCAATGACGTCACCTTTTTCGTTCTCTTTGCTTAACTTTATGTCTTGATTAAAAGAAAAATCACCTGTATGTCAGTGATATCAGAAGAATTACCATGTTGTCCTTTTTGTATGGTTTAGTAATTTAGACTTTTGTACTGAATATAAATCGAATTTCTGAAAAGTGGGTTTCTCTTTGTCTTATATTCAAGGTTGGTTCATTCTTGATGGCTGATTTGTTCCTGTTTTTAAAAGAGATATATCCAAGTTTTCCCCTGAATTAGCTGTCGGGTTGACAACAGGTTACGTAGGTAGTCTGACCAAATTTAGTGGCTGGAACCATCAACACTCACTGGGTTAATTATGCCGATATATATAGCCTGAAGGTACAATATTTTTTCTAATCAGTATGTCCAAGATTTAGTTTTTTATTAATGTGCGTGCATTCTTTAATTTTGATTGGTGGGTATGTTAAAGATCTTTTTTTTATCACTCTCTATTCATGGGTATGTTAAAGATTTAAAATTTATTCAATGGGTATGTTAAATATATCCATTTTATATGTGTTACGTTTAGACTATGATGTGTAGGTTACATTCGTGATCATTTTGTAATCAATATGATATGGCTGCTATTGATTTGAGTGCTGGATTTACGGAACCGAAATACGAGTCATGTTAGATTTTATTGAATTGAAACTGTAGGACTGGAACCGTTTAGTTCGAAGCAAAAAAACAGGGTGATTAAAATCTGATTCTCACCCCATTTATATGTTTTCTCAATATAATCTGTTTTTGCTATAGGGGCATACGAAATGAGCAAAACTTATTGTTTAATCATATTCGGTTTTGTAGTATGGAGAAACACCATTGCACATGGCTGCGAAGAATGGTTTATCTATTAATTAGGACAATGTGACATGACTACATTGGCATGCTTTTCATCTCATCAGTAGATATAATACATATTAATAATGAGTTGTAGCAATATGATCACTGTTTAATATCTTTGTAGTCACTTTTGAAATTGTGCCTCTGATTGTTATGTGAAACAGTGAGAAAGTTGCATAGTGATAGGATAGCTTTTGAATAAACATCTCAATTTTCTTCATTTTTCTTGATTATTGGCTGATAATTTAACTTGGTGGCATTTTTTTATATGGTTTTTGCTTTTACTCAGTTAGATTCTAATGTTCTTTTTGTAGGATTAAATGGCAAGTGTTAGGTGTAGGATTGTGTTTGCGTGTGTAGGGTTCAGCCGATAGCTCATTGCGTGTGTTTGCGTGTGTAAGGAAATGGCACGATACAACCCGTACTCGAAGAGGATGCTATATAAGAGCATAAAAGGAAAAAAGAATCGAAAAATTTTCTACTTGAATAATTAAAAAGTTGAGTACTGTAAAAGAGGTGACCAAGAGGTAATTGCCTTTGCTTCGTGTATATAGCTATTTAAAGCCTTTAGTAAATTGTATATCCATGGAAATACCTTAGATATTGACGTCTTGGCAGGCACACTTTCAACCTCTCGAACAATTCGAAACACGAATTATGGGAGGCAATTGAGAAGCTACTAATAGACAAGCAAGTGTGAGAGAGACCTGAAATAACGGCTTTACAGATGACGACCGAGATTCAATACACCTACAACACCATGGAACAACACACGGGTTGCCGCCTTCAGAACCTATAGCAAGTTTATGACAAGGTAAATATGTAGTTTTTGTAATTGGACTTGCATACTCTGTGTTACAAAGCTCATGTTTGGTGTATTAGTTGCCTACCGTAACTCATGGCAATAAACAACATTACCTTAGGTATTACTTTGATCTCACTATACATCATATAACTTTTTGAATTTGAGTTATATGCATGTGCCAACGAGGTTGACGTTTTGGACTGCCAATGTGTATAACAATTCAACACAACGCTTGGACTGATTTATTGTTTATTAGAAGTATTTGACCATTTGTTGGATATCAGAAATGCATCGATAGTGTCAAATGGTTAGGAGACACTCTGGTGCTTAAATAAATTCTGGGCCTAAATTTCCCAGCAATGAAGTTAGTTAATGATACATATTATGGGATATCCTAGAAAAGGAATTACAAATTTATTAGCATACAAATGTAGTATTTCCTTTGTGAAACAATGTTGGAAACATATGGTTTGTTTCTTACTTTTATATATCCTTTATGTGAATAAATGCAGGCGGTCATTGCCATTGTTGCTCATCCAGATTCGGTGCAATTGTCGTATATCCAAGAAGACTACCGCGCATTGTATTCGGAAGACTTGCTTAAACGTTTGTAATGTGCTACATCTGTCATGTTTAGGTTGAATAGTTTTTAATGTGTACAAATTACTAATGTTTATAATAAATCAACTTATGATAATGTCTTTATAAATCATTTGTTTTATACCAACGGGCTTCACAAGATGTGTTAATCATAGCATCCCGCAGCAACGCGCGGGTTTCCCCGCTCGTTCCTTTCAAAGCAAAGGCAAATTCATTTTAGTTTCTTTGACACAAATAGGAATAAATTATGTCACCCATGAAGCTTAAATAATACAAGTAATCACGATCAACTGAACGATTAATACCAGCTAAGTGATTTTCATATCTCTTTCAAAATCGAACATACAAATTCCCAAAATCGCATTTACATATTCTCTTATATGATATCATAATTTCAAGAAAAGTTGCAATCAAAAAATGTTTATTTATTCAACAACGCAACATGTATGTATATTATCTTTTACTATACAAGAGTTGAGATCAATATAGAACTCATATTTGTCATAGAACAAATGAACAATCATAACCCTCCATTTTTTATCTAAATTAATACAAAATCATTTTCCACCTTTTTTTTTAAAACAACATATCTTACAAACGGTAAATCTTCAAAATATAAAAAATACAACATCGTGACGAGAATTAAATTATCTTTCTATAGATATGCACTTTTACATATTTTCGACAAACATTTTTTTCAAAAATTCCGTCCGAAAAAATCATATATGATTTTTACGAATCATATATGATTTTAAAAATCATGTATGATTCGATTTTACGAATCATATATGATTTTTACAATCATATATGATTCTCAAAAATCATATGTGATTCGTAAAATCGAATCATATATGATTTTCACAAATCATATATGATTTTTGTTGACCGAAATTTTGAAAAAAAATTGTTAAAAATATATAGTAGTGCATATCTATAGAAAGATAATTTAATTCTCGTCACGATGGTATAATTTTTATCGCGTAACGATTAACGGTTTGCGAGATATTTAATTTTTTAAAAAAGGGTGAAAGTTTATCATAATAAAAAAATGAATTGCTATTATTTGTTGATTGGATCTATGGTAAATTTTGGTTCTATATTGAACTTTTGCCTACTATACAATCACTAAAATAAGTTGCAACCAAAAACTTTTCATCTAATAATGCACAATAACACATTCGTTTTTCCACACACAAAGAAAACTTACCCAAATTACCCCAAACTTATCTTTATTCTAGCCTAAATCAATTAGACATGTAAAAGATGGGGAGCAGATCAAGTCAAATTGGAGCATCCTAATTGATTATTTAAGGTCGTTGACTTGTAGATTTATCTATCATTCAAATACAGAAATTGTCGAAATTATTGTATACCCAGTTACATACTCATTATATAACTCATTGACAACCTTTATTATTACATTTTAAATTCCATTAAGCTTTGTACTATAACCAGTTATTGTTCATGCCATGTTTTAAACAATCACAGGAAGATACAAAAAATACAACATAGCAAATATTTTCATTAAACTAGTATATTGTTCATGCTAAGCCAATGTCGTCATATAAATAATTAAAGGAGGATACATCATATATCCAAAAGGTAATGCAAATATTCCCATAAAAGTTTGAAAACACAATTTGCAGTTAATTTATTTGTCTTCAATAGAACACTTATGTTTTATAACAAAAAGAGTCTGTCTTAAGATTGTTGTATATATTACGTGTATATTGCTATTAGAGACAAATAAACCGTAACATGAAAACATATAAGTGTAAAGAATGATACCATAAACCTTTAGCGTGTATAGACTCAAAGAACACAAATAAGGAAAATGTTGAGGTCTGTGATGCTCACAGTTTCCTTAAGACAGATTCGTCTTCTCCACGGTGCTTGAGAATCGTGAACGTCTATCTCCCAGGATACACAACAACGGATAACCACGTTAGCACAAACGAGTTATCAAGGCGAACCAAAACCGTGCCTTCCCTCTATTACGAACCGGATACACAAGAAATATGAATGGTAACACAAAAAGAGATGAGTGATGAGTTGTGTATTTTTTCGGTGTCTTTGAAATGTGAGAATAACTCTCAATTTATAAAGAATAGGGGTATGAGAAAAAGGTCACAATTAATTTATACAATTAATTTCAATAATGTACCATGAATGAAAATAAAACCACAAATTTAATTTTATTTTCAATTCACATTAGTATTCATAATGACATTATCAATTGTCATTCAACCATATTGACCACATTTTTCCAACACTATGTTATTTAGCTCTTTTGTCTGTGTGAAATAGCTATTACCAATGGAACTTTTCCAATTGTTTATTAAGAAGTGTGTGAACCTCTTTCCTCTTTCCATGCATCTTTTTCATTGTTAAATACTATAGATTTATAGATGTTATACATTATAAATATAATCAAACAATATCTTGATTCTTTACAAAGATTGGATGGATGATTTATTAATAAACGTTAAAAAACTAACTTTTCACTTAAGCAATACTCGTATAAAATAATATATATTTGGAAACAAAAAGGTTCAAAGTACCCGTACAAAAGAGTAACGAACTAACGATTTTAAAACTATTTTTTATTTTAATAAGATGAAGTACGTGACATATATATTGAATTATTGGTCTTGTCATATAACGAATCATGTACGTGTATCCATTGCAGCTCGTCCAGAAGCTTATGTTATCAGTGTTTAAATATTATCCTCAAAATCGCAAAAGCCATCTTTGATTAAAATGTAGGTTTAGTTCTTTCAACTTGGAAAATGGAGGCCTAATCTTTGTTTGAGAACTATTGCAGACACGAATAATTGCACAACAAAGTTTTTCGCAGAACTGTTACGTACTTACGTGCACATTCAAAATTGTAATAACTGCGCTTGTAATTTAGCCGAAACAATTTTTGCAATTTACGTTATTCACAACAACAAAAAATATAACTATATGTACTTACATAGAAAAGGGAAGGAACACAAACGAACATATATAGAACAAATAACGCATACGAAGATACAACGAACCAAGCATGCATGTTTAGTCATAAAATGGTAACTAATTGTTACTATCATAATTAGTTGTTTTTTAACATTGTGCTTTCATACTTTTGGTGGTGTTTGTTTATTAAATTTATTAAGCCGGAAAAGAGAATCTTGATTTGACTCATTCAAGGGTCTTCTTAATCAGTTAATTGGTGGTCCAGATCCAATCAGAGTTTAGAATTTTGTTTATCTTATTAAGCTTTAGTAACTACTACTAATGAATAATTAATAATGTCTATTTCAATGACACACTTGTTGCTTATAAAAATAGCGGCAGTACTTAAATGACATTTCAGTTTTTTGTTGAAAAGGAGATAATATTCAACAATATTGGCTTATTTACATCTACAATGACAGGATATCATAATTAACAGGAGGTGATAATTTGACATATTTAAAATTATCAGATGATGTTATATTATATTTAACGATTTAAACGAGTAAAATAGTTAACTTTTGGATGAAAAATAGGGGCAACGAAAATTTAAAAAAAACAGGATATCATAATTAACTTTTTTAGTGAAAATTTAAAAAAATTCAGTATGTTAAGATATGGAGCAGCCCACAATCATCTTTAATCATGTTTAAAGATTCTGTTTAATTGATCATTGATGGTTCATGGTTGTATACTAGTGTAAGCCCAGATTAATCACCCGGCCCATTATTTAGGCCTTGTTCCAATGGCGGATGTTTTATTTCCTAGGTCCACATAAACTACTTTTTTGTTGGAAGCAGCAATTCATTAAGAGAAAAAAAAACTAATTCATTAAGAGAAAAAAAACTTACACCTCACAAAAAGAGCAGAGAAAAACCATACATAAGGAGTAGGGGTGAGCAAACGACCTGAACGGACCGGACAGACCGAGACCGGACCGGACCGACCACATTCGGTCCGGTCATCGGTCTATGCATTTGGGCTAATTCGGTTCTCGGTCCGGTCGGTCCGGACCACAAACCGACTATTTTGGCTTTAGTAGACTCCAAACGGTCCGGTCCGACCGAGACCGGACCGGACCGGACCGACCACATTCGGTCTCGGTCTCGGTCCCGGTTTTTACCTTAATTCGGTCTTCGGTCTTGTCGGTCCGGTCCGGTCCTGGACCGATGCTCACCCTTACATAAGAGTGCAAGGTGGAGTCACCAACAACATGTTATTCGTCAGTCACTTTAACGTCACTTCATCATCTTTTCAATAATACACAAATAATTAAACATCCTCACAACAAAAAAACCAATAAAATTTTGTAGATCCTACAATACACCCACAAAAAATACCTCACTCACTCAAAAAAAGAAAAAAAAAAATGGCACCAGTTGGTGCAATGGCTGAAAACCCTATGGCGAATGTTTGGCGGGACACTCCTTGCAGAACAACGTGTTGTTCGTGCTTTATCGGTACAAATGGCAGACGAAAAATATTCCTCTGAGCACTCTAACAGACTCCAAATAGGAGGTAGAACAAAAAAACACCAAAGCAAAAAAATTACACAGCCATAATATGAAATTAAAGAAAACAACTAGAAGGTGTTGTGATCCATGAAGACTACTCCAAGCTTAGAACACCTACCGGAGATCCAAAGCGATGTCGGCCTTTGAATTTGGCCAAAGACATCCTCAGTCAAGATAGTAACAGCCACATTACGAGGATAGTGAATCAACTTATTACGCCACTTCCATATGGACCAAATAGACAACTCTAAAAGCCTTTGAAGCTAAAGCATTACCAAAAATCTGTATATCATCAGTAACAATGTCAGTAAAAGGAAGTGATGAAAGATTACAACCCCACCAACTGCCCATTTTAGCCCACACGAGTTTCACCAAATGGTAATGAGAAAAAGTATGCACCACTGTTTCCAAAACAAGGTTACAAAACGAGGAGAAAGAAATGAGAGAGAAATTATATATATTAACTAAAGATCGAGCAACAGTTGCATTACAACCATTAATTGCCAACTTTCACAAGTTGGCAAAAATAGTCCCTGAGGTTTAAGTGTCGTTGCAAACTAAGTCTAAGTTGGCAAAAATAGTCCCTAAAGTTTAAGTGTCGCTGCAAAGTAAGTCCTTTATAGCAATTTGGCAAAAATAGTCCCTATCCAAATTCACGGCTACAAAAGCAATCCCGCTGCATCGCGCGGGTTCCCACACTCGTTAAAACTAAATTACCAAAATGAACCATTTTTGTATCTCATATATAGATATGAACTTTTTCTCTCCGGTTTACGAAAATGGCCTAGGCGCACCCCAAACCAAGGGCACCCGTTACTATCAAGCGCACCTATGTAATATTTCAGCATAATGTCATTGCATCTTAGTGAGGGGCACAAGAGATGGAGCACTTAGGTGCTTGTTTTTTAAGTAAGAGACACAAGAGGTGGAGCACTTGGTTTTTTTTTTTTTTTTTCTTTTTCAACAAATTTGCTTTTTGTTTCTTTAAGTGAGAGTCACAAGAGTTGGGGCACTTGTGTGCGCTTGGATTTTTTGTTTTAGGTGAGGCACATTAAATGAGGAGCACATGAGGCGCACAAGAGTTTCAAGTGCTCCTAACATTGTCTTTTAGTTAGGCGCACAAGAGTTTCAAGTGCTCCTAACATTTTATACTGAGAAATTGAATCGCACCGGTGAAAATGTGTAAATGCCCTCACCTGAATGAGCTTTGATGAGCCACATATTTTACATCCAACGGATAATTGAGAGAAAGTTCATTTTGGTAAGATTATTGTGATGATTCGTTTAAGAAATTTTCTCAAAAAAAATCACTTTTAACGTGATTCTTCGCCAACGTCCAGTCTTTACTTCAATTCATAGAAAATGCAATATGGTTTATCATCATTCAGATTATGCATATAGTGTTGGAAAAATTGGTCAAATTGTGGTTTGAATGACAATTGATAGTCATCAAATGTACTAATGAGAAGTTAATGTGTGGTCAAATGTAACGGCCGAATTAACTACTTGTTCATGACTCAATAGTAGGATTAATTGTATTATTAATCCGACCTTTTTTTCTTTACATCTTCTCCTTATAAATTGAGTCTTACTCTTTTATTTTGATTCACACCCAAAATCACATAACTCATTCCTCTCCTTTTGTTGTTGATCTCGATGTTGATTCATTTGTATCGGTTCGTAATAGAGGGAAGGCACATTTTGGTTCGCCTTAATAACCCGTTTGTGTTAACGGGGTTATCCGTTGTTGTTGTATCCTGGGAGATAGACGTTCACGATTCTCAAGCACCGTGGAGAGGACGAATCTGTCTTAAGGAAACTGTGAGCATCACAGGCCTCAACATTTTCCTTACTTGTGTTTTTTGTGTCTCAACAATTGAAAGATTTACGGTATCATTTCTCTACACGTTTATATTTTATGTTATGGTTTGTTCGTCTCTAATAGCAATACATCGAGTCGTTGAAATTTGTTTCCCGTTATCAAATTCATTCATGTGGGGGATTGTTGAAAAATATGGTCAATATTTAGGTTTGAATGACAATTGATGGTCATCAAATATACTAATGGGGCTTTAGAGCAAGATTAATGTATGGTCATATGTAACAACCTATTTAATTCTATGTTCATGAGCCATTAGTATAATTGATTATGAGAGTTAATTGGACCGTTTTCTTTCATCCTCCTCACTTATATATTGAGAGCTTTTCTCCCATTTTATTACACCAGAATATACAAAATTCATCACTCCTCTCCATTTGTGTTACCATTCATATTTCTTGCGTATCCGATTCGGAATAGAAGGAATGCACGGTTTTGGTTCGCCTTGATAACCCGTTTGTGCTAACGGAGTTATACGTTGTTGTATTTGGGAGATAGACGTTCACGATTCTCAAGCACCGTGGAGAGGACGAATCTGTCTTAAGATTGTAGGTAATTATTAGATGTATTGCTATTAGAGACGAACAAACCATAACATAAAATATAAACGTGTAGAGAAATGATACCGTAAATCTTTCAATTGTTGAGACACTAAAAACACAAGTAAGGAAAATGTTGAGGCCTGTGATGCTCACAGTTTCCTTAAGACAGATTCGTCCTCTCCACGGTGCTTGAGAATCGTGAACGTCTATCTCCCAGGATATAACAACAACGGATAACCCCGTTAACACAAACGGGTTATCAAGGCGAACCAAAATGTGCCTTCCCTCTATTACGAACCGATACAAATGAATCAACATCGAGATCAACAACAAAAGGAGAGGAATGAGTTATGTGATTTTGGGTGTGAATCGAAATAAAAGAGTAAGACTCAATTTATAAGGAGAAGATGTAAAGAAAAAACGGTCGGATTAATAATACAATTAATCCTACTAATGAGTCATGAACAAGTAGTTAATTCGGCCGTTACATTTGACCACACATTAACTTCTCATTAGTACATTTGATGACTATCAATTGTCATTCAAACCACAATTTGACCAATTTTTCCAACATATAGGACACTCACAAATGTTTTATAGAGAGCAGTAGGAATTGGACATATTTTACATTATAGTGCGTACAAATGGAAGTTTCTTTTTTATATGAGTGTATGCTAGGATAATAATATTGATCCATGATGTATATATAACCCTAATTTTATGTTGCCAGTTCTCTTTAATACGTGTTTTCTTAATACTTTATATATATATATATTTATATATATATATATATATATATATATATATATATATATATATATATATATATATATATATATATATATATATATATATATATAGAGTAAGGATCCAGTAAGAAGTAAATTAAAATAAGAAGTTGTGAGAAGTGACCAAAACCACGCATTTTAGATGCAACGACTTGCATTGGATGCATTTCTATTCATATAAATGCAACATCTTGAGTTTCGAAAGTTAATTTGATGTATAGATGGTGCAAATTGATTTTCATGATTTTGGCACGTGCAGAGGAACAAAAAACAAGAGAAATCATGAAATGCATCTAATATACGTATATGCATCTAATTAAAAGCTAGAAAACGCATTATTGTGCGTTATAATGCATCTAAGATTATAGGGATGCATCTAATTTAGGTCGATGCATCTTGGATTTGCGGTTATAGTTCTTCTTATTCCTTCTTATTTTAAGTAATCTTCTTATTTGATTCTAACTCTATATATATATATATATATATATATATATATATATATATATATATATATATATATATATATATATATATATATATATATATATATTCTAAGTTTACAAATGTGTAATTAGTTAATGTTTGTTGGTGTTGTGTGAATTCGGGGTTTTATGAGCTAAAACTGATTATGTTTATAGTAAAGAGGTGATCCTTTAGTCGTCGCAGTTTAAAGAGTTAATTATTTATTTGGTCATTATATGGTTTATACTAATTTGCATCTTTCGTCCGTGATGGTAAATGATTCGAATAGTTCTTAGTTGTTACAAACTATTATAAAAATAATTAGTGGTCACATGAACACTATTGATGACGTATAGTCTATATTGGGGTCAAGAACCCAACTAAAGTCCAATACTAACGAGCCCAGCACGAACTGGGCTAAACTGATAAGTGTTTGGGCTCACGAAGGCTCAAACCCAAATCTATTTACGGAATAGATATCGGTTATCTCCTAATGAGGGAGATAATCATTCCCCAACCGACTTAGGCGGGATACGCCGAAGGTTGAGGAACACGGAACCAACAAGGATTCCGTGTGTATATAAAGGGAACCCAATCCCTCGTTAAAGGTACGACTTACAAACCCTAATTCTCCTTTAACCCTAAACCGATTACTTACTCTCACGCCGGAGGATAATCGTGGGAGACAATCCCACAATAAGCCTAACGGTGTTTTCTGTCTCTTAGTGCGCAGGTCTCAAGCAACTATCATCAATTGGTACGAGAGCCGGAGCCCAAACAAGGAACGCCCATCTTTTGTATCAACAAGTGGCGCCATCCGTGGGACCATTCACTAAGAACTAAGAACTAGAATGACGAAGCATGGAAATCAGCGATCGCAAACAGACCTTACCGGAAAGAAGCCGCACGTCGGATCAGCTTCCAAGCAAACTTCTGGGACAACCAGTGTTGCTAAAAACCAGGGATCAGGCCAGGATTTAGTTTTCCCTCTGGTGTAACCACGCTCGGGGACAACCCAGGGCCACGGCAACCACGCTAAGCGCAGGAGATCCACTGCGCACTCCTTTTGCCACCCCATTCCAAACCGTAGTGGAGACAAACTTCACAAAAGCACCTGATGCGCCCGATAAAAATAAGGGTATAGTGGTGGAAACCGATACTCCTACTCTAGAAGGGGTTGTGTCGAAACTAGCGCCAGACGAGTTCGTATCACAAAACTACAAAACCTTGGCCGCTCATGCAAAAGGAGACAAAGAAAAGGTCAGGTCGAAATCTGCATGCTCGACTCGATTTCGGCCCGGAGTTTGAGACATCTCCATCGCACCGTCAGAAGGAAAAGCGCGGGAGGGAAAGTCGCCGACCCCCAGTTTTTAACAGAATTGGGAAGAGAGTTGAGGATGATGAAACATCCAACTCACAGCATCTGGAAGGAAGTGAGGAGGATGAACGGCGTACCAGTATCCACACCAGACTTGGTAGCCGCAGAATACAGGACAGACTTGGGCGACGATACTCCCCAAGTGAAAGTGCAAATTCTGAGGACAGTCGGCGCAAACGTCGAAGGAGGGAAAATTCATCCTCTGGAAATTCCTCGGACAACGAGGATAGTGAAACTGGACACTGGAAGTCCATAAACAGATATAATGACCAGGAGGATGACGATATATCTCTCCATGGCGCCGTCAAAAGGTGGATGCGTTCACTCGACGCATCAGTGATTTCTCAGAAAACAAAAGGAGGCGCATGCCTGCCAACGTGAAAACCTATGACGGAACAGGTGATCCTGATGATCACCTAAAAATTTTCGAATCGGCCGCTATAATTGAAAACTGGCCACAACCTGTATGGTGCCACATGTTCAACTCCACACTAGTGGGAAATGCACGGAACTGGTTCAGCAAGCTTCCACGCAGAAGCATCAATGGTTTTGAGGAATTGAGAAAGGCGTTTCGCCTAAACTTTACTCAGCAGAAGAAGTGCGCTAAAAATCCTGTCGAACTCGCCAGGGTAAAGCAGCGCCAGGGAGAATCTACAAGCGCATTCATGGAACGCTTCAAAGATGAATGCATGCAAGTTAAAGCATGTCCTGAAGTGCTAAATATCTCAGGTTTCATGAATGGGATTAATAACCCAGAACTCATCAAGAGGTTGAACGACAAGATTCCCGAAACCTTTGATGAACTCATGAAACGCTCTCGGTCCTTCGTCCAGGAGAGGCGCCGCGGCGGATAGCAAAAGAAACTACTCAAACTATCGGTCACAGAACAACACGGGAGACAATCCACGACCGGTAGCAAATAATAAGAGCTATCGCAGTCAGGGGAGCGGAAGGGACTATGACAGATACACCCCGCTGACCAAGACTCCAAAGGAAATACTCGCAACAGAAGGTGCGAACTTTCCAAGACCGCCACAAATGCGCACTCGAGAGGATCGGCGCACCGGGAGTGGATACTGTGACTACCACGCACAGAAGGGCCACACTACTAACGAATGTGTCCAACTGCCCCAGCTCATTGACAAAATGGTTAAAGAGGGCAGATTGGACTATTTGGTCAAAAACATTAAGGAAGGAAAGGATAGACAGAAGAGTGGGAACAAGAAAGAGAGACCCAAGGACAAGGCCGACACCATCTACATGATACAATCATGGCAGCGGGTCACTAGGCAGAAGGTCAGCCAGGAGTTTTCTCGTGAAAGTGAAATCTCTTTCCTCACCTTAACTGCGGACAACGCAGTAGTAGAACCACTCACCATTGAGATTAGTGCGGGGGGTCACGACATCCACCGCATGTACGTTGATGGTGGAGCATCTGCGGACATCGTGTATGAGCACTGCTTCAAGCGACTGCGGCCTGAAATACGCAGTCTGTTAAGCCCGGTCAGAACGGCGCTGACTGGTTTTACGGGTGAAAAGATATGGCCAATGGGGCAAATACGATTACTAGTCAGCGTTGGTGATGAAGAACACTCCGCGACGGCCTGGATGGAATTTATGGTGATCAAATCCCCTTCGCCATACAATGGCATTATCGGACGACCAGGGATATCAGCCATTCGAGAGCAAGATCGTCTACAGCACATGGGATGCTTAAATTCCCAGTGGAAGGTGGCATTGTCACTCTCTACAACGCTACTGTGCCACACAGAGAATGTAACACGGTTGCAGGCGAGACGGCACCTATCCCAGAACAATGCGTAGCCAAAACTCCAAATCTGAAGGTAGCAATTCATCCCGATTACCCCGAACAGGAAATATCGATAGGAGGATCGCTGTCGGACAACGGCAAAGTAGCTGTGTGCGCACTCTTGCAAAAGAACTGGGACATTTTTGCATGGGAGACAAAACACATGACCGGGTGCCACGCCAATCACGTAACATAAGCCGAGAATCCGACAAGGATACTCACCAATACGCCAGAAGAAGCGCGGCCAAGCTCCAGAGCGCGCGCAAGCGATTCTGGCAGAGGTACACAAACTTGTGGATGCGGGGATTATGCGTGAAGTCTACTACCATGACTGGCTTTCTAACCCCGTAATGGTCAAAAGAGCAACGGTAGTCGGGCGAATGTGCGTGGACTTCACAGACCTCAATAAAGCATGTCCACAAGATCGCTATCCACTACCGAGATAGACTGGAAAGTAGAGTCTTTGTGTGGATATCCGTTAAAGTGCTTTCTCGACACATACAAAGGATATCATCAAATCCAAATGGCTAAGGACGACGAGGAAAAAACAACCTTTCACAAAAGCCAAGGAGTCTACTGTTACATAAAAATGCCCTTTGGCTTGAAGAATGCAGGCGCCACCTACCAACGGTTAGTAGATACCGCATTCGACAAACAGGTGGGCCGCAACCTAGAGGTCTATGTTGATGACCTGGTCATAAAGAGCCATACTAAAGATGAGTTAGTGCGCGACATGGAAGAAACATTTAGGACACTCAAAGAGATAAATATGAAGCTCAATCCTAAAAATGCACCTTTGGCGCTGAAGGCATGTTTCGGATACGATAGAACCTCGATGGCATAAAGCCATGTCCAGAAAAGACCAAGGCTGTCATCGAACTTCCTTCACCGCGCACGTTGAAGGAGATCCAATCTCTCAATGGAAAGCTAGCCGGTCTTAATAAGTTCCTGTCCAAGTCAGCAGACAAGTCTCTACCTCTCTTCAAAACACTCAAGAAGTGTATAAAAAAGGGAGATTTTTGTTGGACTACGGAGGCAGAAGAAGCCTTCGCACAGCTTAAACAACACCTGGCGACACTCCCTACACTTGTAGCACCCCGACCAGGGGAAAAGTTGATCATGTACTTATCTGAAACTCATGGAGCAGTCAGCGTAGTGCTACTCACGGATAGGAACTCAGTACAAACTCTAGTGTACTTTGTAAGTAAAGCACTCAAGAAAATAGAGATGAACTATAGCGCAATGGAAAAGTTGGTCCTAGCATTAGTATTCGCCGCCAAACGGCTGCGCAGGTACTTCCAAGCGCACCCGATAGCAGTGATCACAGACCAACCGATCAAGCAAATCATCTCCAAGCCTGACGCATCAGACGATCGCAAAAATGGAGTGTACTTCTAGGTGAGCACAACATCTCCTACAGACCACGTACTGCAGTAAAAGGATAGGTACTAGCAGACTTCATCATCGAAAAACCGACACCGATGCCGCACCCGCACCAAGCAAGAAGGAATTGCTAGATCCATGGATCTTGTTCACAGATGGATCCTCATGCGTTGATGGGTCGAGAGCAGGGCCTTATTCTCACAAATCCGGAGGGAATGGAATTCACTTACGCGACTGCGTTTCGAATTCTACAGCGACAAACAATGAGGCGAGTATGAAGCTCTAATCGCCAGACTACGCATTGCAGCCGAATGGGTGTACGTAACCGGAAGCGAATGTGGATTCCCGGCTAGTAGCCAACCACGTGTTAAAGTACGTGGCTAAAGAAGAAAATATGATTCAGTATCTCGACAAGACCAAGGCACTAATCAAAGGCTTTGACAGGTTCACCATCAAGCAAGTCCCTAGAGGGGAAAATCGAAAGGCAGATGCACTGAGCAAGATCGCATCAACAAGCTTTGCACACCTGTCAAAACAAGTGCTGGTGGAAACGCTGAAAAGCAAATCCATCTCAGAAATGGAAGTCTCCACGATAATGGAGGAGGAAGGTCCTACATGGATGACACCGATAGCGGAATTTCTAAGCAAAGGAGCGTTACCCCAAGAGCAGAAGGAAGCCCGCAGGATACGGCGCACAACACAGAGGTTCGAACTTCGAGACAACATACTGTACCGACGCTCCTTCTTGCAACCATGGCTCCACTGCGTTGGTCCCCTACAAGCAAATTACGTACTGCAAGAAATCCACGAAGGTTCATGCAGCATGCACTCAGGACCACGGTCCGTGGTGGCACGCGCCTTGAGGTCAGGATACTACTGGCCAACCATGCACCGCGATGCGCGTGACTTAATAAGGAAGTGCAACGATTGCCAAGTTCATAGACCCGTCCCGCGCCGACCACAGCACGAGCTAACACCAATTACAGCACCATGGCCATTCTACAAGTGGGGTATCGACATTGCAGGCCCTTTCCCTGTCGCAGCCGGAGGGTTAAAATTCCTCATAGTCGCCATAGACTACTTCACCAAATGGATCGAAGCAAAGGCAGTAGTAACAATCTACCTGGAGAAATCATCTCGGACAACGAGAAACAATTCTGCGACAATCCTTTCAAGGACTGGTGCGAGAAATTGAAAATCACACAGCACTTCGCGTCAGTCAAACACCCACAAACCAACGGCTTAGAAGAACGGGTGAATCGAAGCCTGGGTGAAGGAATTAAGGCACGCCTGGACAAGCACAAAGGAAGGTGGGTGGAAGAACTATCGCATGTTCTGTGGGCGCACCGCACTTCAATCAAAACCAGCACAGGGGACACCCCTTTCTCTCTAGTCTATGGGACGAAGCAGTCATACCACCAAAATCGGAATGCCAACTATCCGCGACCGCCAAATCAATGTGGCAACCAATGACGACGAGCGACGTATCGACTTAGACCTGCTAGAAGAAAGGTGCGAACGCGCAGCTATACGTTAAGCAAAATCAAAGTCAAGGATGAAGGGATACTATGACGCTAAAGTGCGAAGCTTTTCATTCAGACCAGGTGACTTCGTTTACCGCGCCAATGATGCGAGCCACGCAGAAGACACAAGTAAGCTTGGACCAAAGTGGGAAGGACCCTATGAGGTTACTGAAGCATTAGGAACCGGCGCGTACAAGCTACGAGGCTTGGATGGGCGTGAACGCCACGCGACATGGAACATCTGCAACCTCAAGAGGTGCTACCTATAGGAATGGCTACGGCCCATACAGCACGCTCCTACACTTTATTGAAGTGCCCAACAGACATCTATGTATTTATTTTTTGTTTTCCTTAGTCTAATGTCTTACTTATTTCTCATAAAAACTTGCAAGTATTAATAAAACGTTGCAGTTTCTAGCTAACTCTGCGACACATTTCAATTTGTTATTTCCATATACTTTATGTCTTAACATTTTTTATCCTTTCTTGCCTACATGGCGTGCATGCACTTACAAAACCCACGATGGTAAAAGGATGAGTAAACCTACTAAATGACTCGTTGAGTAAGAGGGTTGCAAACCCATCAACATCGGATCATGTATCCTTGTTAAACACCTTATTCACAAGACGTTGGAATAAGTATGGTGCGCATCCCACGACGAACGCGCAACTATGCATATGGTGCGCGTTTAACAACATAAGGAATCAACACGCTTGGTTCTTTGAGATGATATTTACAGTACGCTGCATATCACATCATACACGATTATGACACTATTACTTAGAAACTATGTTTAAGTATACTATGATCTTCATACATGACTATGAATTTCTCATATTATTTGCGCTTGTGTACAAATTGGATACTACGACAAATACATCTTTTACGCAAAGATAGACAGACAAGTACGCACATTACAAGCTGCAAGAAATATTAACACACACTGGGCAAAAGGAGATTTTTATTAATGACTACGTTATTACAAAGGATGTTCATAAACATAAGATCCTATATACTCTTAGATCGCTCCAGTGATGAGGTCCCTACGCGGCTTGCAGAATCTCCACTCTCGCTAAGCCTCTTCAACAAGTCCGAGTCTTGGCAAGACACAGTGGCAACACTCACTGGCACCCCGTCAGACCTTGGAAGATGAGCTTCACCAACCCCGCACAAAATTGCTTTACCCTTAATACCTTCCTTTTTCACAAGTCTGGTAACATGCGCTTCCAACACTTCCTTCAAAGACATTTCTTTCTTTAAAGCAAAGGGATTCAGAATGTCCCTGGGGCGAGCAAAAATAGGCACCTGAAGCTGAGAGACATCGGGCTTTAAGAAATAGTCTGGCTGTGCTTCTGCATCATCAGTACGATGGCGCGCTAAGGTCAACCCTTCCATAATAACAGTTATAGGATAATCCTGGTCGCGCTCCATTTCAGCGATCATGGGAAGCTCTAAGGGCTCGTTTGGTTCGCAGAATGTTTTTGACGGAATTGGAATCTGTTTAAGGAATTGGAATGTGAAGGAATGGAATGTTAGAAATTGAAATCCTTAGGATTTAAAATCTGGCGGAATTGAAATCTGCAAATACTAACGCATGTTTGGTTGGAAGAATGAAATGAGAAAAAATAATTATATTAAAATATTTAAAATTTAATTTTAGTTTAAGATTAATAAACTAAATATTATTTAATAAATAAATTACTTATCAAATTATAATAATAATTTTTTCAATAATATTATATAAACTAATATATTAAATAAATAATTTTTTATATAAAATAAAATTGTATTTTTTAAAGTATAAATTAAAAAAGTAAGCTATAAATAAATTATATTTAATTTAAAAAAAAAATTAATATAATAATAATAATTTTTTTTAAATAAATAATAATTTATATTCAATTTTAAATAAATAATAATTTTTAAATCTTAATAACATGGTTGTTTATAAAAAAAATAATAGTAACAATAATAATTAAATGATCGTTTATAATAATAATAATAATAATAATAATAATAATAATAATAAAAATAAAATAAATAAATAAAATAAATAAAAATAATAAAAATAAAATAATAATAATAATTAAAATATAAAATAAAAATAAAATAAATAAATAAATAAAATAAATAATAATAATAATAATAATAATAATAATAATAATAATAATAATAATAATAATAATAATAAAGATAATATGAATTCCATGGAATTGTAAACAATCCTTCTCATATTGCAATGGAATGTTGAATTCCATATATATGGGATTTTGAAGGAATTTCATTCCATTCCGTTTGCCAACCAAACACAGTAAGGAATGAAATTCAGATTCCAAATTCTTTAAATTTTTCAACCAAACACGTTATGAAATGGAATTGAATTCCAATCCCACCAGAATCCTTAGGATTCCGCCGAACCAAACGGGCCCTAAGGCCTTCATCCTATTCATAGCAGCAACCAGGTTATCATAGGACTGCGCATCATACTCAGGAACCTTTTCAGCAGGTACCTTCAAAGAAATCGCTTCTTGCGCGCCTCTATAGCCTCTGATTTTCCTCTCGCCAAGGCACATTGGACTACCCCACCAAATTTGTCCACTACCTCCTTGGACTCAAGGGTACTCGAGCAAAGAAGACGCAGCCATGGTCGATAAGCCACCTGCGCCGAGATATGGCACATTAGATGAGGATATAATTCCTCATCATACTCCAAACTAAGCTTACACAGCTTCATCTCTTGTGTTTCCAGAGCACTGCTCCACAAGTCGCCAAGGTCTCCTAACTGCGCGAGCAAGTCTCCCTTACCTGCTCCAGATATTTGAGGGCCCGGTTACACGGCGCCTTGTACTTTAATGCCTCAAAGACGCTCCGGGTTATTTGGGAGAGCAATGCCATTTTCTCGCCGGCAAGCTTCCCCGAATACGCATTTGCCGCTTCTATCTCTGTCTGGGCACTAGCTAAACGCGCCTCCAGCTCCGCAATATGCTGGTCTTTCTCAGCACTTTGACTACTCTTCGCTGAGTATTTAGCCCTTAGTTGCGCAACCAACTTCGCTTGATGTGTAGTTGACAGCTCCAGAACTTCAACCAACTTATCCATTGGCACATCCCCCGAGACCAACGGCTCAGTGCTTTGGCTCTTTGGCCCCGAGGATTCAGCGCGCACTGGACTATCCTGGGGGGGCGACTTCGAAGCCTGTTCAAACCTGCATATAGGGACAGAGAATTATCAGTTTCCCATATTAACAGTGGATGCAAAAAACAAAAACAAAAAACAATATCAAGACATTACTTCACTGGGCCCGAGACATTCGCAGAGGGGTGAGATGACGCAGCATCACTGGAGGATGATTCCACAGTGAAGACCACCGGACGATTTTTCCTTGATGAGCTCGCGCCATCCTCTCCAAGTGATCTTTTGCACTTCAGCCCGGATTCTTGTTGTTGTTCTTCTTCTTCCATAGGCTGCGCCACGGGTGGTGGCTGCGCTACGGAGGATGGCACCCCAGGACTTGGCACGCTTTGCAGCGGCGTCGCTTCCACTGCGACCGAAGAGCTGGTCCCTGTTTCTCCTAGATTCATCTCCAGGGTACGCCCTACGGTGGCATCCAGTACGGGCTCTTCTCCTTCTTTCAGCAGCCGCGCCCCTATCTTCACTTGAGTTGGCTTTGCTAGTTGAACAACTGTGAACAGATCCATCTCTGCGCAACAGAAAACAACAGGTTACATAATGAGGAAAAAGGAAAAGAAAGCTCTTACATTAATTAAACAAGGGAATGCGGAGGAGCGAGCACCCACCCTGGCCATCAGCGCCTAAGAAGATTGGCATCTCATCCGACATACCAAAGTAATTACGGCTAATGCCCGTATGCACCAGGAATTCCTCAGGATAGGCACTAATGGGGATGCGGTTGGCGTTTATCAGTTCCGCATCCTCCACGACATATGATCCAGGCAGGGGGCGCTCATCCCTCGGCAATGTCCCCTGGGTATAAAATTCAAAACGCGGTGGGAAGCACGCGTCGTCTACCCAGAAGAAAGTCTCTCTCCAGTTCCTGAGCGCATCCAGTTTGTCTATATAACACTGAAGGCGCCCAGGGCATTTAGCAAATGAGACCCACCCGTGCGCCCATGTTGTGTGGTAGAACGCACGGAATAGATGGATAGTCGGGTTAATCGCCAGTAATCGGCAATTAACCTCGTAGTTGGTAATCTTCGCTGCACCAATGCAGTGCAGCTGGGATAGGTGCAGCTGGTAATAATTTAACACATCATACAGAAATAGGGATATGGGCACATGCTGATTCGGGAACTCGAAAAAACGTGTGTATACCCCTACTTTCCCTTCGGGGAAATCTGCAATAGATGCTCGCGCATCCGGAACAACCGGATGCACGTCAAGCGGTATAAAATAATCCGAGGTGAACTCTAGAAGTTCACCCTCAGTTATATCGGAGGTGAAATCAGATAACTGTTTGACCATGGTGTTCTTTTTCTTTTGAAAGGCGCACGCGTGGTTACCTTGGGAATAGGCAGTTTTATGTTTTTGCAAATGCAAGGTTTATTAACAATGGCGGCTTGTGTTTCTCACTGTGAGAAACACAGTCAAAATGAGGCAGCCGGTTATATAAGTTTTCTCATCAACAAGATGAGCGACACGTGGATCCCACTATCACCAATTTGTGGCTCAGATTACTTGACATGACGTAGGCACAGTTACTTTCCCCAGACTTACGAAGCGTTCATTTTCTAATTACTGTCTAGATACAATGTATATCTTTCAACGCGGGAACCTCTTTCGCTTCTCTGCTACGCTTCGCAGTTTTTTAATTCACTACGGTTATTAGTCTAGCATCCGCAGTCAGACACTGCGCATACTAGACTGGGGGGACATGATGACGTATAGTCTATATTGGGGTCACGAACCCAACTAAAGTCCAATACTAACGAGCCCAGCACGAACTGGGCTAAACTGATAAGTGTTTGGGCTCACGAAGGCTCAAACCCAAATCTATTTACGGAATAGATATCGGTTATCTCCTAATGAAGGAGATAATCATTCCCCAACCGACTTAGGCGTGATACGCCGAAGGTTGAGGAACACGGAACCAACAAGGATTCCGTGTGTATATAAAGGGAACCCAATCCCTCGTTAAAGGTACGACTTACAAACCCTAATTCTCCTTTAACCCTAAACCGATTACTTACTCTCACGCCGGAGGATAATCGTGGGAGACAATCCCACGATAAGCCTAACGGTGTTTTCTGTCTCTTAGTGCGCAGGTCTCAAGCAACAATCATCAATTGGTACGAGAGCCGGAGCCCAAACAAGAAACGCCCATCTTTTGTATCAACAACTATAAATTTAAGTAATCAAATGCGTACCACAGAAAACACAAAGGGCTGTTACTAGCCACTTTTCTTCATTTTGATGTAGCAAATTAATTTTTTCTGCAACTTTATGTATGAATATCAAGTGACCTACAAAGAGGCCAGGGCCTACACAGAGCTCGTTTTTTTCATGTGTATTATTAAATAGGGGCTTTTACATATATGTCCTTGCTTATTTTAAAAATTACATATATATCCTTTGAATACATTAAAAGCATTGTACTTTATGCATAAAAAACTAGTACAAAGGACATATATGTAATTATTCATTTAGGGAATGATATACATGTAAATCTCCCTATTAAATATTACTTAGTTGGCATATTAAACATTTTCCTAAACACTACTCTTCTTTTTTACAAAAATACACCAAATCCTTGTACTTTACAAAGACACGTAATCCCAAACACCACTTGTCATTCACAGTTCTTTCATCCCATTCCATGTACTTAACAACACGAATTATAAAGAACTCGATTCAGTTAACAAGACCCGACCACCATCGTCCCATTTTTCCTAATATGTTCTTTCGGTTCAGTTACCAAGAACACGGATCACAACCACCACTACTACAAAAATGGACATAGAGCCCGGTTGAAAAGGCTAATAGAGCCCGGTTTTTCATGAGGGCACAAAAGGGGAGGGACTCTATTAGGACGTGCCATAGAGCCCGGTTTTAGAAACGGGCTCTATGATGTTTAATAGAGCCCGGTTTTTTAGTTGAAAACCTTGCTCTATGGGATTAAAAAAATCATTTTTAATAAGCATAGACCCCTGTTTTTTGCTTACAAAACATGGCTTTATGATTTTTTTTTCTTTTCTACTTTTCAGTTTGTGTTAAATGCCACATGGGTTACATTGTATTTCCATAGCAGAAACAAGCAAAACCAGTAACAAAACAAAAATGTAACAGACACAAGCAAAACCATGAACGACATCATCACTGTAATAAATTCGAGAATGCCAAACAACATCAACAAGTTTATCATCTTTCTGTGGTTCATACAAACGCGTATGTACAATAATTTATGTCATTCTTATAAGTGCATAAAAGTAAAATCAATATACTATGCACTATACAAGGCGAGATAATCATATGATAACAGTACTACCAAATTAGGATGTAGAAACAAAAGAGGGTGAGCGTTACCGGCTTACGTTTTGGCTTTACAACCACATCCAACATTTTATCTGTCTTGGGTTTACTATAGATATCTGCATTTGGTGGTGTCATCTGCTCACACTCTTCTAATGTGTCATTTAGAAGGTCGTCATGGCTTTTCTGCACCACATCAGAACTCTCAACATTCCTACTTACTTCAGGATTCACCTTGTTTGGATATTGTTCTTCACTGGCACTTTTAGATGTCTCATTTGTCAAATTGATACCAATAGATACTGCACTGATATCCTGCTCTCCATGGGCAACCATATTGGGGGCGTTATCACCCAACTTCAAATTTTTTTCAAGCAATTTGGCGTCAACTATCTCAAAATTCGAAGAATCTGACATTAAAATCATGCAAGTTAACGAGAGGCGATGCGCTAAAACATAGAATGAACAGATGAATAAATAGAGAACCCATTTAACTGTGTGTATACCTATGTCCTGTAGATAAGGGAGCAACCTTCTATAGCTAAATGAGCTTGGACTTTTGAAAACCTTCCTTCAACCACGCAAACTTGTTACCTGTCATTTATGCCATATAGTAAAACTTTTAATGTCATTCCCAAAAGTACTCATCGTGTTCCCAAATTTGACCATAATAATGATAAGATAAGCATCATCATTAGTATTCGACTAAAGAATGACATGTATGTAGTAAATATGCAACTTTTAATGGTGTTTAGTCCATTCATAATAAGGCATCAAATAAACATCAACGGTGACATTTAACTAGTTTAGCAAACATACTGATACATGGTACTTGCAACAAACCAACAATCCGAAACAAACATCACTAGAATTAAATCAAACAAGCCCAAACTAAGAAATACCATCTTTCGGCTGAGAAAACTTGTTACCCCGATCATTTAATCCCATAACGTAAAACATTTAATCACATTTCCATATGTGCTCAGCATGTTCCCAAATTCAACCATAATACTCAATCAGAACCAGGCTAGCACCAAATGGCCTAGTGATAAGGCAAGTAAGCATACGTTTTTTTTTAACCAAATGGCCTAGTGATAAATTAGTGAAAAAGCATCAAATCAACATTCAACTAATTTATCAAATACAGCAACAATCAAATCATAACTAAACCAATATGCATTGAAATAAGTTTAAATAAATTGACTGTCTCTTACCGAAGACTGGCTCTTAACAGCGTCTCGTTCATTTTTATCAGATTCAACAGCCTTGCCAACTTTTATGACGTCATCACCCCCAAACTCACCTTCATTGATGACATCACCAATAACAACCTCGTCATATTTACTAATTTCATCACCTTCATTGAAAACCTTCCTTAGACCACGCAAACTTGTTGCCTATCATTTAATTCCAGAGTAAATCTTATAATGTAGTATGTAATAACCATAATAATGCATAAGAAAAACATCAGCCTTAACATTCAACTAAACAAAAACAATGAAGTTTTTGTAATAAAGTGATGATAACATTATGCCATACTTGGCAAAAAAACGACTCAATAGCATCAACCAGAAGTAACATTGCCAAATTCAGGGGACTAGAGTAATAATTGTAATAACGTTAAATAAACTATTAGTCTCTAAAAAAATATTGGCTCATACTCATACAACCTTTAATATTAATCGATTAAAAAATATCCAAAAAAAGACAAAATGTAAAAAAGTGTTTTTCGTTCAACCCAACCCAACGCAAATCTATTTTGACCCGTTACTTGACCCTCTGATCTTACCACTTTGCCTATAGAACACATCACAAAGTAAGCACCCTATTTAGAAGTCATAGTTCTGCCACTAGATACGATGCTCTAGATGATATAGACTTGTTAATTTAGTTGCTTGAATAACATCTTATAATGTCATTTATTCAAGTACTAAATAGTTCCAACTTTTCAAGTTAAAGTGTAACATTCAACTTCCTAAAAGTATATGTAATCAATCTCACATTCCATACTGCAACAATCGACTAAATCAGATCAAATAAACACTCGCAAATACGCGTGAAATGTAACTTTTATTGCTACTTGAACAATATCCATCATATTTTCAGATTTTATACCATAATAAGGCAACGAATAAACATCAAACTGTCTAACTACATGCACGTGCAACGATACCAACAATCAAAGGAAAATCATTAGAATTTAATCAAACAAGCCCAGACTTTTAACTAACATCTTTTGGGTGAGCAAAGTTATTACCCCTATCAATTAATCTCATTTGCATATGTACTCTCAGCATGTTACCAAATTCGACCATAATACTCGATTACACTAACATCAAATCATATCTACCTAAATATTCGACAAGTAGCAAATACGCGTGAAATGCAATTTTTAATGCTAATTAGACAAGCATCCTCGAATTTTCCATAAAATAGATGTAACCAATCACATACTACTAATATTCCAACAATCAACTACTCAATAATCAATAGCATCACATCATAAACATCACATATAACAACACTAATAAGTGATAAACAAAAAAAATGATACAAATTACTCGTCTATTACTGTAGATCGGCTCTTATTCATATCAGCAACTTCCTTAGCAATTGGCACATCACAACTCTTGTCTCCAACATCGCCTTCCTTGATGACGTCACCATTCAAAACCTTACCACCATTAATGACGTCATCATCACCATTCACAAACCAAGATTACATTATACATATAGCATAAGTGTGTCATGCATACCAAGTCGGATAACGATCAACTACTAATTGCATCTTCGTCACCACCCATACTAGGTTCTTCTTTTTCATCTCTGGTGTCGAACCTAAGGCATATCCTAGGAGTCCAATAGTCATTGTATGATTAAGGGCCGTATCCTGTGAATAAAACTTCAAACTGTTAAGTAAGAGCATAAGAAATCCATTTAGGTGCAAAATGATTGTGTACCTGCATATGATTCATTAGCGCTTCTATTGAAGTTGTTCCATCTGGTCCAGTTTCATACGATCTAATACAAACAAGCAATCAAGATTCTTGCAACAAAAACATGTAATACTATAAATTAAGCATGTAATGAGAACATATTATAGGATACTACTTTGTAAAGAGCATCAATTTCAGCAGAAAGCACGTACCAAGTTGATACAGATTCGAGTTTACATGAACCCTAATACCTAAATCGCCAAAACACGAAATCGACCCATGAACACCTAAAATTGATTATTAAATTTAACATATTACATAATAAAAGTACCTTATTGGTGGATAACGAGGCTGAATTCAGGAGTGAGGCTGGTTGGCGAGGATGCGACTGATTTCTGGTGGGAGAGAATAACAAAGGCGGGTTATGGTTGGCACTTGGCAACATAGATGTGAGAAGATGTGAAAGCTGAGATAAAGTGGATAACTGTGGCTTAAGTGACCTAGATAAGAAGTGGAAGGATAATGAAAATGTCATTTTGATTTTGGGGAAAACTCTGGGCGGGAGTACTTAAAATATGTGTGTGGGAAATACCAAATTTTAGAAGATTTCATTAGTTGTTTGTGGTGGGTAAATGAATAGAGCCCCGTTTTAAGGAGGAAGGCAGGGGTCTATTGGTTTTAAGCATAAAGACCTGTTTCGATACAGGGAACATGGCTCTATAGTTGTAATAGAGCCCGGTTCTATAGTAGAAAAACGGGCTTTATTCTTTTTCCTTTTAGACCCCGGTTCTCTTATAAAAAACATGGCTCTATACTCTTTCTTATAACACGGGATCTCTTTAGAGCCCGTTTTTCATTATAACCGGGCTTTATTAAGGGGACTCTATTCTCAAATTTGTAGTAGTGCACCCTTTAAAAACTTGAATCTTCTATAAAACCCTAGTTCAAAAAACGTATCTTTTAAAGATGTTGAAAGAAATCGACTACAAGAAATCTGTCGAATACCCATAGACGAAAAATATGTTGGTAATAGACGTATGTCCGTGGGTAATTAGCTAATAGCCATGAATTTCCCATGAATACATGTAAATGGGTAAAACCTTCGAGGTTATTTGTTTAACCACATCATATTTAATCCATGGCAAGTTTTACCTTTGACTTTATCAATAGGCAAGTGTATAAAGCCTATGGGTGTATCTTTTTAAGATCTTTGAAAAGAAATCTCGGGTAAAGTCTTTTTGTTTGTTATTTTCAAAAATAAATATGATTTCAAATCTTGTTGTGGTTTGTTGTGATCTTGTTGAAACAGGTTAGTAACAAAAAGGGATAGGTTGTATAATGCAAAATCTTGTTTTGGGGTTCTCATTTGGATTTCTGTATAATTTAGGGTTTATGTTTGAGTGTCGATTTTGATAGTGGTGGTGGCTGCTAACGGTGGTGGTTAAGGAACCTACTGTTGGTGGTGGTTGTTATAAAAGGTGAAAGTGGTTTCTTTGTAGGTAAAGCGGGTGTTTGGGATTGTATAAAAAAGGACGATGTGTTATATGATGAGTGGCATGGCATCTTATTAACCCTAAATGAAATGAGGTATTTGCCATGTTGGTTATAGATTAACCGGCTAAGGGATGTGCAAGTAAAATCGTACACGAAGCTAACAAAATTCAGAAGTTTAGGGATACAGATGCAAAAAATCGAATTCGTTACATCAAAATGAAAAAAATAACAAGTAAAATACATTAAGATGAATTAGCCCACAATATAAACAAACTTGGATTATGATCATTACTAACATCTCATGTACGTCAAGAATCATCTTTGAAATATCAATGACGACTATTTCCCCAAATACCAATTATAATACAATTGAAAAATATTATTGCATGACATTTACTTGAAAAAAAGATAATTTTTAATCCAAAATTATTTTCTAAAAATAATAAATGAATTAAAACTTATATGCATAAGATTTCTTATTTTTAATATGACAAATAAAACTATTTAGAACACGTTAAGGTGTTTGTTTTTAATCGATAATAATAATACATAACTAAATATTCAAAAAAAAATCTCGTACGTGCACGAGTATTATAACTGACATAATATATACTAATGCGAGTTGGATGATAGGTTAAATCGGGTTCGTGTAAATACGCTTTGTTTTAAACTCTAGATCCTTATCAGATGTTCGGATGGACAAGCATGTAAAGTACCCTTATATGTCTAGTTATCTATCGATAAGCGAATAACAATGGATATAGTAGATTTGTAGGTTATTAGACTTGATTTTTTGTATGTTGTTTTATTTACTTTTTTATAAATAGAATGAGCAACCAAATAGTTGTCATGCGAGTTCACGATTTTTAAATATTTAAGCTGATATTTACTATTGATACAACCAAATACGAATCAATATTCGACTAGCTAGTACCTGCAATGTGCAAGTCTATAACTTTATGTCAAACTATGTCGTTAAAAACTCTTAATACTTACGGAGGATATATGTATTTCAGTAGAGCAATATAAATTTGTTTAATTTTTATTGTATTAAGATAGACTTGAGCTTATAAGCTTGCTCTTATAGCAAAGTTGATACTAAAACATTTAACATTGTTATAAAGAAAACTAAGACGCTTAACTAAATTTACATGACTTCATCTAATCTAGTTTCCAAGAAGCTCTTCCAACAATCTGTCATCCAAACACTCAAGCTCAATTACCGGCATCTTCCCTTTCTCCAATCTTCCACCATTCTCTTGGTTAGACGTTCCCTCAACAGAAGAACTCGATCCAAACTCGTTACTACTTCCCTCGCAGTAGTGCCCTTCATTTGGAAAGTTAAGCATAGCTTGATGACCCCTTAAAGCATAAGCGGCCTTATCATAAGCCCGTGCAGCCTCTTCAGCAGTGTCAAAAGTTCCTAGCCACGACCTTGCCCCGTTCCTAGTGGGATCACGTATCTCGGCTGCAAACTTCCCCCATGGTCGTTTCCTTATCCCCCGATACTTATTTTCTCTCTTATTTTTTTCAGCATTTCCCGTTTGTTTGTTTGCATTCATGGTTGTGCATGGAATGTATTGATCCAATCAAGTGCAATATATAAGTGTCATTTTAGGGTAACGGATAAAAGGAATTATATGTTCAAAAAAAAAAGATAAAAGGAATTAATGTGGGTCGTAAGTTGTGGATTGAATTTTTTTTCAAAGATATTCTAGGAAACTGCAATGTAACATGAGTATCTGCATGGTACGGTGTGCACGTGTGCTGGTCATAAGAAGTTTCTAAAAATAGGAAGTATTTAATGACCGAGACTGAGTGACTGACTTGGTCTTTCGGTCTCCCGCTAGTGGCATCTTCATTGACTATCACGGAACACTATGTAGGAATAGGAAGATAATTTATAGGTTTTACTTAGAGCAGTTGTTAACAGCTAGTTTTCAAAAATTTAGCTAAGAAAATACTATCATGTTTAAATAAAATCATTCAAATCATTTAAAATTACCAAATATCTCTTAAAATTTATCATACACAAATTTTAATTCACACTTTTTGTTGGTCATTTTAGCGATAAATGCGAAACATGTTTCTCACAATGTCTTAATATTAACGAATTTTGTGAAAAAGTTGTTATCAACAGCCTCTCGTTAGCATTTTCCTAATTTTATTTATATATATAATATGTTAATACAAATATAAAATAATTTATATATCAGAAAGTTAATCTCTTATATTATAAAAGACAACTTGAAAAAAAATAATAAAAGAAAAAGATATAGTTGAAAATGAGTCACTCGCATCAACTAAATTTGATCAAAAGACGAGCTTCATGTAAAAATCGAACATTCTTATTTATCAATAGAAAAATCAAAATCGAATTGAACTGGTCAACATCTTTGATTTTTTTCCGTCTACATAAAAAAAATTCATAATAGTATATGTAACAAATTTGTTGAACAAAAAAGTTTAAAAAGAGGCGGTTATTTTCAAAAAAATTGTTATTAATGTTTAACTGTTAATAAACTCGATTTTGTAATTTGATGGAGAAAATAAAATATAAAATCGAGTGTAAATTGAAAACAAAGAAAATTAAAGGAAAGGGAAATGTAATTAATTAAGCTTAAAGAGTTGAATTTAAGATATAGGTATACTCTAATTCATTAATAGAATTTACATTTAAACCCAAAAGACTATAAACATATCTAACCTTAAATTTTATATTACAAACACTTCCTAGACTTTATATTTTAAAATACAACATTTATTGTTATTATTGTAATTTATAAATATCATTATCATTATTAGATTAAATAATTATATATGCAGAAGTTATAGTGATATGTAAAAGAATACATGAGATTCTACATATTTAAACGACTCATGTAACTCCTCTTTAAAGTTTAAGTAATGATATCCGAAACTTTGTGGTAACCCTTCCTTAATGAACATTTTGTAAGTTGAATGGGGTGGTAGAAAGCTTTATATCAAACTTAAACGTATAATTGCATATATATATTCTTCCACAGCTCAAACATTGCATGTATATTGAATTTAAACTAATAATTGCATATATATCATTTCTAAACCTTCATAAATACGATCAAATCCCCTCCAAAACTTTAATATTTCATATATTTCAGAATAGTTATTTAATATAAATTTAAACTCTAAATTATGGTAATTATTATCACAAAAATAGTAACAACAACATTTGTTTCAAGGGTACGATGTCGTGAGATTTAAAATGAACTAAATTACCAAAAACAATATATCTAGACAAAGTTTTACCACGCAAAAAAGTTACCTTATCTCACATATAATATTAATATATGAAATAAACCCAATAACCCATCATAGATATTAAGATTGTTAAATATGTATAATAGATAAAATATGTTTACAATGAAAGTATTTAATATTGTCAACATATTTATAAAGAAAGAAAACATAAGATTAACTTAGATATATATGTAATTTGTGAGCTTTTGAGAGGATATATAGCAATTATAAGATTAAGTTTTATGTATATGTAATTTTGAGCTTTTGAAAGATTATCCCTTTTAAATAAGATAAAAGATCATTTATGGACAAAACTTTATCTACATACCAAGGGACCAATCCCCACCTTTCATTCATTTTGATCTAATGGCTTAGATTAAATATGATTTTTACACTGCAGGGGTATTTTAGTCAATATAAAAAGAATTTTTTATCTTTCTTTCAATTAAACGTTATTTAATTTTCACACACACAAAGTGTGTGTTTATCTCTATTCTTTCGTTTTTTTCATCTTCTTCATCAGTTAACCCTAATTCGTTATCAATTAATCGATTCTTTCATGGATTTGATTCCAAATTCTTCAGTTTCTTTTGATCCTTCTTCTTCTATAACTGAATCTGCAACTGAATCTGATCGTTCCTCTTCTGATCCTTCTTCTTCTATAACTGTTAGTGATGATGTTTCTGTAACTGAATCTGCATCTGAAGATGTTGTTGTTAGTGATGATGTTTCTGCTAAGTATACGGAGGAGATTGTAGCTTATGAACACGGTGATGAATCCGCAGCTATTAAGAGTAAGATGCGTTTAATTTTTGTTTTTCATTGTGTTTTTTTTGTTTGAATAACAGTTTTAATCTGTGAATAAGCTATTTAGTTAGGTTAATATTGAATTAAGCAGTTTTAATCTAGTTTTAGATTGAATTAAGCAGTGTTAAGTTAGTTTCAAGCTGTGAATAAGCTATTATTTAGCTTTAGATTGATCTAAACTGTTAGTTTAGTGTTACGTGTAGGAGATGGATAAGGTGTTAATCTATTTAATGCTGTGAATAAGCGATTAGTTTTGTTTAGATTCAAATTAAGCTGTTAATTAGTTTTTGATGAATTAAGTATATTAAGCTTTGAATAAGCTATTAGTTTATGCTTTGATTGAATTAAGTAGTTTAAGCTTTTTGAATAAGCTATTAGTTATGTTTTGATAAGCACTTTTTATTTTGCATCACATTTGATATCATATGTGATATCACATATGATATATCACATGTGATATCACATTTGATATATCACATGTGATATCACATTTGATATCACATATGATATTACATGTGATATATTTCCATTACATACAGACATGTGTTATATCATATATGATCATAAGAAGTTGTTTTTGTTTATTTCATTTTTACTTGATCGATGTTTTTATTTTGTACTTTTTTGTTTTTTGAGCTGAATGCTTTGAAATCTCCTGAATCATTTTCTACTCACTCTAATTTTGATACTCCTGGTGGAACGGTTTATTATATTCCTAAAGTTCCTGTCGATGTTTTACTAGCTAAGGGCAATGTTTTTAATTCAGTTGATGAGTGCATTAGTGCGTATATGAAATATGCTTCAAAAGCAGGGTTTGTGGTTAGGAAATCATGTCAGAAAAGGTTGAGGAGCGGTATTGTTAAGCAAAAGTATCTAGTGTGTAATAGGGAAGGCTGTCCTAAGGGAATTCATGTAGACACACTAGATTTAGAGAATAGTGACAAGCAGAAGAGAAGTTCGAACCTGCATATCACAGGTTGCAAAGCACGTGTGATGTTTGAGTTGATTCCTGGTTCTACAAAGTATAGGTTGACTGTTTTTATAGTATACATAACCATGAGCTTGAACGTAAAGAATATAAGCATTTGTCAAAGACCGAAGACAGTTAACATATCTTTGGCAGTTGTTTATTGTTAAAGATGCGAGCGTGAATATAGGTGCAACGAGAGCTCATCACTTGTTGACTGGTTTGAAGGGATCGTATTTGCTTGTTCATGGTACAACTGTTGACTTTAAGAACTTCTTTAGGAGTGTGAATTGTTATATAGGCGATAGTGATGCTCAGATGCTTATAGCTAAGATGGAAAATAGACAGAAGCATGTTCCAGATTTTTCGTTTGATTACTTTGTTGAGAATGCTGAGCTTTCGCAATTTTCTGGGTGATGAAGTTTCCAAATACAATTACAAAGAGTTTTGTGACGTTGTCTCTTTTGATGCTACGTACAGGACAAATAAGTAAGTGTTTAAGTGATATATATCATATTTTATTTTATTACTTTGTATTTTGTCTTCGTATTTTTTTTTTTTTTTTTTTTTTAACTATTTTTGTTTTTGTTTTTCAGGTACAAAATGATGTTTGTTCCTTTTACAGCAATTGATAATCATAGGAAGTGTGTTACGGTTGCTGCAGGCTTCTTGTAGAATGAGACTGCAAACTCTTATATTTGGTTGCTCAAAGCATTTATAAAAGCTTTTGGTAAAGCTCCTAGTATCGTTGTCACTGATCAGGACGGGGCTATGAGAAAGGCGATTGAACAAGAATTTACTGGATCGAAACACAGATTGTGTATGTGGCATATTACACAAAAGCTTCATGGAAAGGTATGTTGTGTGCTTTCTTGTATTTTCTTTTGTTATATCATATGTGATACTTTATGTGCTTTCTTGTATTTTATTTTGCTTTCTTTGTAGTTCCTAATGATTTATCATATGTGATATTTCATACTTTTTCATTTTGGTAAATCATTTGTTAAATCATATGTGATATTTGTTTGCAGATATGCTCAAAGATTTATGATCACACAGACTTTAAAAGGAAATTCAATCAAATTGTGTGGAATATGTATATTGGTCCTGATGAGTTTGAGTATCAATGGGGAAGTTATTAGATGAGTTTAATTTGCATAATCATAAGTGGTTAACAAAGATGTTTCGCATACGCTCTTGTTGGATTCCTGCTTTTTTTGTGGACTCTCCTTTGTGTGGTTTGATGAGGACAACTTCTAGGTCTGAGAGTGAGAATTCCTTTTTCTCTCATTTTACTAATTCTGGTTCGACTCTCATGAATTTTATGAATTGTTTTGAGACGGCAATGGAAAAACAGAGGCATATACAAGAGAGGTTAGATCATAAGTCGATTGATTCTGTTCCTACACTTAGAACCTATCTTAAGATTGAACGTCATGCGTCAAATGTTTATACTCGTCCCCTTTTCGAATTGGTTCAAGCTGAAATATTTGCTGGGACATGGTTTTGCCAAATAGATGCCAAAAGTTTGTTTGAAGGATCTGAGGTGTCTATTATTAAAGAGAAAAAGTTTGTTGATGAAGTAATGGAGAAGAAGAAAGCTAAGAAAAAAGAGAAATTTAAGAAAAAAGGTGATGATACTGATAAAAATGAAGAAGAAGAGGAGCCGATCAACTTGTTTCACAGAGAAGATGGACTGTATAAGGTTTGTTAGTTTGTTAACCAATTTTTTTTATATTAAAGCTTTTTTTATTGTTATTTTTTATACTTTTATAATTTTGATATATCATATGTGATATATCATATGTGATATATCATATATGATATGTCAAATGATGTATCGCATATGATCTATCATATATGATATTTGACTATATATATATATATATATTTTTTTTTTTGGATGGAGGTTTTGCGAAAAATAGAAGATGGATCAGTTGTTTGTTCCTGTCAGCTTTTTGTTAGAGTTGGAATATTGTGTAGACACATTTTTTGTGTCTTTAAGAATGCAAATGTTGAAATGATTCCAAATCAATACATCTTGAGGCGTTGGACAAAGAACTTGATACCTGCTGGTTTGAGGAACAAAAGGAACAGGTACGGTGAGAAGAATGAGATTGTTGATAATTATGCAAACGAGGCTACTTCTATTGTTGATCACTGTGTGCATATGTTGAGTAAAGACAAGACAAGGTTAGCTGCTTTTATTGAGAAGTTGAAGTTGCTAAAGTTAGATGTTGAAGCTGATTGCCCAAATCCTCCATCAAAGGACAAGCTTGATAATCTTGAAGAGCTTGTCGGAGTGCCAAAGCCTCCTGTAGTTGCTGTTAAGAATCCGTCTGGCTGTAAGCCCAAAGGACGTGAAAAGTCGCATATAAAAGGTGGAAAAGAGCAAGCTATTGATGAGAGTTCAGTTAATAGGAATGCATGTTCAGTATGTGGATCTAAAGATGGCCACAACAAAAGGACCTGTCCAAATAAGTATAGAGTACAAGATGATTTGGTTCAATCTGAAGCTACATGATAAATCTTTTTACTGTTTTTGTCCAAATAAGAATTTTGTGATTGAAGTACTTTGAATCTTCTTTGATTGTTTACATATTTTGTTTTATGAAATGGATTTTTGATTTTTTTTTTTTTTTTGGTGTTAAGTGATTTATCTTCTCTTTGTGTTAAGTGAATTATCACATTTGATTTATCTAGTTTGTTTTTCCTGTTATATATCATATTTGATATACATACAAAATCACATTTGATTTTTTACTGTTATATATCATATTTGATATACATACAAAATCATATGTGATACCACCATTAGCACATTTGTTGATCAGATCTCATATCATATGTTTTCAAATTGTGTTATAAAACGCGGAGTTGGTTAGCAACACCTTTTCATCGAATATATCAGTTTTGTGTAGCAAAACTTGTACAACAGCACATATAATCCAAAATCACATCCGCAGATGTGCCGCCAAATTCATTAGATAACCATTTCAGATCTGATCACTATTCGTCAACATTGTGACATTGTACCATAAGACATAACATATTGTAGCATACGAGATAAGATTGTGACATTGTACCATAAGACATAACATACTTTTCTAACCATTCTAAATGGCATAAGCTATCCCAAATTTAACTAATCAGAAGTAAGTTTGTAAGTGCATCACCATTGTCACTCCACCTTTACCCAAAAACGAGTGACTTCCCATCTGTTCGTCAGCTCCTATCATCTATCAACTGTCTCCTATCATCTATCAAGTTTTGCCTTCAAATCGCACTTGCAACATGGGTTGCCTCCTGTTCCTTCTTCTTCTTGTCTATCTGCTCCTTTATGTAGGTTTGTTTCAATGCTTTGTCAGTATGCTTCCTTGCAAACGCATGTGCTTCCTCGCTGATTTCTTCTCTCTTACTGTTAATTTCATGCGTTAACATTTTTGTTGCATACTTTACTCTCAGCTTTATTATTGCCATTGTTTGGCCTTCTTCTTCAGTTGGGAATTTCAGCTCCCAGTTCTTTGCTGCTTCACCATTGTACAACTCCATGTGCATCATTACAAAAACCCCACAATCAATCACATTTTGTTTTGTTGCCCATTTGACTTTTATGATTGCTGTCTTGTTTTTCTTTATGTGCTTCGCTTTTGGGTGATTGAATGACTCCAAATACTGTGAAAATACTTTTTTCTGCACAAACAAAAGATTCAGTTTACTTACTAGTGGTTTATCATATTTGATATTTCAAACAAAGACTCAATTAACTTGCTAGTGTTTTATCATATATGATATTTAACTACCATATTTTAGTTTGTAATATTTAAAGACAATTATATCATATATGATATTTTACTGTCATATTATAGTTTCTAATGTTAGATGCAATTTATGTTCTTTCCATGGCTAGTTTGAGTGACTTACCAAAACATCGCATTCTTTCTTGTATTTGGTGTCATATGTCTGTCCAGATTTGGAGTTGTCAATGATTGCTGAAGTTCCTTTTGCTAGATTGAATACAACCAGATAGAAGTGTTCATGAGCAATCACTGGGAAGAAGGCCTGTAGAAATTGAAAGAAAATTATATTCATTTTAGCTCAAATAAAAGTCGAATCTCTTTCTTCATAATAAGTAAAGTAAGTTGTTACCATTTCTACATGTTGCAATGACATGTCATTTGGGTTTTGTTCAAACTCGCTTGTCATGCAATCAAAGAAAGCTTTATATTGCTTTGCTTCATCTTTCTTCGGCATCTCTACCATTTGGCTTGTCTGTTGTTGAAAATCAACAATATCATATAACTGTTAACAAACAGATTAGTAATTAGTTTCTAAATGTTTATCTACTTACCAACATTCCAGTGTGGAAGTAATGCTTCATCTTGTTTCCACCATTGGTCACCATTTCTTCATAGTTTAAAAGTGAAGCAAAGCTGTCAATGACACTAGCTTCTACCTTCAAGTTAGGTGCCAGTGTTTGCATGCTTTCTCTTATTGTAGGGGCTCCCTTGATGCTTGGTTCGAATACAAAGTCACTACACGAAATTTAAATTATATACATATTATTATCACAACATTTATTATTTTTTGTGTGATTTTTAATAAAAAAAATAGCAGACTTACACTGGATTTCCTTCCATTGAAAATAACGCATCCGTTATCATCACTTCATCTGGTTGTGGTGGAGTGTGGATTACAGTTTTTCTGTTCATGTATGGTGATACCAGAAAACGTGACGGTTTTTTGACTCTCTTTGCTAGATGTTGTTCTCCTTGTTTTGATTCTGTTTCAGTCTCAGCCTCCATGTCTCTCACCCTTTTTTCTTTCTTTTCTTCCAGTTTTGATGCTGTTTCAGTCTCAACAACAACTTCTGTTACCATTGGGCTTATACCAAGACTGAAAGTTGGTGGCGTGAATGATTTTCTGATCTTTCCTCTTGTCATTTTCTCAGATTGTGGCGACATTGACTTTCTTACTATTCCTATGGTCTTTTTTTCTTTTGACCCTTGAATTTCTTTTGGACTACTCATCTCCGTTGTCCCAGCAATCTCTTTTGGGTCAGTTATCATTTCTGTTGTCCCAGCAATCTCTTTTTGATCACTCTTATCTGTTTTCCCATGAAGCTTTTCATATTGTTTTTCTGCTTGAGTCAAGATATTATCAATGTTTTCTTCATTCCAAAAATCATCTGGTGTTGCTACTCTCACCTTATAACCCGGCGCTACCTCCACAGTTGGTGTTCCTACTTCCTTTGTAACTTCAATCGGGTTTTCCTCCGCTACTTGATCTACAGTTTGTTTATCCTTCTCACTCTCACTCACCTTCATTACTGGAACTTCAGTTTGCTTTTCCATCACACTCACCTTCAGTACTGGTCTTTTTGTTTCTTTCTCGGGTTCTTTTTGTGTTTCAGTTGGAGTTGTTTCTTTGTTTGCAACTTTGTGTTCCTTCTGTACTGGTATTATTTCTGGTATTTTTGGTAGTTCTGGTATTTCATCTTTGCTCTTAACCTCCTTTTCACCTAAATTCTCGCTTTCATCCTCCTGTTCACTTTCGCTCTCACTTCCAAATATATTATATTCTTCTTCTTCCTCATCCTCACCTTCACTCTCACTTTCATTCTCCTTTTCATTCTCCTTTTCATTTTTGCTCTCACCCTCCTTTTCATTCTCTTTTTCAACTATTAATTTTCCTTTATTTGTTTTTTCTTGATTCTCCTTTTCATTCTCCTTTTCATTTTTGCTCTCACCCTCATTTTCATTCTCCTTTTCAAGTATTAATTTTCCTTCATTTGTTTTTTCTTGATTCTCAGGCTCACTTCGTTCATTGTTCTCACTATCACTATCACTATCACTATCCTCAGCCTCACTTTCTATATCAAAATCAATCTTGTTGAACATTCTCTTGTACTTCTTGCACAAGGTCAACATCACCTTGTCCCCTTGAATTTCTTCAATCCCTCTCTCATTGTTTCAACCAACTCTATTTTTTCTTTTGAGATTATCTCAAATTTCTCGTCAATTTTTTCATAAAACTCCTGTAAAGTAAGTATTTCAGTTTAGTTTTTTTATTGTATATGCAAAATCATATATGATTTTTTAAAATATCATAAATGATATGTAATATCACATGTGATATTAGTGTAATATCACATATGATATTACATATCATATATGATTTAACACTAATATCAAATGTGATATTCATCTTATTGTTTTATCATATATGATATTGTTGCAAGCACAGCTGAATGTTAGCATGCTGAAGGCTTAGTCGCTGGCATAGCCTTCGGCTTTAGCCGAAGGCTATGCTTGCGCCTAAGCTTAAGGTTTTGTTTTCTGTTAACTCTTTTAAACATGCTTTTTTAATAATAAGTAAAATATATCATAACATACTTTTTTATAACAACATTTTTATAAATGAATTCAATAATATTACCTCTCTTTCCACTGGCTTTCTGGGAGGCAACGGTTCATAGTATATGTCTTCTCCCTTGTACAAATTCAGTCCGGTTTGCTCCTCATCAGGATCATACTCTCCGTGATGCTCTAACGTCCCCAAGCAACCATCTCTCATTTCCATGTTTATTCTTTTCCTCATTGTTGGAGTGTTCCAACTTCTGATGGCTGGGCGGTGACGCATAACTTGGAAGCTCGGGTAGTTTGTTGAGTCCAAGTATAGCAGCTTTTTTATACACAAAAATACAATTAAAATTTTGTTAGATAATTTTTTATATGAGTATGTAGTTGATAAGTTTAATGAAAAGTAACTTACACATAAGAATGTTATAGGACCATAATAGAAGTTGGTACCCGACTTGACTTGCGTCCAGTTTAGCTTACTGACTTCCAAGCATTCCATTATGTAGCTGCACCAATCGATATCAGAGATATCATCATCTTCTTTAACGTGCCTGAGGATTTTTTTGGGCACTCTTCCTGCACTCTCCAAAGTGCCCATGGTGCTTGCAAACAAAGTTAAGAAATTCATCTTGAACATGAAATTTGCTTCAGTTGTGCTTGATATCTCGAAGGCTACAGCAGGTGGTGTAATTCGTCCAATATGAGCGTACTGCTCTTCCCATTCTCTAATGAAATCGTCATCATCAAATCTTTCCTCCAGATCTTCCAGCTTTCTTGTCCCCATCGGCACACCTAGCATATCATGAATTTTTTGCCTTGTTACCTTTATTGAACCTTTTTGTAATCTCAATTCCATGCTAGGTGGATGGAACTTATCAATTACATGGTACACCAATGCAGCCGGAAGTTCAATAATAGGGAAGTTTATGAACCTCTCAAATCCCATCTCTTTCAAGCATTTCTTTCTGTCATTTGATAAACCGATCATTGCTTCATAGAGAGGTTTTGGTGATGACCTTGTTGTACATGTTGGGTAATTTTTGTTTTTGCTTTGTCCTTTTTCACCTTAAGCTTCTTTTTATCTTCCTTATCTTCAACCTCCTTCTGAACAACTATTTCCTTCTTTCTCTTTTTTGTTTCTTTTACAACCAATTGTCGATCATTCTCTTCTTCTATTTCCTCTTCAGTCTCTTCCACTTCCTCTTCAGGCTCTTCCACTTCAGTCTCTTCTACTGTCTCAGTATCCTCATCATCACTTTTATCAGCATTTTTTCCTCTTCAATTCTTCTAGCATCACCTCTAGTAAATCTTTTCCGAGTACTTTGCTTTTCTGATGCTTTTCTTTTATGTGCACGTTTCTTTTCTGAAGTGTCTTTTTCTTCTTGATTTTTAGTTTTTTTCTTATCTGCTTCATTCTTCTTTTTCTTTTCTAGCTCTGCTCTTCTCTTCTTAGCATTTCTCTGGATTTCATTTAATCTTTGAGCTACTGTTTTTGTTTTATCTGCAAAACAAATTTATTAGTGTGTTTGTTTTAAGTAAATTATGCAAGGAAAATTACTAAATCCTACTTGTGATCACAGAAAATACAAGTTGCTATGAAACTGACTTAGTAAGGCTATGAAGATTTAAGCTAAAAGCTAATTAAGTGAACCAAAAGCTACCAGGAACATATAACAAACTAAAACTAACCCATTATCAACTAATTAAAACCACAGAAACACCAGCTTCAAGTGAATAAGCTCAAATCAGATTCCTAAATAGCTAAACAAAAAAAGCCTGAACTACTACCAAACAGGCCTAATCTACTCAATTGCAGCTTAAAAATAAGCTACAAGATAAGCCTGGAACTTAAACCCAGATGTCACAACCTCAAAGACACCTGGCAAGGAACTTGAAAACCAAATTTGGACCGTAGATAAGCAATGATGAACTTATTATAGACTCTGCAAGAAGCTGTTACACACTCAGTTAAAGCTGAGTGTGTGAACAGGGCAGATTTGACCAAATTGAAGCACTGGTTAGGTGGCTTTACAAAATTCACAAAATTATTTAAAAATACCCTTGATAAACTCCACCAACAGTAGTTTTAGAATCCAAAATTTCAACCAATTTGACTTAGTAATGAATGAATTAAAATTCCAGAAACACACGCAGTTTGAGCTTAAAATGGTGTTTTTGACTTTTTGGACAGAATTGAGATTTGACTTTATTGAAATTTGATCTTACAAAACAGACTCTAAACTATGATTCTAGATGAAATGAGACCATATTACACTAACCTATATGATTCTACACCTAATATGCAAGTTATTTTACTTCTACACTTAACTGATATAAGATTAAAGCAGTTTCAAGAGAATTTTGACTTTAGAGCAAGTGCCAGTGTAATTTACTGACCTACATGACTTTAATAAACCTAGATGAGACTCTAGTAACTTAGCTATAACACTAAACAATCCTTAAACTCAATTTGACAACCTGAACCAAACACTACTTAATTTGACTTTTGTGCAAATCTCCACCATTGAACACATGATATGTACCTTTAGCAGGGCTTTTCTCTTCAGCAGTTGTTTTTAGTAGTGGCAATTTAGAGATTAGATGCCCAACATCATCTTCTCCGTCATCGTTTTCTTTATCTCCTACATTATCAACAATGAACAATTAATTAATATCCTGACAGTTTTACTCAAAGGATTAGGTGCAGGCATATCTATTTTTGCAAATTTAGAGGCTACGCCTGTATATTACCAAAATTCTTTATAATATCATATATGATATTCAACATAAATTTTTTTTAGCTACTTAATAATTGTTCATTTTTGTCAAATTCTTAGCCACAGGCATAGCCTTCGGCAAAGCCGAAGGCTATGCCTGTGGCTAAGCCTTTGCTTATCTGCACCCTAGTCAATTCACAAAGTTGAATACATCTTTTATTATATCATATGTGATATTTAACATAAAATTTTTGGTAGATACAAAATATGTTACAAACATGTATTTGTGTTCAGAAATGTTGAATGCTATGCTTGTGGCTAAGCAAATGTTAATGATTTGAAGTTTTTTCCAAAGGCTATGCCTGTATCTAAGCCAAATCATTTGTTTCAAAGGAAATTTTTAAGTTATCACATATTTAAAAGGCTATTTTAAAAGAAAATGTTTGTTATATCATATCTGATATAGAATAAAAAAACAGATTTAAAAGCTTATTTTAAGTTATCTTATATCCCCACAAAGCATTTTGTGCTAAAACATCTTATGCGGCTAAGCAAAAGGCTTAGCGACATAAGATGCCTTTGGCGAAGCCTTAGGTTTAGCCTCATAAGATGCTTTAGCATTTTGACAAAGGCACCTTCCGCGGCTGAGCCAAAGGATTAGCTGCATAAGATGCCTTTGGCGAAGCCAAAGGCACCTTCCTCAGCTTAGCCAAAGGATTAGCCGCATAAGATGCCTTTGGCTTCGCCAAAGGCATCTTATGCGGCTAATCCTTTTACTTAGTTGCAGCATATGCTTTGTTGAAGCCTTTTCCATTCGTCAAAGCTTCCACAGCTGAGCCAAAGGTTTAGCCGCATAAGATGCCTTTGGCGATGCCAAAGGCATCTTCTGCGGCTAAACCTTTGGCTCAGCTGCAGCGAATGCTTTTGTTGAATCCTTTTGCATTCATCAAAGCTTCCACAGCTCAGCCAAAGGATTAGCTGCATAAGATGCCTTTGGCTTCGCCAAAGGCATCTTCTGCGGCTAATCCTTTTTCTTAGCTGCATCGAATGCTTTGTTGAATTCTTTTACTTAGCCAAAGTCGAAGGCGTCTTATGCGGCTAAGCCTTCGGCTTAGCCGCATAAGACGCCTTCGATAAACACTTCTAATCTCGCAAACCTAGCTTCTAAACTATTAAAACCTAACTCCTAATCATAACAAAAAATCTATAAACAGTTCTAATCTTGCAAACCTAGCTTCTAAACTGTTAAAACCTAACTTCTATTTGCACATTTCTTCATCATAATCGCTATAAACAGTTGAAAACATCATATAATCATAAATAACAGTTGTAGATATTGAAATAGATGTTTTAGAGTGTAAGATTATACCTGAAGCCGGTTTTTTGGCCGGTTTTTTGACCGGTTTTTTGGCCGGTTGTTTGCTGGTAGTTCCTTTTTTCCTCAGTTCCTTTAGCGTGATAGTTTCAGCGTCGGTATCATCCATCTTCTCCGGTGATTTTGAAAGTTTTTGATGATTTTTGCGGTGTTTTTGATCGGTGTAAATGTGTGAGTAGTGTGTGTTTTTAGTGTGTGTTTAGTTAGGTGCAGTGAATGTGGTAAATGAAGAGTTAGGCGCGTTTTAATATTTGGTGTGATTTGACGATTATACCCCTCCGCTTTTATTTTAGTGGAGAGTGTGTTTTAATCTCAGACATTGATTAAATTTGAATCAATGGTTGGGATGTGTCCCTTGATATGTAAGGATTATTTGGTATGCAAAATAACCTCACTCTTTAAATAATATATTCATGTTACTATGACTTATATCAATACACCATGTGTGCACGAGCATCTAAAAGTAGTTTAAGTTAAAATAGGATAAGATGTGAAAAGTAAGAAAAGTAGGGGTGAGCATGGTTCGGTTTGGGTCGATTTTGGCTAAACCAAAACCAAACCGAAATATTCGGTTTTTATAAAACCAAAAACCAAAACTGTTCGGTCTTTGGCGGTTTGGTTTTTTCAGTTTATTATCGATTTTAGGTTTTTTCGGTGTATTATCGGTTCCAATTCAGTTTTTTGGTTTTTAACCGTTTATTTTTAGGTGACCAAATTATACCAACAAACATGTTTTACGTAAAAAATTTGGATATTATTTATTACTTTTTGTCAATCTAAGCCTAATAATGTTTATCTCATATTTATGCAGTTATATACATAGACGCAGACACATGCAAGTGAACATGCATATAATATGATCATTGTCACGTATGTATCGATATATTGTCAAGTACACGATAAACACGTATATAAACTTAAGACAAGTATATTATAAACTCACTCACAAAATAAAATATGCATTTATAAATTTGATTTATTTAGTTATTTATTTATATTAAATAAAGTAGTAATTATATAATAAAAACCGGTTTGGTTCGGTTTTTGGACGAAAACCGAAACCGAACCGAACTTTTAGGTTTTTAAAAAGAAAAACCCGAATCATCAATTTTTAGTTTTGGTCGGTTATTTCTGAGATATCTATATATTTTTTTTTAATATTTTTTTTTCCAGCTTTTCTACTCACCTCTAAATAAAAGATTTTCACTAATAATAAGATGGACAAAATTACACGTAGAAAAAGTGTCGTATCTATCTGAGATAAACTAACAGAAACCGTAAGGGAAAGAGTGTTGTCCCGCAAGGCGCAAGCTTTTCTAAATGGGGTAATTATGTATTTGCATTTTTCGCTCGGAGTGGCAACACTTTCTAGGCATAAAGTTGCGGTATTCTTCAAATAGACTTTGAGACTTGCGACTTTTCTACTTTTAATCTCTGAGTGCCAAGTAACCCTCGACCTTTGTGAACCCAATGATTGTTTTCTGACTTTTACAAGCTATACTTTTAAAGCGACCTAGACCGAGCGACTTTTTAAGATTCTAGCGAAATTCTTTTTTGCCCTTTAGTAAAAAAAGTCAAATTTCCTAAAATATTATTTTATACTTTTAGCGCCTACCCAATGCTGAGCAGCGAAAAATTGTTATACCTTTTCTACTTTTTTACATAACTTTTAAAATTATAATTTTATACTTTTTAAAATATTTACACACACAAACATAAAGACTATTTGATTCTTGAAAATGGTTTTTCATTCTAGTAAATCTTGTTTATGGGTTTTTAATTTTATTGAATATTTTTCACTGTAATCAATTAAATTTTAAGTTTTTATTGATTCTTGATAATGGGTTTTTTTCATTTTACTAAATCTTGTTTATGGGTTTTTTATTTTATTCAATCTTTTATATGGGTTTAGGGTTTAGTGAAAAAAACTTACTGTAAATTTAAGATTTTTATTGAATATTGTAACTGGGTTTTTCATTTTACTAAATCTTGTTTTTGGGTTTTTTATTTTGTATGATTATTATTTTATTTTATTTTTTATTTTTATTTTTGAAATTTTATTTGAATATTATTCACTTTTTCTTTGATTATTTTTAATGAGTTATTGATATTTTTCATGATGACCGATTTTTTTTTTTTTATTTAATTATTATTATGGTTTCATCATTTTAGTAAATCTTGTTTCGGGGGTTTTAATTTTACTAAATCTTTCGTGAATTCTGTTTATGTAGTCTTTTCATCTTTTTAGTGGCTTTTTTAATTATAGGTTGTTAATATTACTGAATCTTGGTTTGTTTTTTGACAGCTGCTACTGCTTTGCGTCAGTTGAATCATACTATACTGAAAGGAAAACCGATACGGATAATGTGGGTTCAGACTGATGCGTTCTTGAGGAAAACGGGAACAGGGAATCTGTTTGTGAAGAATCTTGCTGCGGATATTGATGTTGGTAAACTGAAAGATGTTTTTGGGGTATTTGGGAGGATTATTTCGTGTAAGATTGCTAAAAATTAGGACGGAAAGAGTAAGGGTTTTGGGTATGTTCAGTTTGACTCCGAAGAATCTGCTGCAGAGGCTTTACGTGCGTTGAATGGATCTGTTCTTGATGGAAAGATTTTGTAAGTCTACTTTTTAGTTGTTTCATCTTTTCATGATTAAACCGTGATTTCGTTTCTTAATTGCTTTTGTGTTTATTGAGGCGTATGGATGTTAAGTGTTGGCAGTCTTGCAAATATATCGATTTTAGTTTATTTTTATTGGATATGATTTGTAAATCTACTTTTTACTGGTTTGATTTGTTTTTATGATTAGTAATGCGTATGGTAATATTGAGTATTGACAAACATATTCGTTTTAGTCGATTATTACTGGATACGATGTAAAATTGCTGCATATTGCTGTTGATTGTTTATCTTTCATGTTTGTCTTTGTTTGTGTAGATCTTTCTTAAAGTAACTTTGTGACTTTAATTGGTTCCGAATTTAAGCATATAGTTCCTTGTTATTAGTCCTGTTAATTGATTGTTTTTCGCGATTAATGATGCTAAGGGCCAATGGGTGTGTAGAGGTTAGTATAAGCTTAATGATTGTTCAATTCTATATGGGATTTGATGCCTATTTGCTTTATACTGAACCTGCATTTGATGGTTTCTGATTTATGTAACCGTCTGTATATGTGTTTCTTGTACTCGATTGACTATATATTAGCCGAGTTGATTTTAAGTATGTAATGACATTTCAGATGTTTAACATTTTGTTCTTGTTTAGAACTGTTACGAAATATCTGAACAAAAGTGAGAGGAAGGAACCCCAGTTTACAAATGTGTTTATGAAAAATCTTGATTTGGATTTCACCGAGAGTTCCTTGCTAGAAAAGCTCTCAAAATATGGAAAGGTCACGAGTGCTGTGATTGTAAATGATGCTGAAGGGAAATCAAGAGGGTTTGGATTCGTCAATTTTGAGTCACATGAGAATGCTAAGAAGGCCATAGAGGCTCTTAATGATGCAGAAATCGGTAATAACATACATACAATTGTTAGTTTAGATGTTTTTTCTTGTTTTTCAGAAAGATTTTGACATTAGTTTTTCTACGGATCAGGTTCTAAGAAATGGTTTGTTGGAAAGGCTATGAAGAAATCTGAAAGGGATGCAATCTTAAAACGTGCTCATCAAACACAAAAACCAGACTTCTTGAATCTTTTGGTGAGAAATCTTGCTATTTCTGTCAACGAAAACGACCTTAGATAAGTTTTTGGTCATAACATCACTAGCTGTAAGAAAAAGAAGGCTGATTGTATGCAAGAAAAAGACTGATGCTTATGTTGTTATCCAATGTTTAGTTTTCCTTTTTGGTGAAAAAATATTGTTATTTTTCTTATCAACTAGAAGTTATGTTAAGTTATCATCTTATGATATGATGTTGCTGGTTAAAATTGCTCGAAAATGTCCGGTTTACATGGAAAATTGTTGCTGTCACAGTGGGTGGTCAAAACTAGATTTTTATTTTATTTTTTTCAAGTTGTTGTCACAGCTAGTTTAGTCTTTTAGATATAGTTTCACTTCACTTTGATTTTATTCCAAATATTGGTGTGTTGGTCATATTGGGTGTTTGGTTCAGTCTCTAAACGGATAAAAAATGAAGCGGAAACGGGTCAAAAGTGAGTGTTTGGTTCAGTCTCTAAACGGATAAAAAATGAAGTGAAAGCGGGTCAAAACTTAAATGGTAATACCAAGTCATATGGGTTGTTTTGGCAAATTATGTTTCTGCTGCTTAATGTTGTTTGGCATATGGGTCTGCATTGTGTTTTTGCTGTTTAAGGGTATTTGGCATATGGGTCTGCAACATATTTTGTCTAAGGTCTGCAAGTGATTGTGACACTGATGGTTTTTGTAATTTTAAGGTCTACAAGTGATTGTGACAGTTATGTTTTTGCAAGTGATTGCATACCTTAATCCATTTGGGTCAAGGTTCTAAGGTCTGCAAGTGGTAATACCAAGTCATGTGTAATTTGACTTTAAGTATAACATGATTTCATGAACATTGAGCTAATTGATTATATTATTCCACAAAAGTGTTAGTACAAGAGTATTCGAATTCTATTACACCTTTTATCTTCGTCACAAGACCATACAAGTTACACAAAGAATACATCCATGTATGTGAAGCTTAAAAAAACATTAAACCATAATGTCAAATTTGTGGCAGTCGACCACGTTTCGATCAAGGCTGACATGGTTAAGGAATGGCATATGTGAGTGTTTCAAGCTCTTCAGGGCGCCACATTGTCTTTTGCATACACAATAATCCTTCCATGTCCTTCGAGTAGGTTAATCGGACGTTCCAATGCATAGACCTCAGACCTTTTTCCACTTCATTTATAGTCTCAACACTGTCACAAACAATAAGATTTCCTTCTGGTCTCAGCAGCCTATCTACTTCCGCAACCAAAGCCATCACGTTACATCTATAACACCAAATAAACAATAAGCACATGATTAATCTCATAGGATATTTGGAAAAGAGAAAAGAGCACTTTAACTGTTGCTTAATCAAACTGTTTTCCATTCAGGAACTTGATATGAATTCTTGTAAGCATCTTGGATATACTTTTATATCCACTCTTAACTGGAACAAAAAATTTCTGGAACTTTTAACTTTTATATCCATTCTAACTAAAATAAAAAAGTTATGGTCAAATACAACGATGCTTGTTAAATTCAGTGATTAATTTTCAATTTCGATGTGAATGCTAGTCTATTTGACCACAAAAGTCAGAGGTGGAAGGGGTAGATATCAGATGATGAATGCAGTAAAATGAAAAGTAGATCACCTAGTTGTGGAACTTATATCCTGAATGCCCAAGTGGAATGTGAACTAGGTTCGTCGTGAGTATAATCAGGTATATGTGAAAATCCTATTACCAAAAGCGCCATGACTCCTAGCAATTTATTTATCAAAACCTCATAATATAGGATAAGATCAGTATCACAACGGTACTACTTTGATTGCAAGTTTTAATGAGCAATTATCTCACTTATATGAATATGAAGCATAAATATTAGCAAATCAGATCAAACTAAAATAGAGGCTTTGTTGGCATTATTCTTGATCCCTTTAAAAAATTAAACCCCACGTAACCAAAAAGGTAACTTTTTGTTAGCTGCATATTAAAACCTTAATGTTATATTGTACCATTGTAAAAAACACTTAGTGGATACTTTGATTGGCTTTTGCAAATCAGATCAAACTAATATTACGAAGACAAACAAACTTTAAACTAGAACGCATCAATCGCTAATCAAATACACAAATTCCACACTACTGTATCTCAAATGTATTTCAACAATGTAAGCAAGTAAACTAAGTATTCGCCGTACTAACACACGAAAACGCACAAACTAAAATTAATCATATAGCTCTTTCACCTATTCACATTAATATAAACGATCACAGATTTAAATTGTTCATTTCATAAAACTAACTTTTAACCGAAAAAAATTACACATACACTAATATCAACCAAAACGAATACGTACCGCAAATTATCAGGTCAAAATGACACATACACTAATTTCTCTTGTCATCAAATAGCAATAATATTGAAACATTTAATCAAACACTTGGTGTGCGGTTAATATCATAATCTTCTATCATCAAAAGTCTTGTACTCATTGACTTAATCTTACAATATAAACACAGGAATAAAATGAAAGGTATCTTTGGTTGAATAGCTATTCGTGATGGCATAGCAGGGTTGCGGTTGAAGTGGTGATTCATGGAGAAGAGATCCGATTAAGAACACCAGGGTCGGTTCCCTTTGCTTTAGTTGTAGAGAAGAAGCGAGTTGGGGGTTTTATAGTTTTAATAAAACGGTGTAAAAAAAAGTATTGAAATAATAATTTTAAGAGTAAACTACACCATTCGTCCTTGTGGTATACGTTGACCATCAAGTTTCGTCCTTTGACCGAAAAAATTGCACCGTTCGTCCTTAAGTGCGAAACGTTATTTACCGTTGGTCCTTCACTTTAACGGAACACACTAACGATCGTTAAGTCTACAAATGTAAGGGTATTTTTATCTTTTTATCATTTTTTTCTCTGCTCATCATCTTATCCACTTACTTCACCTTCCTTGCTCATCTTTTGTCTTCATGTATAATTAGAATCACTAGATTTGTCTGGAAATTCTTTTTCGTTACTAATTCCAGAAAGCAAGACTACACAACATGACCTCACTTGATCTAAGCAAAAATCTCTTCACGGGCCCTATACCTTCATCGTTCCGAAACTTGACCAAGTTATTCCAGATCCAAAGCAACGAGCTAGTCGGGGAAATCCCAACTTGGTTATTGCAGATCCAAACTTTAAAGAATTTGTTCATTGGTGGGAAAGGAAACAACTTGACTTGGAATAACAGAGCAACGATTCTTCCAAGATGTAGTCTAGAACAACTCTCTATGCCTAACTGTGGAATTTCTGGTCAAGTTCCTAAATGGGTTTCGTCACAAAATGATTTGTATTTTCTTGATTTGAGCGAGAATCACATGGAGGGAAGGTTCCCAGATTGGCTGACTGAAACGGACATTGAAGGAATAGTCCTTTCGGATAACAACCTCATTGGATCAATCCGGCCACTCTGAAGTCATCTCCACAGACACCTCCAACCACCATTATTTTCTTTCTTCATTTTCTTTTTGTTTTGAATTTTCAGATCTGTGAAATAAAAGTAATAAAAAATAGAGATAGTATTTTCATATGGTTTTGAGAGGCTTATTGCAATACATGGACCGTAGATGCAGATGGTCTATAAGATGTGTCTCTAAGGTTAGCAGTTGAAGCAGTATATATAAAGAACAAGGACCAAGAGTGGCGGGCATGTGATTTCTGAATTGGGTGTTTTAATTTGATAATGAATGTGCAGATTCTGATGGTGGGCATTTACTTTTTGAATTGAGTGTTTTAATTTGATAATGAATGTGTAGAGATTATGGTGGTTGGTAGTGAAAGTGAAATTGATTGTAATGTTTAAATGGGACGGGGATGATTGGTTTATGGAGATGAATGTGGCGGCGGTAGGATTTTGGAGATAAATATGGTTGTTGTCCGATGGTAGGTGGAACTTGGAAGCTATGGTTAGTGCTGTTACTATATTGAAGGTGAGCAAGTTGCAGTCACACGTGGTGACAAGTCAAAGCTTTTGTCTAGTGAAGTCAAACATTGGTCAAGGAAAAGACAAATATACCCTCGACTTAAATAGGCTTAACGCCCGTTACTCACGTCAGTTAGGGTGAGGAACCAACGCTGAGTAACGTTTCACACTTAAGGACGAACGGTGCAATTTTTTCGGTCAAAGGACTAAACTTGATGGTCAACGTATACCACAAGGACGAATTGTGTAGTTTACTCTAATTTTAATTTAAAAAGTATTGAAAAGTTATGTAAAAAAAGTATCAAAAAGTACAAAAGTATAAAGTAAAAAAATTCGCTTAAAGTATTTCGCTTAAGTTGCTAAGCATTGGGAAGACGCTAAAGGAATAAAATAATAGTTTCTAAAGTTTGACTATTTTTTTGAAAATGACAAAAGAGAATTTCGCTCGAATCTTAAAAATTAGCTGGGTCTAGGTCGCTTAAAAAATATAGGTACAAAAAGTAAAAACAAATAATTGGGTTCTGAAAAGTTGAGGGACACTTGACGCTTTTTGATTGGAAGAAAAAAGTCGCAAGTCTCAAAGTCTATTTGATGAATACCGCAACTTTGTGCCTAGAAAATGTTGTCACCCCGAGCGAAAAGTGCAGTCGCATAATTGCCCCTTTCTAAGGGTGTGTTTGGTAAAAGTTGCAGTGAGCACTAGCAGTGAGCTGTGAGCAGAGAGCTGTGAGCAGTAGCTGTGAGCTGTACAGCTCACCGCTCACAGCTTTTTAAAGAAGCATTGGAAAAATGAGCATTCCTAAAAAATAGCAAAGCTCACCGCTACTTTACCAAACAAACAATAAAAATTAAAAAGCTCATTGCTCACCGCTAATCGTCCCAAAATGCTCCAAAAAGCTCCGCGCCAAACATAGGAGAGTGAAAAAGACTTTCAAAATTTGGTCAACTCGATCAAGACTTTTTCCGAGTTTTACTTTTGGAGAGATATAAAAACATCTCCATTTAAAAATCACAAACCAAATCTAAAACTACCAATCTACCCATTTTCGTATAACTTTTATATCAAGACAATTATCCCCTTTCAAGTATCTCTAATTTGGGTGCCAAAACCTTCCTCTGCATGAAACTTTCTTTGTCAAAATGAAATGCATAAAGATGAATATTTGATTAAGATATTTTAAATCATATGGTTAAGATATTTTAAAAGATGAATATTTGATCATAAGATGGCCAGGTATATAATATCGGTTATTTGGCCCATACGCTACTATAGATTCTGGATTAGAGCCCCTTTAATAGAACCCGATTTTAGTAAAAACACCGAGCTCTATAGTGGTTATTATATAGTGATTCAGTGTTTTAAACAAAGCCTTAAAGCTACTTTTTCTTTTGAAAGACCGGGCCTTAGATGCCAAAGAACTTTAAGCCACGTTTTCTTATAGGAAAGTGGGCTCTGTTTCTTCTATTTCAAATCCTCAACTAGGGGTGTTCATGGGTTGGGTAATATCCGAATAAACCGAAAACCGAAACCGAACCGAACAGAAAATAATCGAACCGAACTCGTAATCGAACCGAAATAGCCAAAACCGAACCGAAATAAAAGTTCGGTTTTCGGTTAGGTTATGGTTTTAGCAATCCGAACCGAAAACCGAAATTAAATAAATATATATATATATTTTTTATATATTTATATTAAAAAAATATATTAAAACTCTTTTATAATATATATATAATATTTTTAAGCTTGAAAATTATTTTTTTTTGAAAAAATATATATAAATAAATGAATAAATTATTAAATTTAGGTAATTCGGGTTATTCGGTTCGGTTTTCGGTTTTCGGTTTTCGGTTTGGTTTTCGGTTCGGTTTAGTTAATTTTGAATTCGGTTCGATTCGGTTCTCGGTTATGCCAAAAAAAAAATTAACCGAACAAACCGAACCGAACAAACCGATAACCGAACCGATGAACACCCCTATCCTCAACGACTAATAAACAATAGAAATAAAGCCAATTTAGTTGGGAAAAAGACCTCATATTCCAAAAAATCAGCATTTTACATTTCCTTTCATAAAATATGTGCGACTGATACACTGACCGACCCATTAAATTTTCGACACGTGTTGTATATATTTTTGTGTGACGGCTTTGTTCGACGAACAAGTTTTTTGCGCGACTGATGTGACAAAGTTTTTTTTATGCGACTAACAGGGTAAAATTATGTGACTTCCTTTTTTTTAACCGACATGTACTTCGCACATGAATATTTGTCAAATATCTAGTGGGTCGCTCAATATATCAGTTGTTCAAGTCTAAAACTAGAAAAACAAAAATAAGTGACTAATTTGTGAATCATTTTTCTGTGACCATTTTAGAAATACCTCCAAACAATATATGCCTACCAACGAGCTATAATCACCGAACCTGCACATTTATTTACTTATTTACCTCTCTTTTTTTTGTTTTCTTTTTTTCCCCCTAAAACCTTCATTTATTATCCAAAAAAAACATCAAAGGATTAAATTCTAATTTTAAGTTATAACTAAAGGTATTAAGCACTTACTTATTATCATATAGTTTGTCATATGAATATTTGTTTTGTTAATCCGTAACTTTTTCATATTTTTAGAAGAATTTGCAGAAGTCGTTTGTGTCATCTGAAACATACTACTAGCTAGATTGATCGTGCAAAGTAAGGTATATTTCGATGACTTTCAAACCATTTATAACATCTATGTAACATTCAATTAATGCATAGAAAGTATAAGTCATTCTCCCTTTAGTAGAATTAATCGAATAGAGATTAATTATGGAGTGTCTTCATTTTAGGATTGACTTCTAAATAACTTCTCATTTTAGATGTGAGTATGTGTTAACAAATTGGGTATTTAAGAAAAACAAATAAATATGATTTCTCTTATTTAGGGAGTTGAGGGAAAATGTCATCGATTTTTTTTTGAGTAGTCAACTTGTTCACATATGAGTAGGGGTGTTATCGGGTCGGGTTGTCGGGTTTATCGGGTCGGGTTGTATCGGGTTTTTGATTATGAGAAAGTGGCCCGCAACCCGACCCGACAAGTAATCGGGTTATCGGGTTCAGGTTGTTGTTGGGTCGGGTTTTGTCGGGTCGGGATAATCGGGTTCATACTTTTCTTTGTCAATCTAACTAGGATGGCTGAAACCAAACTTGACTGGTAGACTTGTTTGAAACCAAATTAACTTAAACTAAACCAAAACTAGGATGTTAAATAGACAAAATAACATATGTATCCTAATGAAAATAATGCATGGCATCATTGACTCAAGAATTTGTTGGTCTACGAATCACACAAGACCAGTATCAACCCATATAAGAATTTGCAGCAGAAAGTACAAAAGGGCAGGAATAATAAGAGCGGAAGGTATGGCATTTCGTGGCTCGCCGTGGGGCTGAGTTGGCAACTTGCCGTCGCCCGCCACCACACCGGCCCCTTTCGCCGTGCCTCGCCGTGGGATGGCTCGCCGTCTGCACGACGAGGTTGAAGGTGTACTTTTTTTTCCTTCCCTTTTCGTTTTATAAATTGATTTTTTAGTTGAGTATTTATAAGGTGAAGTGTTTATTTGAATAGATTGAAAGGTTCGTGGAGAAAAAAAAATGATGAAAAACATAAATTGAAACTTGAACAATTAACTGAAAAATCTTTGCGAGACATTTTTGTGTGTGAATTGTGTGAGTTGTGTGTGTAACTTGTGACTGGTAGGGTTGTATATATAGGCTCATATAATCCCGCTCAAAACTATACCGTTTGAATTTAAAATTTGAATTTGAATTTTAAAGTACCCCTCTCCTATTTGAATTTGAATTTCCCCGCTCCTATTTGAATTTGAATTACCCCGCTCAAAAAATTTACCATTTTGAATTTGAATTTGAATTTGAATTTAAAATTTGAATTTGAATTTGAATTTTAAATTTGAATTTGAATTTGAATTTAAAAACCACACCTTTAAATAACAAACTATAACCACCGTTTTTTCACATCTACATCAATTCAAAAAAAAACACAATGTCTCAAAATCCGAAGTGGAATAAGTCTGAAGAAATGTTGCTTGCGCAAGTTTGGATAGAAATTTCGCAAGCTCTAGATATGGAAAATAACCGTTCCGAAAATATTTTTTGGAACGACGTTATGGAGATGTTCAATGATCAGACTACCGATGACCATCGTACCAAAAATTCAATCACGGGTAAATGGACGAGGATTAACGTCGACTGCAAAAAATTCAACGCGATTTACAAACATTTGCAGCGTCGAAGTGGTCAAAATGACCACACTCATCTCGAGAATGCGAAACTAAACTTTCAGCAACAATTTGGTGGAAAGGAGTTCAAGTATGTTCACGTTTGGGAGATTTTGAAAAATTACCCGAAGTGGGATGTCGAAGATCCGATCCATTAGTATGTGTTGTATTTTTTTTTACTCGTGGCGTTTTTTTTTCGTATCGTGTTTATTTTTATTATTATTGTGTTATGTATTGTATTTTTATTTTGAATGAAATGAATTTAGTTTATTTAGAAAATTGAATAAAAAAAATAAAGTGGTAGTGGTGGGCACCAAATGAAAAGGTTGGGGTTTGCTATGAGGGAGGGGGGTTTGTTGTGGTTAGTTGTGGAGAAGTGAGATGCTGATGTGGCGCTTAGGTGGCAGTGATGAAGAGATTATGGTATATCACCATACCTTCCCCTCTAAGTAGCATGCAATTAACTAACGGACTATTAACATGTTTACGATTAAAGAAAAGGTCGGTCTCGTGTAATCGTCAAAACTAGTAGGCTTATAAACTTTTTAGAAAATATGTTTCGGGTTATGGGTTGACCCGATAACCTGATATTAAAAATAATTCAACCCTAACCTGACCCGATAATTATGTCGGGTTATCGGGTTACACAACCCGATAAGAAATTTTGACTCGATTCAACACCCGATAAGCCTTATCGGGTTCGGGTTCGGGTCGGGTCAACCCGACCCTATTGACACCCCTACATATGAGACACAATATTAAAAGGCGGGTTAGGATCAACCACCAACGAGCTACAACCACCAAACCTGTAGTAAAAGGTTTTGTTTTGCTCGTTTTATATTTGGGAATAGGTTTTATACCAGGAAATTAAACATGTGTAATCTAACAAAAAGTAAACAAAATAAATCATAAAGCTATGTTTTGTAAGCAAAGAACAAAGGTCTATGGCAATTGAAAATATTATTTCTTTAATCACATAGAGCAAGATTATCAACTAAAATACTGGACTCTAAAACCCATGGATCGATAACTATTCCTCATAGAGCCCCCCACTCCCCCCTCTTCTTTAGTGCCCTGATGCAAAACCTTGGTCTTTGAACCTTTCTAAGCAGGGCACTATGTACATATTTTTAGTACTGATAGTAGGTTTTATGATGAGGTGCAAAAATGTAATGAGTTTAGGGATCATTTACCCCATTATTTCATGCCCTTTACTCTTATTATTGCTTAAAATCTCTCATATTTCTTTTTAGGTCTTGGATTATGTATTTGTTGGAAACATACAAGTTTTAGGCTTATTTGGACGAAGTTTGGAAGAAAAAGAAAAAAGTTTCAAACTGAGACCAACAAGCCTGACGCCGTTACTAGAAGTGCCTAGAAAGTGAAGTTTTGTAAATTTTCATGACCAATAGTTCCTGGAGACGGGCATGGTGATGCCGTCACGAACCCAAGGTGATGTTGTCACGGCCAATAAGTTGACGTCATCATATGAAGTCGGTGGAAAGAACCCTAAATCGATGACGGCGAGGTGACGACGTCACATCCATAAGCTGACGTCATCACAACTTGAATTCTATATATAGTCTTGCTTTGTTTTCATAATTCATGTGGAACTTTTGGGAGACAAACCCTAACCGATTTTAAGGACGTTTTCAGTAGTTTTTACCTTATGAACTCAGGAGTATCATCAAGATAAGTTATTACATTAATCATTTATGTTTTTCATTAATTGCTAGATTAATTTGGTAACCTATGGGTTTCAGTAATAGTTTTAGCACAGATTTAGCAACGTTTGCACCTTACCAAAAATATCCAAAACGCTAAATCATACATAGAAAACAAAACTTCTTGCATACAAGGAAAAAAATAAAGGTAATCCTAGTTTTGCAATTTACATAACACGAATTAGGGTTTTCACGTTTGATCTCGGATATCCATGTTGTAACACCCCAACCCGACAAGGGTCCGAATGTCACATTATGGAGTCATATCAGAACATACTAATAAAATGCAAGCGGAAGTCTTATTAAATAAAATACCAAGTCATATAAACGAATGACTTACAAAGGAAAAAAAATACATAATCCAACATTTCTAAAAGGTACGAAATATAAAAACAAATGCTCTTCCAAAAGAGTCCAAAGTAATAAGGGAAACTAGGGTTGGTTCACTCAAATGCTCCTACTCTCAGCCCATCAAAGCCCATCGTCCCACTTGATACCTGCCGCATGGAAAAGAAATGCGGCTGAGCTTAAAAAGCCCAATGAACAGATATAACAAAACAAAAGCTAAACATAATCAAAATACAAAAATGAATCAGAGGAGACTGATAACAAAATCGTAACGAATGAGCACAATGAGTCTATAAGTCAATGAGGAACCGGCATAACACAATATTAACAGATAACCAGAAGAACAGAAATCAAAGGAGACCAAAGCAAAGCCGCGCATCAGGGAACACATATATAAGCATACATAAAATAACCAAACATACCAATATCGGACATAAACGAATAGGAGTTGATAAACAACATAATAAGCAAAACAAGTAACCAAACAGTGTACAAGCATAACAGTCAGCGTATCAACTAAACATAAATATGGCACACAAATAAATCAGATAATCAGAATACATATAAGCCATGCTGAATTCTATAAGCAGGCGGAAGCAACTAAATTGAATGTAAGCATAACAACCACTCAAGTCAGATAACCCACAGTTAATAAACAGATCTAGTATCATAACCAGCGGAAATACTAACAGCAGTATAAACATGATAGCCACATGTATCAGGTAGGAATACCAAACGAACATCATAATTGAATGGATTAACTAAACAAGGATATAGCATAGTAAGCTAAACAAGTCAACTAGACAGATAACATAAGTTGAACCATATTCCTTCATCAACCAGCAGCATGAACAGAAGTGTAAACATGGCAGATCAACAAATCAGGTAAACATCAATTACTAAGCCAACCCAATATCGTAAGCAACGGAAAAATACCAACCAAAAGTACAAGAATGGTAGTCACAATTAGCAAATATGAATACTAAATGATAATCATAGCCCACAAAATAATTGCACGAGGTATAACATGGTAAACAGATGAGTCAAATAATTACATACTAGTATGGCAAAAGGGTAAATCAATTAGTCACATAATAGCATAGTAAACAGGTAGTCACATGAATCATATAATAGCAGAGTAAACAGGTAGTCAAATAAGTCATATAATGGCAAGGTAAACGGATGAAGTGGTAATCTGAAGTATAAGCATGGTAGTCAACCCAAAATGAAATGAGAGTATGACAAATCTAATGAACTGGAGTATAATAAGGTAGTCGGATGAATCACATAAGGATACTAAATGAATGAGTAATCAACGGAAAACTGAAGATGAGAATATAAAATATGGTGCATTGTGAGAAAACAGAAGGTACAATATAGGTGTATCAAAAGTGTAAAGGTTGTCAGAAATCTACCACGAGTCCTGAAACAAATCAAATCATATCATATCATAAGTAACCATGGAGTAGCTAGCTCCCAGAATGTGAAAAACGTGTATTGCACACAAGCATCAGTCACCAGATAAATCAATCATGTCATATCAGATCAGATACAGAACAAATCTAGGATGCATCAATACGCCCCTGCAGAAATCATAGTGGCCAAACATATATCTTGAGCTCAAAAACATATAACAAAAAAGGGATGGGATGGTTCATCACTCGACCACCCTGGAGTCATGCCATTGGTGCATCAATGACATGGCCATGTTACCTTCATGGCTAGGGAAAATGGCTCGGGTATCAAACTGAAGGGTCAAAAGGCAAGGTCAAAGTTTGGCAAATGCCTAAGTCATCAGAATAGCATAATCAAAGGTTCATAATCAAAGGTTCATAGCAAAGGTTCATAGCAAAGGTTCATGACAAAGGCTCAATTCAAAGGTTCACATCAAATCAAAGGAAGGATCTCAAACAGATAACATATCAAACGAATAACTAATCGAATATCAAATCAGATGATCATACCAGAACGAATCATATCAAATGGATCATATCAAATCAAAGCAAGGAGAATACGAATCGAATATCAAAATGGACAAGAGTCATGAGAGAAAAGATTTGTCATTACTGAAATGACGGAATATCTGTACCTCAAAGTGTGTGCACGAGAGCAAAGCACACAAAGCCAATCACTTCTCCCTCTTCACAAGATCTACAGTAAATATAATAACATATTACCAACATATTCATTTTATAAGCTTATTATGCATTTATAAGTGTTTTACTTATTGATATCATCATTTTGTCTTTCATTTTCTTAACTTCACATCTGGACCAGTTTTACACAATTTTTTAAACCCATCAGAAGTATTCCAAAAATTATAAGAAAATTCCCAGAGGTTTCCACATTAGTTAAGTAGTTTCAAAAATTTTGATAGATTTTATTTCAGAGTCTAAGTATGGTTTAAAAATCCATATTTCCAGACCTGCCCAGAAAATGTTCAGAAAGTACACCTCAAAAGTTTACGTTTATTAGACCTGTTTAGACACCTTGGAAAAATTCCCAAAAATTCCAGAAATTCATTTATATCCTAAATATCTATCCTGTAAAAGGAGAGCCCCCAATTCCCTATGGTTTGAAAATGAAAAATCAAACAATCCAACTGAATTTCAGACCCGTTTTCTCAGCTTTGACACTCGATCCCGTAAAATTCAAAAATACGACTTAGACAACTCCAAATTCGACTAAACCACTTTGTAAACATAACTAAGACATAAAATAAGTTTTTCCAACAAAAACCCATATTTAAACTCTTATCAAACTCGAGCTATAATGCACACATATATAGCTTCCAAAGCTGTCCCGATGAAAACAACAATACCTAAACCATAATTGAGCTTTTTCTTCATCCCAACCTTAATCCAATTGTAATTAGGTTTCTCATTAGATTATTACAGATTATAATTGATTCTTTCACCCATATCATCATGTTATACATATATATAATCGGTTTCAAAAGATATACACATAGATGTGTCAAATTAATAATCAAAGAAAAAAGGATAATAAGAATACCAAAGAGCATTACAAGCCAAGAAGAACACATGAAACTAAACACGAATTACCACTGACACGCCTTCTTCTTCTTACAGCAGATTACCTCTTAATCTTTTAAGGTTGATACGAATTGGGGCTGATTTTTGGGAGAGGAGGGAAACCGATTTTTTTAGGGTTTTTTATGCTTCGGTTAATTTGGGGGGAGGGGAAACGTATGTAAATGTGGAGTAATGAGTGATAGGAGCCAAAATTAGGGGGATTCACAAGACTAATATTTGGTAAGTTTAGATTTGCTTGGGTTGGGCTCCTAATAAAAAAAATAAACGTGCAAGAGGAGAGGGAAGGATAATATTTGGTTCTTTTATTTTGCTAGTAGTGTACAAATTTTAAGTAGTGTAGCAAATGTAGTGTAGGTATTTATTTAAGTAGTGTAGTCTTAAGTAATAAATTAGGAAGCTTATATATACATATTACTTACTTATATTATTTAAGATATAACATAACATAAGTTTCTAATTAATTAATATGCTTCGGATAAAGTTTTAATTTAGGGCAAATTTCATAATTCGGATTTGAGGGTTTTACAACTCTTCCCCTCTAAAAGAAAATTTATGTCCTCGAAATTTGAACGGATGCTCAACGGGAAGCATATCAAGTTACAAAAATGACTGACTTACTTGTGGTTACTCTTCCAACAGATTTTGACGAACAGAACGGTTTTGATTCTCATGACTCGATCTTGACGGTTTCGAATAATTTCACACTCATAAACAAATAGCAACGCATCACAAATCGAATTCTAACATATACGAAACATATATGCAACGGATGACAGCCAGAACCTCTCAAGAGATACCAGAAACATAACATAAGAATGAGGTAAATACGATAAAATGCTAAACAAGATAAAACCTCATTTCTTCAAACCGAATTTCCAAACGAATCAACGTAACATACTAATGATCCAAGAAGTACACGACCAGATATCACAACGCATCAGAATGTGAAATTAAATGGGTAGGATACCCGCACAGTCGAGAATATCATCAAGGCTGACGAATCACGGATATAATTCTTATTCATCAAATGTACTAAACTCAGGCACTTCTCAAGACATCGTATGATCCTAATAAGTTCAAGTCATATGATCTCGATATTATCACGTTGATCAGGCGTCATAATACTTGCATCATATGAACGTGTCCTTATTGCCATCATATTCTATTCTGAATCGTGACAAATAATCTACTAATGCCAAAGCAAATCAGATTCACATACAAGTGACAAGTAATACATCCAATCAAACTTCAGACAAATTTAAAAGATTAAACAGAAACTTACCATTCCACGAAAGGAAAGGAGGCTGTCTAACTTGAGAAGGTTCCTCATGACTCATTTCTGACGATCCAAAACAATCTCAGGCGCACAAACAGTGCCAAAATATCACAAGTCTGATCTTGCTGATACGAATCACATAAAAAAATAGATGATAATCGAAATCTCTCAAAGGGATATGAGATATGATACAAAGCTGAAATATTACCAAAAATGCCGAATCATAAAACTTCACAATTCAAACTGAGTTCTGAACAAATCAAAGAAAAGTAATACCGATCAAAATCACATAACAAAATATCAAACTGTCTCAAAACGCGTGACGGAACAAATGAGAAGACAACGAATCGCGGTAGCACTATTCTCAAGATAATCATGGGCCCGATGCCCCACAAACCACACGGAGCGGATGAAATCTTCTCAGCATCTCTTCTCTGATAAGAAGACTTGGCTAAACTGTTGACCATCTATATGCTCAAATTCCTGGTAGTAGTTTCTCCGCCTATCTGCAATACGCCGGTCATAAGTCTTCTGCTCGTACGCCTTCTGTGTGCCCGCTTGTTGAATTTTACATCCGTATTTGCTCCTCTTGTTGTTCTGTCCAGCTCTCTCCTGCATAATATTGATGTTTCCTTCAGCGTCGCAATACTTCAACGATCTTCTTGACACGAGGAATCCTGTCTTCAACTTAACTGTAGTGACAGATGTACTAAACGGATGTGGCTTCTTCACGAACCTCTCTATCTCAGCAACTATTGTAGCAACTCAAAATCCGATTCACCATCTTCGATTCTACGAGTAGTCACCATCTAAACGATCGACAAACTAATCCGCGAAGAAAATTAGACAAAATCAAATGTGGAAGGATGAAGATCAAATCAGCGAAGACAAACGGATATCGAAATCAAATCTGAACAAAAACATCCAACTAAACGGAATAGGTCGAAACAAACGGAAGCCTAATGTCTACCCAAATCCTCAAAGGTCATAGCCTAAGATCTAAGGGTCTCAAAACCTAGGCTCTGATACCATAATTGTAACACCCCAACCTGACAAGGGTCCGAATGTCACATTATGGAGTCATATCAGAACATACTAATAAAATGCAAGCAGAAGTCTTATTAAATAAAATACCAAGTCATATAAACGAATGACTTACAAAGGAAAAAAAAATACATAATCCAACATGTCTAAAAGATACGAAATATCAAAACAAATGCTCTTCCAAAAGAGTCCAAAGTAATAAAGGAAACTAGGGTTGGTTCACTCAAATGCTCCTACTCTCAGCCCATCAAAGCCCAGCGTCCCACTTGGTACCTGCCGCATGGAAAAGAAATGCGGCTGAGCTTAAAAAGCCCAATGAACAGATATAACAAAATAAAAGCTAAACATAATCAAAATACAAAAACGAATCAGAGGAGACTGATAACAAAATCGTAACGAATGAGCACAATGAGTCTATGAGTCAATGAGGAACCTGCAGAACACTATATTAACAGATAACCAGAAGAACAGAAATCAAAGGAGACCAAAGCAAAGCCGCGCATCAGGGAACACATATATAAGCATACATAAAATAACCAAACATACTGATATCGGACATAAATGAATAGGAGTTGATAAACAACATCATAAGCAAAACAAGTAACCAAACAGTGTACAAGCATAGCAATCAGCGTATCAACTAAACATAAATATGGCACACAAATAAATCAGATAATCAGAATACATATAAGCCAAGCTGAATTCTATAAGCAGGCGGAAGCAACTAAATTGAATGTAAGCATAGCAATCACACAAGTCAGATAACCCACAGTTAATAAACAGATCTAGTATCATAACCATCGGAAATACTAACAGCAATATAAACATGATAGCCACATGAATCAAGTAGGAATACCAAATGAACATTATAATTGAATGGATTAACTAAACAAGGACATAGCATGGCAAGCTAAACAAGTCAACTAGATAGATAACATAAGTTGAACCATATTCCTTCATCAACCAGTAGCATGAACAGAAGTGTAAACATGGCAGATCAACAAATCAGGTAAACATCAATTACTAAGCGAAACCAATATCGTAAGCAACGGAAAAATACCAACCAAAAGTACAAGAATGGTAGTCACAATTAGCAAATAGGAATACTAAATGATAATCATAGCCCACAAATAACTGAACGAGGTATAACATGGTAAACGGATGAGTCAAATAATTACATACTAGTATGGAAAACGGGTAAATCAATTAGTCACTTAATAGCATGGTAAACAGGTAGTCACATGAATCATATAATAGCAGAGTAAACAGGTAGTCACATAAATCATATAATGGCAGGGTAAACGGATGAAGTGGTAATCTGAAGTATAAGCTTGGTAGTCAACCCAAAATGGAATGAGAGTATGACAAATCAAATGAACTGGAGTATAGTATGGTTGTCGGATGAATCACATAAGGATACTGAATGAATGAGTAATCAACGGAAAACTAAAGATGAGAATATAGAATACGGTGCATTGTGGGACAACAAAAGGTACAATATAGGTATATCAAAAGTGTAAAGGTTGTCAGAAATCTACCACGAGCCCAGAAACAAATCAAATTATATCATATCATAAGTAACCGTAGAGTAGCTAGCTCCCAGGATGTGAAAAACGTGTATTGCACACAAGCATCAGTCACCAGATAAATCAATCATGTCATATCAGATTAGATACAAAACAAATCTAGGATATATCCATACGCCCCGACAGAAATCATAGTGGCCAAACATATATCTTGACCTCATAAACATATAACGGAAAAGGGACAGGATGGTTCATCACTCGACCACCCTGGAGTCATATCATTGGTGCATCAATGACATGGCCATGTTGCCTTCATGGCTAGAGAAAATGGCTCGGATATCAAACTGAAGGGTCAAAAGGCAAGGTCAAAGTTTGGCAAATGCCTAAGTCATCAGAATATTATAATCAAAGGTTCATAGCAAAGGTTCATGACAAAGGCTCAATTTAAAGGTTCACATCAAATCAAAGTAAGGATCTCAAACAGATAACATATCAAATGAATAACTAATCGAATATCAAATCAGATGATCATACCAGAATGAATCATATCAAATGGATCATATCAAATCAAAGCAAGAAGAATACGAATCGAATATCAAAATGGACAAGAGTCGTAAGAGAAAAGATGTGTCATTACTGAAATGACGGAATATATGTTCCTCAAAGTGTGTGCACGAGAGCAAAGCACACAAAGCCAATCACTTCTCCCTCTTCACAAGATCTACAGTAAATATACTCACATATTACCAACATATTCATTTTATATGCTTCTTACGCATTCATAAGTTATTTACTTATTGATATCATCATTTTGTCTTTCATTTTTTTAACTTCACATCTGGACCAGTTTTACACAATTTTTTAAACCCATCAGAAGTATTCCAAAAATTATAAGAAAATTCCCAGAGGTTCCCACATTAGTCAAGTAGTTTCACAAATTTTGGTAGATTTTATCTCAGAGTCTAAGTATGGTTTAAAAATACATATTTTCAGACCTGCCTAGAAAATATTCAGGAAGTACACCTCTAAGGTTTACGTTTATTAGTCATGTTTAGACACCTTGGAAAAATTCCAAAAAATTGCAGAAATTCATTTATATCCTAAATATCAATCCTGTAATAGGAGAGCTCCAAATTCCCTATTGTTTGAAAATGATAAATCAAACAATGCAACTGAATTTCAGACCCGTTTTCTCAGCTTTGACACTCGATCCCGTAAAATTCAAAAATACGACTTAGACAACTTCAAATTCGACCAAACCACTTTGTAAACTTAACTAAGACATAAAATAAGTTTTTCCAACAAAAACCCAGATTAAAACTCTTATCAAACTCGAGCTATAATGCACACATATATAGCTTCCAAAGCTGTCCCGATGAAAACAACAATACCTAAACCCTAATTGAGCTTTTTCTTCATCCCAACCTTAATCCAATTGTAATTAGGTTTCTCATTAGGTTATTACAGAATATAATTGATCCTTTCACCTTTATCATCATGTTATATATATATAATAGGTTTCAAAAGATATACACATATATGTGTCAAATTAATAATCAAAGAAAAAAGGGTAATAAGAATACCAAAGAGCCGATTACAAGCCAAGAAGAACACATGAAACTAAACACGAATTACCGGGGCTGATTCTTCTTACAGCCGATTACCTTTTAATCTTTTAGGGTTGATACGAATTGAATTGGGGTTGATTTTTGGGAGAGGAGGGAAACCGATTTTTTAGGGTTTTTTTTTAGGATTTGGTTAATTTGGGGGGAGGGGAAAGCATATGTAAATGTGGAATAATGAGTTATAGGAGCCAAAATTAGGGGGATTCACAAGACTAATATTTGGTAAGTTTAGATTTGCTTGGGTTGGGCTCCTAATAAAAAAAATAAACGTGCAAGAGGAGAGGGAAGGATAATATTTGGTTCTTTTATTTTGCTAGTAGTGTACAAATTTTAAGTAGTGTAGCAAATGTAGTGTAGGTATTTATTTAAGTAGTGTAGTCTTAAGTAATAAATTAGAAAGCTTATATATACATATTACTTACTTATATTATTTAAGATGTAACATAACATAAGTTTCTAATTAATTAATATGTTTCAGATAAAGTTTTAATTTAGGGCAAATTTCATAATTCGGATTTGAGGGTTTTACACATGTATTCTTATAAAGTCGAATCCTTTAGGATTTAGAAAACCCTAATGGATCGACCTTATGTGATCTAAACACATAAACCCTAAATTGGTGACTAGATTAAACCCAAGTTGTCAACAAAAGCAAAACCCCTAGAAAACCTAACGGCATAAATCGACCAAATCAAAGGTAACCAAAAATCAAAAATTTGATTTATTTGATAATAGAAACAATTACTAAGAACCCTAGCTTGGTTATATACGATTAAGGTGGCTCTTATACCACCATAGTGTATTGGTGGTCATCCGCATGACCTATAAAACATGCACAACGGAAAATAGGCACATAAAGGCCATGTAAACCAAACCCCTAATAATAGATCTCTTAATCAGTGATATAACCTAAACCTAACATGTATAAAGGGTGCTCATAGAATTACTTGCTTGATCCTCCAGTAATGTAAGCTTATAAACCTTCACATCTTTCACATGATCGCCTTATTCTTGTTTGATGCTTCACACGAACAAATTAGGGTTTATGGGAGAAATACCACGTTCGTTGCATCAGGTATCCACCGTCTGAACTACACAAGTAGAATTAGGGCTACAAGCCTATGCAAGTTAGGAGAGTACGAACGAGGTAATGTTGACTAGAAGTTAACTAGTCGATTTAGGCTTTATTAATACCTAAAGGGAGATTTATAGTTAAGGTTTAGAGGAGTGGAATGATTTCTAGTTTAGGTTATACAAGACCAATCCTAATCCAACTAGAAGATTCTAGAATCATCTTTAAGTAAATTAGTTTGTTTAGGAAACAAACTAATACCCCCTCTTAGGGTTTCGACCGATTCATTAAATAATCTTTATGGTATGTGGTTTTGCCTTTTATTCACTTATAAATTTATCCCTGATAAATATATACTCCCTTGATAATTATCGTTTGACCCTTCTATGGGAATATTACCGTATTCTCAGTTCCTCTTTATATCTATTTTAATTCGTCACTCTTTTCTCATTTTCGCTTGCGTGTTCCTTTTAGTGTGCACCGGTCTGACCCTTCGGCATTTCTATGAAGACCAATAGTGAGAGACGTTGTTCTTTGCACACTAATCCTTTCAGACTTCCACTTGTAGAAGGTAACAACAGGGGAACTACTCTCGCAATACCAAGACATTACTAGAAAAATATTGAAGTACCTATTTCACATAAACAGATTCAATACCTACGTAGTGATTTACAAAACTCCAGCAATACCTTAACTGGGTTTATCCCTTGCACTTTGCGATATTCCAAAAACTACCAAACATGGATATGTTAATCTCGCAATACTTTCGACTCTTGTTATCGTAAATGATTTGCTCCCCCAGAGTGTTCTTAGACAAGTGTTACACGACCATGCTCTTACAAATCATCTCACCACAAGGGCTAGGAAAAGTATCATCTCCGATCTATTTCAACTTGGAGTTGCAAATTGCCATCTCGATCATTAAATTATTTATCCTTACCTCCCACTGAATCCATCATTAGCACATAACGTTACACTTTCATGCAGTAACTTGAAACTAAGCCAAACCCTAACGAAAGACAAAACTAAATGACCTAACGCCTCAGGTCATTGGGATAGTACGCCACGATCCGAGAATGCCATTAATTGATTAATCCATATGGTCTCTTCTTGATCTTCGTCACGTCTAACGTTTGCCTCGCCCAATGCATGTGAAACTTGATACGCTACTCGCAGTATCATAGCTTTCACAATAATGGTTCAACTTATCTCGGTACCCCTCCATGATAAGCAACTATGGACCATTTTGAAATGAAATGTCTTTCATTCACGAATTCAAAACACGCTTAATGATATCTCGTAGTAACTCGTCCGATATGCACGAGTCTATGACATTACTTCCAATTTCTGGCGATTGATTAAGCTCATATAAAAAAAAATTGGGAGTTATCACTACTTAAATCTTTCTGACTAATCCTACCTCGGGACCTTTGAGCCTCACTTCTCAATGTTTATTATTGTCTTTCTGTCAATGAATCTAAGTGAGTCCGACACACTCGAACTTAATATTCAACGATGTACTTCATTTTAAACTTAACTAAAATGGAATTATCTACGTGTGGAAACGAGCCGAGCCGCTCGTGAAAAGCTCGAGATCGGATCGGTAAAAAGCTCGAACGAGCCGAGCCTAAACGAGTTCGAGCCTAAGTTTGGGCTCATTTAATAAACGAGCTCGAGCCTGAGCTCCATAAAAAAAGCTCGTTTAGGCTCGCGAGCCTAAACAAGCCCTAAAAATATCTACGTATATATATTTTCTATATGTATAACATTGTTAACAAGCTCGAGCCTTGTGTTAACGAGCCGAGCTTTGTGTTAACGAGCCAAACTCGAGCCTTGTTTTAACGAGTCGAGCTCCATTTGAACTTTACACATCATATAAATTAGTCGAGCCCGAGCCGAGCTCGAGCTTGTGAAAAATTTCAAGAGCCGAGCTCGAGCTGAAAATATTAGGCTCGAAACGAGCTCGAGCTCGAGCTTTTTATATATAAACGAGCCGAGCTCGAGCTCTGACAGGCTCGGGCTCGGCTCGGCTCGTTTTCACCTCTAGAATTATCTAACAAATATGAACCGTGACACCTTTTACTGATTCTCGTAAGTCTATGAGAACTTCGGTACAAGCCCCTAAAATCACGATGTAGTAGCACGTTTCCTAATTTGAAATCTCAGACTTCAAATCTTTAAAATCATATGGCTCCTTTATTTGTTTACAACAATTTAAGATCTACACTTTCCACGTCCTATCTTGCCTCTAGAGCAATGTTCGTTTGTCTCATATTTTAATACCTCTCACTTAATCTTGCAATCCCAGTTTTTCCGGTAACCAAAATCAATTAGATTAGACGCTAACTACATGCATTACTAAATTAACAACCAACGTTCATGAGATAATCAGGGCCGTCTCATGGATTTCGGGTGCCCTGTGCCATAATGAAAAATAGGCCCTTTAAAACAAACAAGTTTTAGATGTATGTAAAATAACCAACATCATTTTTTTTACAAAAGAATTATCTATAAAGCAAACCGAATCAGGCACGATGCAGAAAACAAAAGTCACATAAAACTTTAAATTTTCCTTTAAGAAAAAAAAAAATAAAAATAAAAAATACCTCACATAAAACTTTACAACCCAACTTAATTGGAACGTCATGATTATTGATTAACTTTGACATATAATTAACTATGACAAATACCTTAACATCTCAACCAAGATAATACAAAAACATATGTGATAGATAAAATATTTTTGTATATTAAGTAGATTACTATTTCCTAACAAGCAACATGATTACTTATTTATAACATAAAAAATAGACCTAAGAATTGAAGAATCTCAATATAAAATTTAAAATGTTACCTTATCTTAGCCAAAAATTTAATGTGATAATGATGAATAACTTTGATCGATCAATATGTGATGACATTCATTAGGCTGATAAAAATGAAGCAAACAAAACAAGTAATGACCGGATCTATTGCCATGCTGGTGTTTTGTTGGGCTTAAAAATTGCATTTGTAAGTGTATATATATAATGGGCTTTTACAGAAAAATGGTGCCCCTAAATTTTGTCGGGCCCTGTGCGCCGGCCCAGGTTGCACATGCCCTAATCCGGGCCTGGAGATAATAAACGGTGTATAGATGTACAAAATTTATCCTTTCATGTTTTTCAAACAATTCACCTTCAATTTCTTTGTATATATCGTACAGTTGTGAAGGGTATATTAGGAAATTGCACTTGACGGCTGCACTCTGGCCTACAAATTAATTATCTAAGATTTAATTAAATTTTTTAAGTCAAGTGGATTCCCTAATTAAGACCTATTAAGTTTGTCAATATTTCTCACTACAAATCTTAAAATGATGCCTTTGCATCTGGACACACACGTACTACTCGACTTGGTAAGGTTAATAGTATTTATACCGAGCCGTCAACATTTTCAACACAAGTTGTTATATTTAGTAATTATGTTTGGAGATTTAAGATAAACAGTAGTTATTCATACGGCATTGTTATAGCCGGAAGCATTTTGACGCACGTTTGTCATTACTGAATATGAAAATGCTTGTTTGGATTCAATGAATGCAAATTATAGATCTTTATAACTTTATTGCTAGTTCTTAATCTTTGAATAGTAATCCCTTCTCTAGAACATTGCTAGAGGTAATGTGGCTTTAATTTATTCCCCTTTATCTTAACTAAGCTCTAAAGGTTTATGTGGTCCAATTTTCTTAGGATATTCTTTTAGGCTCTTTTGTTTTGGAATTAGACTTTATTAGGTACCTTTGATAGACCGTAATCATATGTAGGTTTTAGTACATTATCTTTGAATACAAGCTTTGCTTATTTTGCTTACAATTCTTGGTAAGTCAATACTGTATGACAACAGACGACATATGATATTCGTTAAAGATATAGTTGAGCTTATGGTTGTAATTGAACTGGACAAACATGAGCGGAGCTTCGTTTATGTTTATGTTTGTTCGTTTAGTTTTAACCGGACAAATAAATATACATAAACGTTTAAACGAAAGAAATTTTTTGTTTTTGTTTGTTTATTAACAAAATACATGTTCGTTTATGTATTGAACATTCCTAAGTAAATAATCCTACTTTATACATATCCCACTTGTCATCTGACCAGCCTAATTACGTCCACGTTGGCACACCCTACCATCTGAGTTGGACCAGCCCGCCTTGCGTCACGTGATTTATAATAACCACCCTTCATACCATTAGTCCATTATTAAACAGCAGTATTTATCTACACTTATTGCTTTAATCCCTTCTGAAATCACAAAAATAAAATAATATCCCCATTTATTTAATATTTCCTTAAAAGCATTAGACTTTTTCAGAAGGTATATAAAACCAAGACCAACCTCCATTAAACTCAATTATTTCAACACATTAGTACCATCATCACCACCACCACCATCGTTAGCCACCGCGTCCACCACGACAAATGACTACTTCTCTCCTAGAATTCGAGCAGTCGACACCCGAATACTCATCGGAATCATCGTGTTCTTGGGATGAACTTCTCTACCAATACAATGCACACCCTTTTAATCTATTCAACTCCATCGACACATTCTTTCCAAATATAGAAAGCCCTATAATATCAAATCCAACCCTAAAAAAGGAAGAAACCACATGCAAAACCCCTAAGAAAACCAAGTCATATCGCGGTGTAAGAAAACGTCCATGGGGCAAATTTGCAGCTGAAATACGAGACTCGACAAGAAATGGAATTCGTGTATGGCTCGGAACATTTGATAGTGCTGAAGCAGCCGCTATGGCTTATGATCAAGCCGCATTTTCGACACGAGGCACACTAGCTGTATTAAATTTTCCTGTTGAGAGAGTTAAGGAATCATTAAAAGAAATGAAATATGGGTTCGAAGAAGGGTGTTCTCCTGTTATGACACTCAAGAAAAGACACTCTTTGCGAAAAATAAGAAAACCGAAGGCCGAAAAGCCAAAAGTGGCGCATGAGGAAAGACCTACGGTGGTGTTTCAAGATTTGGGTGTGGATTATATGGAAGCTTTGTTACTTTTTAGTGAGTCGTTAACACCATAATCTTGAAAATGTCACTTTATGTTTTATTTCATGTTTGCTAGTTTTTTTGTTACATATATTTAGAGAGATTGCATAAACAACCACCTCTAAAAAGGGTGAGTTTTTAGTGTGTCCGTTAGGAATCGTTTTCGTTTGTAAATTTGTTAGAAATTTGTGATTCTCGGTGTAACATTTTTGTTTGATGGGTCTTTGTTGAAAATAAGATGTCATCCGATCCGCAAGTGTTGGAAAAACTGATTTTTCTCACCCGACAAGTGTTTTATGAAGAAAACAAAATTATCAAATAAGTCAAACTGTCATCGTACATGATAATAATTGTTGCATCAACTATCGTGGCTCCACTAAAAAAAAAAAAAAGAAAAAAAAAAATCAAATCGTAATTTACCACACTTTTTTACGCACCTTGAAAAGGTGTATAAAATATTTTGAGTTTGTTGATATTTAAAAATAAGTGTAACCATAATTTTGAAAATAACAGAGTTTTCGTATTTATATTTGTGTTAAAAAAAGTTCTATACTTTTAAGTTTGAAAATATCCAAAATTTGTACAAACTTACAAGTGTACATATTAATTTGGAGAATTTATACTCACACCATATTTTTTTGACTAATGCATCACAATCTGTGCATTACAATTTGTACCGTACAATACTGTAATGCATAATTTGTGATACATTAATAAAAAAATATGATGTGAGTATCACCTCCCATTAATTTGTAACAACCAATTTTTTCACCACTTTCTCTTGTGTAGATAATTAGGTTGTTACAAATGGAGTGCACACTTGTAAGTGTGGACAAATTATAATTTTTTTTAACACTTAAAAGTGTGAACCTTTTTTGAAATAAATATTCACGTGGAAACTCTTTTATTTTTAAAATTTTATTGACACTTATTTATTTAACAAATTTTACACATTTGCAAGTGTTAATAAACTCTATTTTTTTACACACTATTTAAAAGTGTGTACAAATTAGTGTGGTATAATGAAATTTTATTTGTAGTACTTGTTGTACACTGAAATAATTTTGGTCTCGTTATTACCCGTATACATAAAAAATTACTCTCAGAAACTTGTCACACGACTATGCTCTCACAAATCATCGATATCGTACACCGCTCCATTGGCACCCTGCTAACGTGATAACGGTTGTTTTTTGTGTAATTTTTCTTTTCCAAATTTTTTATTTTACGGTAAAAAAAGGTCAAAGAAAAAGAAGAGATCCGAGCAAAATATCGATCCAGAATGTTTTAGCTTTTAAGTATTATATTTTACTTTTTTAGAACTTGCATTTTTAATATAATCATATTTGTATTTTGATTTAAAATGTGTTTGTCTAAGGAAAATGAAGAAGAGAAAAGAAAAAAACCTGGAATATAATAAGTTGGGATAGAGAGTATTTTTCAATGTTTGTGTTGGATGGATGCTATATAGTAAAAACTAACGTAATGATGCTTATAACACACCCATGATTTCTATCATACCTAGCTCTCTAACTTTTATGTGATTACTCAACTACATGTTATTAAAAGCAATAGGTATCATGACGTTCATTTTTAAGCCATTTGAGCCTCACTGGGTACCACGTCATTTTAACACTCATACCTCAAAAGACCCTTTCACTCACAGCTAAACATAACTTAGCCATTTGGGCCACACCGATCCTTAATTTTTATTTTATTTTTTCCATTTTTCAAACAAACTAAATATCATTCATTAAAATAAAATACAATACGAAACTAAAAAATAATACGAAAAAAAACATACGAATAAAACGTAACAAAAATTAAAAAACATACGACAAATAAAAAACATACGAAACTTAAATTAGTTTTCACGCACTTTTATAACAAGATTCGACAACCCATTTCAACTTAAATTTTCAGATAGTAAGCCCAACTTTCATTTGACCCTAAAAACTCAGATATATAAAGGCTTCACCCTAATTTTTCTCAAACCCTAACTCATTTCATCAGCCACAATCATTATAGATCCCTTAGTCAAACACTTCTTTATAATACTTCAAAAATCACGCACCACGGATCTACTCCATCTTATCCATCCTTAAACGGTAAAAGAAATTAAATTGAACCGTTGCATTCAAACGGTAAAAGAAATTAAATTCTGTCAAAACTATATATCCCCTTTTGTCTTATTCATCTCGAGGAACCGGCGAGTTTCATTTTGGAGAGCTCGGCCGGTGTGGTGGCTAACCTTCGGTGGCGCCGATTGGGTGACAGCTCGGATTCGGCGAACAAAATCGCCATGATACATATTGTTCTAAGTGTTATTGGTTAACGTGATCTGTTAAAAGTTGGCCTTCATGGCAAAAAGCTCTAAAATTTTAATATAAACATTTAATAACTTGAAAGATATTGTGGATCTCCGGCAGATTTTAAAAAATGTTCAAAATACCCCTTTTACTTTAATAAAATTAAAGCACAACCCCTTAAGCTCACTAATTCACTACAAATAAATATTCCAAACTACACAATTTAAACTTCACACTTTTAATATGTGTGTATTTTAATAGTTTATTAACACTTAATAATGTATAAAAATTGGTTACATTCATAAATGTGCTAAAATATTATAAAACAATAATAATAATAATAATAATAATAATAATAAATCACACTTTTTAATTTGGAGAAATCCAAGAAATATCAAGACTTATAGGTGTGAATGTCAGTTGTAACACCTAATGTCTACACACTTCTTTAAGTGTGAAAAAATTGGGTGTTACAATTAGTTTTCACGCACAGAAGTGTGGAGAAATCTTAGACTTCTCCACACTTAAAAGCGTGAACTTTTTTGATACAATTATAAGTGTAAAAAATATATTGTTTTACTGTTACACCTCAAAACCGATTTATACGTATTTTATTGAAAGAATGCCGTTGTAATAGTTTAATTAATAAATTTATATGTTTGAAGGCTTATGGTGATGGGTTAGCCAATCCCTAAGTTAAAAGTCAAACTATAAGCTAAGTGATAAGTTATAAGTGTATGTAAAGTATTATGTGGCTTAAACCTTAGAAAATGGGACTTCAGGGACCAAATGTGGCATCTGTAAAACTAGTGCCTGTGGTTTTATTATTCAAAATCTTCATTGACTTTCCATAAGGTTCTAGTAGTGTTTATGTGTGTGTGTGTGTGGTGACGTGTAGAATAAAGAAGAGAGGGAAAGATGTGAAATTCCAAGTGATGAATCTTGGTGAATTAAGTTCCCAATTCAAGAGTTTTTTTTTAATTCAAGAGTTTAATCCATAACAATCATCCTCACAAGTAAGTAACTCCTAATTATTGATTTTGGTGGCAAATTAAGGTTCGGGTTCATGTAAGCAAATTGGGGGTTTTGGTTAAAAAAGGGTTTTGAACTAAAGTGATGATGTTATGGTATTAAAGGCTTAAGTCCCTTTAATTGGTATTGATTATTTGAGTGAATTTGGGGATTTTGTCATATGATTATATGAATGTTAGAGATAAGTATGAGTATGTATTTGGTTAGTGTTAGACCTCACTTATATAGTTATGCATTTAGGAGATATTTACTGATTGTAATGATTCTTGTTTACAAATCAAGTGATGTTGGTGTTTACCATTCTTGGTAGATTAACTATAGATTGAGGTAAGTAACTTTGATTATAATATGTTATTATATGAAATGATCATATTGTGTTGTGTATATGAAAGTGTTATGTTTTAGGAAGTATGGATTAAGAAGCTTGGATAAGGTGATATAACTAGGCTAGCTAGATAACTAGCTAAGGTAAGTTATTGGTTTAGTATTTGGGACTAACCATGGTATGAATGGCTTTATGTTGGAATATATTGTTTGATATTGTTTAATGTTGTTAAGGCACTTTGTAAGAAAGTGAATATGTGAATGGTTAATTGGGCTATACATGACGTGTATGTAATGCATAATGATTATGTTTTGTATGATAACTTTTTATTACCGGTTACTTACTAAGCGTAATGCTTTCGGTTAGTTGTTAACAGTTTTGTAGGTTAATGTGATGTAAGATAAGGTCTTGGTATAGGCCTTAAGGATGGAAGCATTTAATGAAAATGTTTGCCTTGTATTGTAGGCAACTAGTGTTAGTAACCATGCTATAGAAACAAGTTAAACCCCCAAATGAGTCATTATGTATGCATGTTTATGTATGAGTCAATTTTACTTAATTGTGTAGTGAAAATGGGTGTTTGGGACAAGCTCCACTTTTACCTATTTTGAGTCAAACTGGTCGAAATTTGTATGAGTTTTATGTGTTGAATAAAGTGTGTTTTCAAGGTTATATGTCTTTTTATTATGTCAAAATGTGGTTTCAGCACCAGAAATATTTCTAAGTTGTTTTTACATGTAAAACCGCGGGTTTTGCTTGAAAATAGTTATGAGGCGATTTTGCATGAAAAACCGCCGGTTTTGGTTTTCCAGAAATTCAGTCATCTTCTAAAAATCATATAAAATAAACTGTAGCTCCGTTTGAGGCGTGCTATATATCGTTGAAAGGGTATTTGAGTCTAGATTCTTCTAAAAATACCTTTAGAAGTTGGTTTTAAACATAAGTGTATATGCGAATACATAAATAGTAATAGAAGGTCAGATTTGGTTATGCCGATTTTGCAAGAATTTTTGTCGAGTTTGGTTTGTGGCGTTTCAACTTGGTATCAGAGCATCAGCTAAGGATTTAAGTTGCCATTATACTGTTGCCAAAACTAAGACCACTGATAGTTGGGTATGCTGTAAGATCAAGTTATGCGGAAGTTATACGTATCCTTAGTTATAAGGTAGAGTTAGTGCTTACTACAATCATGATATAATAAAGGTATAACTTCGACATGGTTAAACTACAGTAAAGTGTTATTTAGCCATAGACTAATAAAATATATGTGGTTAAGAATGTTGTAACACTTGTTGGATAAGTGTTAATTGTGGTTAATTTTAGATTGTATGAGTATGCGAGATCAAGCCTATGGTAGTGTGCTAAATGTCTAAGTGCAATGTAAATGATTATGATATCATGGTGTATATAAGTACATGATTTAACTTGATTGCGTTTATTGCAATAGAATGAATAATTAGACTATGGTTTTCTAGAAAGCAAGATTTAAAATGTAATAAGGATTAGATTCTAGATTTAAAGCATATCGACTAGAATGAATGATTAAAGTGTGGACTAGTAGAAATATGTGATTAATGTATGGTAGAATCATATTGCGTAGAGGCACACGAATTGAGCATAATGTGATATATGCTAATATAATGTATGACAACCAAGTGATGGCTGAGAACTTTAATAGAAACATATTGTCATGTGTTTGAATTTGAAAGGTATGATTACTTAAATGCTTAATTAAAACATGGCGAGGCTAGAGTATATGATTAAAAGGCGATGATATCATGTTGCATAGAGAACATGATAAGCAAATCGCGATAGCGAAGTATGGTTAAGTGTGATAACTTGAAATACATGGTTAGTATTGTTGGGATCGCTCCTAACACGTAAATGGAACGACATTTACAGGATTACATTAGTTATCTTGTTATGCCAAAACACATGGACTAGATATGTAATATTGTGATAGTTAAGCATGTGTGAGGCTATATATACCCCTCCATACTTCCATGGAGGGGTGATGCTTAGTTGTGTAATCCTTCATTTTTACTATCAATAAAACACACTAGTTTCCCTTCTCCCTCTACTCTCTTTATCTAACTATGGCAACCATGTTCTTCCATTTACCAATACCTCCCGAATCACTATAATCAACATAAAATACAATCCAACAAGTGGTATAAGGAGCCAGGTTGTTACTTTTTTTTTTATTTTTGTGGTGTCGTACACTGTTTTGGAAGCTGTTTTATCACATTTTTTTTGGGCAAAAAGTTTTTATCATATATTGTGGTTAACAGTTTTCATACAAGATTATAGATACTGTATCAAATGGTCTGAAGTCACATGCTTTCATTTCCGGTCTAGCATACTTTTTTTGTGTTTGTTTCTCCAAAACAATTTATGTTTTACTCATATCATTACCGTGACTATTTTGTTCCATACCCGTGAAATATTTGCGGTAAAAAAGAATGGTCGGAAACGTGGCCGAAAAAGATGGTCGGAAATGTCAAAACTAGGTTTTATCGAATTTTCTGCTAGGGTCTATCGGATTTACAAGAGGGTTTATCGAATTTGACCACAACACCCTCTGTTATCGAATTTCTTGGAAAGAAATTCGATAGGTCTTATCGAATTTGGACTTCGGTTATTAGATTTGGTTTTTATCGAATTTGGACTTGAGTTTTCGAACTTGCACTTATCGAATTTGGTGTAATAACATGTTATCGAACTTGTAATCAAAAGCAAAAAGAAAGGTAGAAGAAGATGAAGACCAAACATTGACCAAGACCACAACCAAATACCAAACTCAACGTTGACCTCAGTGTTATCATAACATCATCAGACACAAACAATACAAAGCTACATGAAAATGAACGTCCAGAAACAAAAACAACAACAACATCAACACAAATCCAAACGAGATCTCAGATCCGTTCAAGCTACACAAAAACCTTTATAGACATTAAAAGCTTGAACAAGAAACCATCACGGATCTCTATCTAAACCCATCACATTCAACAAATCAAATCCCAACACAATATCATATCTATCCTACACCTATACTCATGTCAACAATAACATCAACTCATCTGCGAACCTCATCACTAAAAAAACGAAAATAATATTATAGAAAGGCTAAGGATCTCAGTTTCGTTGACCTTGGGTACCAATCTTCATAGATATAAGGTAGGTGAACAACAAACCATCATTGATCTGTTTTTGAAGCTTCGCTTCTTTAAATATCCGAAAACCTTAAAGAAAGAGTTAAAACAATTATTTTTTACTCTCTCTTTGTTTTGTACAAAGATAAAACAATACAAAAAGGCAACATCAAACCTACCGTAGACCTAATTAAGATCTTGAAGCCAAAGTTGATGTGGCATGTGTCCCGTGTAAACTATGAACGAACCGAGGAAGAAAGCAAAGTGATAAGGTTGAGTTTGTATGGGAGGTAGTTGTGGTTGTGAGTGTATAAGAAGTGGCTTTATTATGAGTGATTGTATTGTGATCGGATATGTATTTTTTTATTTTATGCAATTAGAGAGAAAAGAGATGATGGGGGCGGATGTTTATGTTTAGGGTTATTGAAATGAGAAATATTAGGGTAAATATATCTTATATCCATTGGTGTCTGGATCGGGTATTTTTGTTGGGCTTCTAAACCGGTTATAACATATTAAGGTTGTTATTGGGCCAGATTCAAGTCATGAGTTTTTGCGCTGAAATAATAATCTTGGGCCGAATTTTTAAGTATTAAAAGGTGTTGGATTTGGCTTAATTTTGGGCTGTTGAATATATCAAATAATATGGGCGGAATTGTGATTATTCAAATGTATTTTTAATACATTGAGTTATATTTTTTTATTATATTTGGCGAAAAAGAGTGGTATTTTTTGTTGTTACAAATTTTCACGAGGTTATAATTTTGACAAGATTTGGGAAATAAACCATTATCAAGATTCGTTTAAACCGTCAAAAGGCTAGTTTTGTGTATTAAACCGCAAGAGATGACTACAGGGTTAACTCATTATTACTTTTTTGAGGTTGAAGTTGGATTTCACGGATTTGTGTACTTAGTATCTGAAGATAACGGGGTTGGTTGGATGCATGATTCTTCGAGATCCTTGTTTGATCCTTTAAACCTTTACAATGACGAAGACTTGGATATCTAGTTATTTTTGTGATACTTCCTTTCTATTATCACAAAATAACTATCACTTTAAGGAGTTACGTAGTAGTGCTCAAGTGTCACAAAAAGCTGTGGATGATTAGAGAGAAGTTCATATAAAATTAAGGATGGTTGGATAGGTATATGATTCTACCTTTATTGAAATTATCAGTATTGGTGAGTCAGACAATAGTGCAAGTTTAAGTCACAAGTTCGGGTTATTTTACTTCAGTCTTAAGTTCGTTATATTGGGTTCTCTCCGTCAGTTATCATTACAAAGAGCCGACAAAATGATAATGGGGTTGGTAAAGAGTTAGCTGAGAGGAGTATAAAAGAGTAGAGAAGTTTATCAGCAGTTGATTCTCACGTGATATTTATGGTACTTCACACGTGTTTGATTAATTGGACATACACGGTTACGCTGCTTCCAATTCCATCTTAAACATAGTGTGTATGCTTTCGATTCCTCGAAAACATCGTGGGGGAAGAGAGGTGGATGTTCTTTGGCTTTCTTTGACTTCTTTGTTAAAACCCCTTTCCTCCATGAGTATTTGCAATCAGGGGGAAGAAATGAGATGGTAAGTGGTACAAACGTCTTACTTTAGTGTTATCGTCTCAACTTTCATTGGTTGTTTTGTGTGAAGTAACCTACATATTATGGTTTAACTACATTTATGATGCCTCAAACACGATCATATTATCAAGTATTCGTATATACACATGTGATTCTTATTCTGATAGACCGCAACAATCAGGGGGAAGAAGTAGTGTATGTGGTGTACGTGTTACGTGTTTTGAGTTTATCGGGTCAATGAAGAGGGTTTTAGGAATATGTATCATTGATTTTTCTGGTAGATTCGAGCTGGGTATTATTATTTCGTCTTTTGTGGTTTGTTTTGTGTGAAGCGTCGACATACGTGAGAAGATCTTGCTGATTTCTTGCATGTTACCCCCGAACGGATTTTTCGCATTGAGTATAATTGTGATTAAGTGTTTGTCAGATTTGCTTAGTTTGGTTTACTGTTATGTCTACATATTCCGATGCGTATTTAAGACTTCAAAAGTTAGAAGACATGTTAGCTACATTAAAGTTTAGAATCTGCTACAAACGGTTGTCAGTTTTGGGGGAAGCTGATTTAGAAACTTTGCCAGAAAGAAGTGTACAGAGAAGCCGCTAAAGACATGCATTATGAATTCGTAGGAAGTTAATCTAATTCATACATATTGCATCATTTGCCTACAAGTGTAGAAAAGTTCTCAAGCCGAGGTACAGGATGAAGACAAAGAGCGTCAACTGCAGACATCCTCAACATTTGAAGAGCCTATGAAGACATTTCTTTATTTGTATTTGTACTTGTAGGAAATGTTGTAAGTAAGCCCTTGGTCATCCCACTGGGGGAAGATTTTTGGGATCGCTCTTAACACGTAAATGGAACGACATTTACGAGATTGCATTAGTGATCTTGTTATGCCAAAACACATGGACTAGATATGTAATATTGTGATAGTTAAGCATGTGTAAGGCTATATATACCCCTCCATACTTCCATGGAGGGGTGATACTTAGTTGTGTAATCATTGATTTTCACTATCAATAAAACACACTACTTTCCTTTCTGTCTCTACTCTCTCTCTCTCTAACTATGGCAACCATGTTCTTCCATTTACCAAGACCTCCCGAATCACTATAATCAACATAAAATATGATCCAACAAGTATAAATTGCACTTGAAATCATAATTATGTTTATAATACGATAGAATGAATTGAAAACATGAATAGAGTCATGTGGTATGTTAAGAATGTGCGATGGCCTAGAAAAGGTTGAAACCTTAGTAGAAAATATATGAGGTGTTAAGCAAGTCAAGAGCATGAAATGAGCATAAATGAGAAAAAGGAAAGTGTTGTAGGATAAAATAATATTGTAAGGTTTAAATCCGTGAAATAGTCAGAGGGACTAGGAATAATATGATGGTATAAGAGCATATGGTCAACTAGAGGTTGACGACTGGATGTTAAATCGTGTTGCAGAAACACATAAAATTTGTGAATTATAAAATTGACAAGTATCATATAAAATATTGTCTAAGATTAAAAAGGGATTATAAGTTGTAACGAAATTGCATAGGGAAATAAATAATTGGAAATGGGAAAGTACTTAATTAGAAAAGTACATGACGGTTGTTCGTTGCAAGATCATGAGAGTTATAGTATAGCATTCGGGTGATACACCGTGACGTGTAATGTGGAAATTTGTAGAGGCTATCTCCTTCTGTAGCTTAAGGGTTTTCGTGAGTTTTTTTTGGGTGAAACAAGAGTTCGTTATTTGCTCTGTTAATTCAAGAGATCAAGCAACAAGAGGTAATAATTGTTATTATAATAATTAGTTATATGCATTACACGGATCTAAGAATTGGTGACATTTTCTATCGCACTTTATATGCTTTTATATGTTTTAGATATAAAAATACCAACACTGACATCACGAGCCATCGTATGATGTCTATAGTTATTGTTGTATGCGTAAAGGTCGCCAAAATGCGAGTTTTTGCGTGTTTTTTTTATATCGATTGTAAACCGCCCTTAGGGTTTAAATTTTTTTGATAATTTTGACCCTTAGTGGTCTTTAAAATCAGTGTTTTTGAATCCTAGGGCCACGAGTTATGTGTACAAGGCGGGAGGTTATTTTTGTATTTAATTTCTTGCATTATTGGCTTACATTTATTTTTCTTGCAAATTATATTCTGATCCATGGCAAAAATAGGCATTTTTGACCATGGATAAAAAGACAAGACCTTCTTGCAATCATAATTTTATTGTATTATTATGTGGGACATGCAAAATAAATGAAAACCTAGCCTTTATATGCATTTATTTAAAGTTGTATTGTTGTAGATTAATTTTTTCGGGTTTTTGCCATTGTCTCGACACTTTTTTAGTACCTTTAATTTATTTGTATCCATTGTTTGGGCATTTTATGTACTTTAGTTAGTTATACAAATCATGTATTAGGTTACTAAATTGTAACTGAGGCTCGAAGTGAAATGGCGACAAAGTTAAAGGTGGAAGGGCAAAAACAGGCATGTTGGACCTTGTTGCGGTAAAACTTAATTTCCCGGTGTTCTACTGGGCCAGAAATTCTAAAACTTTGTCAGGTCGTGAAATCAGTGGGCTACAACTTTTAAGTTTGGACTTTTAATTGGGGAAGACTCCTTCCTGTACTTTTTGGCCCTCAAGTAGACAAAGACTTTCTAACAGCATGCTGCAATTTTTTGGCTTTATGGGTTCTACTTGCTTTTGATGTGTCTCAGAGCAAGTGGGAGCCCAATACTTGGTTTTTATGGATTGTCTCTTAGTCCACTCGGTTTTTATGGTGGCTCATGAAACTGAGCATAGAATTTCATCGGTTGAGGTTTTGCATGTCGATTGTGATCTTGTTTCATTTTATGCTTTTCAGATATTGTTGTGGCTTTTATAAATTGCATGATGTTTTTGGAATTAAAATGAAACCCAAATTGTTTTCCAAACTAAATCTTACGATTTAGTTAATAAAGTTTAAATATGATTTGAAACTTAAATCTATTGTTTTATAAATAACACTTAACTGGTTTAATGTTATGTTATGATATTGTATGTATTGTTCATTTTATTTATATCCGCTTAGGTTGCATATTAGATTAATCAGAAAACTTGACACGTAAATATAAAACAATACTTAGAATTAAGTTAAGAAAATGATTTTTAACTTGTGCTACGAATAATGAATGCATGCTCCTTTGTACACCTTTTTGATTCACGTGTTTTATCAAAATATATACCCTTAAGTCTTGCCGTCCATTTTGAAGACACTTGCAATTGCGTTTTGCCTATGTGTGAGACCTAGGTTGAATTGCAACCCAAGGTTATTGATGTGCTACGTGTGTACAAGTTTTAAATTTATAAAAGGTGAATTACCAATATTACCAATAACACATACGAGCAAGTATACTCGTCCGTTATAGCAAGATTATGAAGGTAAGTCGAGATCGTTCGCAGGGATTTGAGTGAATCTAAGCACAAGTTTGAATCAACAAAGACAATCCAAAACATATAACAACGCAAATAGATATAATGAAATTCAGATGATTAAAAACTACACTTGCTTAAACTAGTTTCATACCCATGATTAGTATGATTGTGTTAACCTCTTAACATGTTGGTTGTGATAATTAGTTAGTGTACTAATCTATTGTTCTTACAAGTTAAACCTTCGTCAAGATTTTAGTTCATAAAAACAAGCATTAAGTTTAACCAATCAATTCAAGATCAATTCAAGTTTCATAAGTTTACTTTCATAAACTTAAACACAAAAACATCCATTTGTTTCATCAAATTGCTTAAGAAATGGTCAATACAAAAGGTAACCGATCATAGACAAAAGGCTACAATTGATTTTCAAACAACTAATCTTACGATCTTTTAGATGTTTCCAACCAATCCAATTTGATAATCAAAAAGTATTTTTATTACAACCACACTTTAGTTCCTATGTTTAATCAAGAATAATGGGTAAAAACAATCATCCATAGACAAAATGATTATAACTAGTTGAATAACAATAAGTTCTTTCGACCTCTACAATTACCATCAACTAGTCAAACTTGATTAACAAATGTCACTATGAAACTTTAGCACAATTGGATCTTAGAATCAACTTGAAATTGAATTAAAACATGTTAACACAATTACTAACCAATCATATGATAATCAACATCATTTAAGCAAGTGTATAAAGAAACTAGCTACTCATAGCAAACATGAACATAAACTCAGAACTTTGAACATTAGAAAACATGATTAAAAGTCTTACAATGCTTGGAATGAGATTACAAATAGTGAAGTAATGATTCCCAAAGTATTAGGGTAGACTTCTTGGTGATTTGGCCTCCAAATGTGGAACTTCTGGAACTCCAAACTTTCCTGGACTTCTAAGGACGAATTTAAGAGCTTAAGAGCTTTGTTGATGAGTAGAGAGAGTTTTATTGAAGTGTGTGCCTCATATGCTCACAAAAGGCCTCTATTTATACTAGCTCCAAGGCCTAGGATATTAATTGTTGAACTTGGCCTCCAAGGAGTTAGGAAGGGACTAGAATACACCAAGGGAAGGACCTAGAATCGTTTTGATACAAAGAGGAAGCTTAGTAATGAATATTTGGCAGATACAGGTCTTCCAACCGAATCGGTCATACGACCAACCGACCCGGTTGGTCTTCTACAAAAGATCCAACCGTTCCGGTTGCGGGCGGCAATTGAACGGTTGGGACGGCGTCTTTGGCACTTTATGGTCATTTTCCAACCGATCCGGTTGCAATAGCAACCGATCCGGCTGGATTTCCTGAGTTACGGAAAATTGATCTTTAACTTCTCTTTGACTTGTAGAAGTTGGTTATTCCATCACTATGGTCTTCAACGGTACATGAATGCTGATTTGTGCTTGACATGCTATACTGAAACGGGAATCTTCTATTTGTTGAACATTCTTTACTTTTCCTTCTATTTCCCTGCACTTGGTTATAAATACTAGACAAACATCTTTTGATGCAATTAAGCACTGAAATCGTACAAATATAACCAAATAACATATACAAAAGCACACATAACGTTACTAAAAACATGTACAATCTGAGCGTTATCAAATTCTCCCACACTTAAACTTTGCTTGCCCTCAAGCAAATCTAGGAAAAACAACATCCACTGGTACATGATCATGATTATGAAAAATGTGATGCAAATCTACCAAGTACGAGTACGAGAGAAGATTCATCAATTATGTTTTTAAGGTGAAGCTTCCAAGATGTTTGACAATATCCAATGATTTTCTTGCGTGATTAACATTTCAAAACACCTCACGAAAAAGGAACAAAATATAATTCACTCAATCACTCATTTTTAGTGGAGTAACAAGATAAATCACACTCATTGCTCAGTCATGATTAGATTATTACCATAAGCTTGTACAAGAAACAAAACTCCACCGACGCGGCGTGAGCACCAAGTAAAAACATCTAAAGAGGACTTTTATTTGAGTTATAATGATAGGCTTCGGGTTAAGGGTATGGATAAGGCATGGGAATATTAATGAAATTGGTGTTAAAATAAAAATAAAATCAAGTCTAATACACGTGTTGCTAGCTACCAAACAATCCGCAAACCAATAAATGATTAAAGCTTCATTTTTTCTTTTCTTCAGCTTTCCACAACTCTTCGCTTTGCTTTGCCATGAAATTTTTCTTCGAACATAGCACATTGGCTAATACATTCATACTTTCAGCATTTTATTTAGGGTTTAGGTCGTACAATAGCAATGTACTTTTCAAAGTGTCCCGTTTTAGTACGTGTACTTTTTTTAAGTTGTAGAATAGCAATGTACTTTTGAAAGTGTCTCGTTTTAGTACGTGTACTTTTTTAAGTTAGAATAGCAATGTATTTTATAAGTGTTCCATTTTAGTACGTCAATCGACGCATTCAAATTGTAACACTTATAAAAAGTACATTGCTATTCTACAACTTTAAAAAAGTACACGTACCAGATTGGAACACTTATGAAAGTACATTGCTATTCTACAACTTAAAAAAAGTACACGTACTAAAATGGGACACTTTGAAAAGTACATTGCTATTGTACGACCTAAACCCTTTTATTTATTTTTATTTTTTTTTGGACATAACAACTACTCAGAACTTTGGCACTCCATGAAAAGGCTCAATCAATCTAACAAGATGTGGTAACTCATAATCATTTGAACAATCTTCACTTTCCATGTGACTAGCAACCAACCGCTTAGACATTGACAAGGGAAGGCTAAGGTTTAAAGTGTAAAATCTTTTTGTATTTTTCTGGATGAAGCAAAATGAAAAGGATGGCTCAGAGGGTGTAACTAGGGGTATCTAGTGCTAAAAATGAGCACTACAAATGGGTCCATGTGGGTGGTTAACTAACCCGTGTGGCTAGCTAATATAGCATTAGATGTAAACGGAAGGCCATTTGGGTTAAATCCTAAGGTGCTTCTTTATCACACGAATTCACTTATATCACACGAATGTGATCTCACTGCGGTCTGGTAATGATTTACAAGTACAAGTTCTAGAATAAATAAAATCACTGGCACACTCATAGCAAAAGATCCAAGCATAAAAGATGTATGCTTTATATAGAACAGGCTTAAATCCTCACATATTAGTGGAAAGGGCTATAATTTGTGCTAGCAAATGTTTATCGATCCCAGAATGGATTGCAATAGTAATCGGAACACATCTCGAAGTTTCAAATATTACCAGTTTTACCAGTGGTTTGATCTAGTTATTCTAATATATTATCCTAAAAGCGTGAGAACTAACTAGATCACAAGAGCAAACAAAATTTAAATTTAAGCATGAAAACTTTAATTTTTCCAATTCACCCCCCCCACACTTAAGTTGAACATTGTCCCAAATGTGAAAAACGAACTTCAAAGTATAGAAATAGGGAAAATAGAGATGAAACCAGATATTCCAATGAGTTTGTCGGCTTTTATGTTTTCAAGGCGTCCACTGGAGTAATCATTACCCGCACAAAATCTTATAAACAAACAAAAGAGTTTTATTAGAAGGTGGCACCCCCCACACTTAAGTTCAACCAAGGGTTTAAACTTTGGGGTGTGACCACAGAAAATCAAATCGGAAACACACGGGTTGGCTCCCGAGAAGCGCTTGTTTTATTACCGAAGTCATCACCGACTCGAATTTTCCCGAATTCACTTGGCCACGTAGCCTTGAACATTTTGAAAAGTTCGGGATATACATAAATTCTTCACCAAGTAGCTTCAATATCGTCACGCATCTAACTCAGCAGATGGTTTCCAAGGAACAATTTGTGGGATTCTTCCCGAAAAGGTGCTATAAAGGTGATTGTTTCGAATTCATTTTCAGGGGAAACTGTCTCAACTGATATTTCATTCATTTGCTCCTTATCGTAGTATAACTTGATTCGGTGCCCATTAACAATGAAACTTCCACCCTGTTTGTCGTAAAGTTCGACATAGCCGGATGGATATCCATGTTTAACGATATATGGTCCAAACCTTCTTGGTTGTAATTTAGGAGCTTTGAATTTGAACTTCATGTTGAAAAGCAGAACTTTATCTCCAGCTTTGAATTCTTTTCGAACTTTTAGCTTTTTGTCGTGATAAGCTTTTGTTCTTGCTTTATACAGTTTGGAATTTTCATAAGCTCGGAGTCTCAATTCATCGAGTTCGTGCAATTGCAAGAATCTCTTTTCTCCAACTATTTTGAGATCGGTGTTACAGTTTCTGAGAGCCCAGTAAGCACGATGTTCAAATTCGAGCGACAAATGACAAGTCTTTCCATACAGGAGTCTGTTAGGAGTTGTGCCAATTGGAGTTTTATAAGCCGTACGAAACGCCCACAGAGCATCGTCAAGTTTTTTCGACCACATTGAAGGATTTTCCTTTACTGTTTTCTCGAGTATTCTTTTAAGAGCTCTGTTGGTGTTTTCAACTTGCCTACTAGTTTGTGGATGATAGGCAGTCGTGAATCGATGATGAACTCCATATCTTTTCATGGTTTTCCATTTGTGGTTACGTAAATGGGTTCCTCGACGCTTATCAAGGCCTTGGGAATTCCATAACGAGCGAAAAGCCTTTTGAGGAAATTAACGACGACACGAGCATCGTTCGTTGGTAAAGCTTCAGCTTCTGCCCATTTGGACACATAATCTATAGCAACGAGAATGTATTCGAATTTGTGGGATTTAGGGAAGGGTCACATGAAATTAATTCCCCAAATATCGAATATTTCACACACTTGGATGCTTGTTAATGGCATTTTGTCTCTGCGTGAAAGGTTGGTGGTTCTTTAGCAAGCATCGCAGTTTTGAACAAGTGTATGTGCTTCTTTGAATATTGTTGGCCAATAGAATCCAGCATCAAAAACTTTTTTAGCTGTGGTGGAAGGACCATAATGTCCCCCAGTTGGGCCATGATGACATTCGTCAAGAATCTTTCGGGTTTCGGAACCAGAAACACATCTTCGGATCATTTCGTCAGGACACATTTTGAAAAGATATGGCTCTTCCCAAAAATAGTATTTGAGTTCCGAAAAGAATTTGCTTCTTTGAGCATGAGTTAACCCTTTTCTGAGGATTCCTCCAAGAGATAGTTCGCGAAGTCAGCAAACCAAGGATCGTCATTTCCATCTACTGTCATGAGAGTTTCATCGGGGAAGTAATCATCGATTTCTTCTTCCTTTAACTCCTCAAGATCTGGATTTTCAAGACGAGATAAATGGTCAGCTGCAAGATTCTCTGCTCCTTTCTTATCTTTTATTTCAATGTCAAATTCTTGGAGTAGCAGAATCCATCGAATAAGACGCGGCTTAGCATCTTGTTTAGTGAACAGATATTTCAGCTCTGAATGATCGGTGAAAATGACTGTTTTTGAGAGCACAAGGTAGGATCGGAATTTGTCGAATGCTAAATTTACTACCGTAATTCCTTTTCGGTGATGGTATAATTTTGCTGAGCACTATTCAGTGTCTTGCTGGCAAAATATATCGGTCAAAAGTGTTTTCCTTCACGTTGTCCTAAGACGTCTCCAATAGCAAAATCGCTTGCGTCGCACATAAGCTCGAATGGTAGTGACCAATTAGGTGAAACCATGATCAGAGCACTGGTCAGTTAAGATTTCAACGCTTCAAAGCTTTTAGGAAATCAAAGATTGAAGTCAAAGATAGAATCTTTCTCAAGAAGTTTTGTCATCGGACGGGATATTTTTGAAAAATCTTTGATAAAGCGGCGTAAAACCGCATGTCCTAAAAACTTCTAATGGCTTTAACGTTAGTTGGTGGTGGTAATTTTCGATGATGTCGATTTTGCTTTATCTACCTCCATGCCTCAAGACTGAGATCTTGTGGCCAAGCACAATTCCTTCGGTCACCATGAAGTGACATTTTTCCCGCTTAAGGACAAGATGTGCATCTTCGCATCTTTCGAGCATTTTATCAAGATTGGAAAGACAAGCTTCAAATGAGTCTCCAAGATCGAAAAGTCATCCATGAAAACTTCCATGGAGGTTTCTTGCATGTCTTGGAATATGGCTATCATACACCTTTGAAAAGTCGCAGGTGCATTGCAAAGACCAAAAGGCATACGCCGATATGCGTAGGTTCCAAAAGGACAAGTGAAAGTGGTCTTTTGTTGATCGTTAGGATCGATTGGAATTTGCAAATATCCTGAAAATCCATCGAGAAAACAAAAGAATTTATTTCTTGCTAGTCTTTCAAGCATTTGATCCATGAACGGGAGTGGAAATTGATCTTTTATGGTGGCTTTGTTTAATTTCTGATAGTCAATACAAACGCCAGCCAAAGGATGCTCTAGTTGGAACGAAGTTCATTCCTTTCAATAGTCACAACCGTCATTCCTCATTTCTTTGGAACACAGTGAACAGGACTTACCCAAGGACTATCCTCAATTGGGTAAATGATACCAGCATCGAGAAGTTTTATGATTTCCTTTTTAACAACTTCTTTCATGTTGGGATTGAGTCAACGTTGACGTTCTACCACAGGTTTGATTCCATCTTCGAAATTGATTTTATGTTTGCAGAAATTAGGACTAATTCCTGGGATATCGGATGTTTTCCAAGCGAAAGCTTGTTTGTGATTTTTGACGACATAAACTAAACTTTATTTCTCATGGTCCTCGAGCAATGAAGATATGACTACTGGAAGAAGTGAATTTTCCTCCAGATAAGCGTATTCAAGATGATCAGGCAGAGGTTTGAGAACGAGATCAGTGGGTGGTTCTTCGATAGAGGATTTAATTCGCATCTTGTCATTGAAAGTTATTTCTTCAAAGTTTTCTTCCTTACAATTCTTCTTCTTCCGTGTTATCTCCTTCGAACTCTACTTTCATGAAATCATCAAACTCTTTGTCAAAGTCCTGTTTCATTGATTTTTTCAGAAGTAGTCATGAATGGATCAGATTCGTTAAGTAATGCATCCAATTCTTCCTCAGTGACTTCATAGATAACATCGATATTGAAACAAGTGTCATCACTGGAATGTGGATAGCGCATTGCTTTATCGATTAGAAAGGTGATTCGATCTTCTCCAACTCCAAGGTTGAGCTCTTTGCCTTTCACTTTGATGATTGCATCGGCGGTATTTAGGAAGGATCTTCCTAAGATGAGCGGGACTTTACTATCTTCTTCCATTTCTAAGATTACAAAGTCCATGGGAAAAATGAATTTACCGACTTGAACAAGCATATTCTCGGCAATACCCACAGGATATTGATAAGAATGATTTGCTAATCGAATGCTCATTTTTGTTGGTTTTAGGTTGTTGTTGCATAACTTGGAATACAGCGAATAAGGCATCAAATTAATACTTGCGCCAAGATCGGCTAAAGCATCGCACTTAATATTATTCCCGAAAGTGCATGGAATAAGAAAGCTCCCAGGATCTCCGAGCTTTGGTGGGATCTTGTTTTGTACAATAGCTGAGCATTCTTAAGTTAAGGAAAGTAGCTGATATTTGCTCTAGCTTGCTTTTGTTATTAAGAAGTTCTTTCAAGAATTTCCCCGTAGTTGGGCATTCTGGCTAAGACATCAATGAGAGGAACATTGAGTCTAACTTCTTTGATTATTTCAATGAACTTCTTATAACGTTCTTCCATCTTTTCTTTCTTCAGGCGTTGAGGATAAGGAATTTTTGGTGTGTACGCCTTGACAGATGATGTGGTTTTCTTTTTGGTGGTTTGAGTTGTGTTGGTTTCCTCGGATTCATCCTCACTATTTTCTTCGGTGATAGGAGTATTTTCGTTGGGATTCGGTGGTGGATCATACGAGAGACCACTTCTTGTGAAGACAACATTAATATGCTCATTTCTCGTTTGTGGTGGACGTTACGTCTTATCAATTGATGGTTTTGGGTTGGATTGGGTGTTACTTGGTAACGATCCAGATGGTCGAGAGGAATGTTGGTCAGAAAGTATGCCAAACTTGTTTTCAAGATCTTGGATAGATGCTTGATGATTTTTCTGTCCTTGCTCAACTTTGGCTTTGAGATTGAAAAATTGATTTTTGATAAAATCATTTGCAGATTTTTTATTAGCCACAAATTCTCTCATGGTTTTCTCGAATTCGGTTTCTTCCATCTTTTTGTCGGAGTTTGGTGGTGGTGGATTTTCAGCTCGTGGTTGAGAATCACGGTTGTCATCCCTTGGTCGGCGGTCTTGCCAATTTCCAAAATTTCGACTGTAATAATTACTACGATATCCTCCTCCACGGTATCCTCCTTGGACATAATTCGCTTCTCCTTCGTTAGGTCCACCCATAGGCTTATCGTCGCACTCAGACGATGGATGATTTCCTCCACAATTGTTGCATCCGTCTCGCATTTCCTTCATTTCTTTTTTGATATCTTTGTATTGTGAATCGATTTTAGAGGTTAAGGCTTCCATTTTCTCCATGAGTTTCGAGGTATCGGTGTTTTCGACAAAAGCAACGGTTTTTCGGAGAGGTTTGGTTTTGGAATCTTTGGACCAATCGAGTTTGAGAAGTACTCGATCTTCGAGTAATTGGTGTGCATCATTGGAAGTCTTATAGAGAAACATTCCTCCAGCATCTAGGATGCCTTGAGAGATTTCATCTAGTCCATGGTAAAAGATTTGGATAATGGTTCCTTTGGATAGTCCATGTCCATGACAACTACGAAGCAAATCTTTCATCCGAAGCCAAGCTTCGACAAGTGATTCGTTGGGATTCTGTGTGAAAGCATGAATTTCTCCCATTAATCGATCAAACATGGCAGGTGGAAAGAATCGGCTTACAAAAGCTTGCCTCATCTCCTCCTAAGTGTTGATAATTTGTAAGATATAGGATTTCACAAACACATTAAACCACAAACCATATAGGGCGTTCACAATGTTTAGAGAGAGAAAGTTAGAGAGAGAAAGTTAGAGAGATGGGAACTATGTGAAACAAAGAAAAATGGTATTGAAAGCTCCAACCCTCTACCTTGCAAGGTAGAGGGTATTTATAGTGTCTTACAATAAACGCCTCCTACGGGCTGTGGATCAGGTATACAAGTGGCTAAAGACCCGCTCGGTCCTCCACGGTATTACTTAACTAACTACCGCTAACATTAAATAACTCCGACTACAAGCTTTCTAATGATTACATATACTTGAGGTGACCGACACTTTAATGACAATTTTCGATTCCTAACAGCTCCCCTAAGGGAGGTCACTCAATTTTCACGTAATACAAACAGATATTACATTAATATTGTTCTTGAATTCTTGTTTAACTTCATTGCTCAGAGCTCGTAGTCTTTGATTCTTCATGTTTTGCATGTTTGGATAAATCAAGTGGAGGTCTTTAAGCGATCCACGGATGACGAAGTTTTAAGCCGACTTTGAGATCATCAGCTTGCATAAATTTCTGACTCTTCCATTGTGGTGTTGACATTATGTGATGTTGTGAAAGTGGACCGACATGCTCACATTCTGGATCATGATTTCTTCTCATCAGAGTAGCGGAAGCTTTTGTTGATTCATGATATTTGCAAAGAACGTAGCGTAAGCATGGAGTGAGAATATCAGAGTCATTGATGTACTAATCATGATTTCTTTTGAAATGAATGTGTTGTGTGAGCATGCGGCTATGGATTGACCTCTCCATTCGATCAAGCGCCGGGTATACCGCATACAACATTAGCAATAAAGTGCAAGAAAGTGTCTTTGATCACTTTCGATGAATTGAGGTACATGGCCCACGGTTCCCCATTGATCAAGACAAGTACTGCGTGATCGGTATAATTCAAGAATCTCCTTGACAGGTTTTCGCAGCTGTTCTAGCCGTTCTCAAACCGGAGCATCTCAAAGAAGACAACATGGAGTGAGTGAACCAGCGAATTTGAGATTCACTGATTGATGAAAAGAGATTTGAGAAACAATCGTGCATTGCTTAAAATAAAGTATTTTTTCAATACAACGAAGGTTTTAAGGAAAATCAATTATCAATCATAAACACCTTTTATGTTAGGTCACTAGTTTTACAAACACAAGTTTATAAGAAAGAGATAAGGCGATTGAACAAGTTATACACACACACACATGTTAGTAATAATACGGTTTAAGCAAAGAGAGTGAATGAGAGAATAACTTGAACAACCAACCTTCAAATGAAGGTTTACATAAGGTATTTATAGGAGGAAAGCTAGGGCAACACTCCTAGTTTCCATCCTTTCCTTAATGGACTAAGGCCTAGGCTTATGGGCCTTCTACATAAGTCTAAGGCTAATTGCAAACATAAAGGCCATAGTAAAGCTAACTATTACATATTAATTACAAACACTTGATTATGGTTTAGGAGTGATTCCAACAATCTCCCCCTTAAGTGTTGGTGATGAACGGTGAAGGCGTTGATGTAATAGTAGCGTTGACGCCTTCTCGACATTCTTCTTTCTTGTTAGAAGATTTGCCTTGATTTGAACAATCTCCCCAGTGTAGAGAAATTGTTTTCTTTAAGCAGCTTATGCTTTGACGCCATCTTTAATCTTTGTTCTTTGATCATTTTTCTTTGTGATGAAAGTGATAGTATGTTGTTGTTGTCGCGATCAAGTTCCGCCTCAGTCCGCTTCACCGCCATGTTGTCTCCACGTCATTCTTCAACATGCTCACACGCTCTTTGACGCTGGAATTCAAGATCGATGAAGTTCTTTAAGTCTTTAACTTTATAGATTCTTTGATTTGATGAAGAATCATTCGATCGTTGTGTTGCTTTTGGATAGAACTTCTATTAGTAATGATGTTGGCGTGAGCATGAGAAGAATCGGCACGATCATCCCGCTCCGGAGCTTCCATAAGAAGAAAACATTTAAACGGTTAGTAATAAGCGGATTCCGCACTTACAAGTTTGAACTTCGAGAGTGTTAACAAAATAGTGTGAAAACACAACTCTAATTCTTACAAAGGCCGCTTCTGAATCGGAGTCCCACAAGTGAGATAACACGATGTACCGAAGTACACCTACGATTCGGATGAGTCGCCGAGGTACACCAAGCATCACCTCACGATCAGACCGCTTGAGACCACTAAGCGTAATCCACGAGGAGTTACCGAAGTGACCGCCGTGGTCGTTTGATTATAACCCCGGCAGAGTTTCCATTCAATCACTGAGGATCACAATGTGAACCTCTCATAAATGTTCTCGACAGATTGCTAAGATCTGTAAAGGACTCGATAATGTATCACTGAAATTCTTATTGTTGAATGTCAAGTGATGAAATGTCAAGTGTACCTAAGAGATATTTTGATGAATCTCGTGGCTCTAGACTCAATAGTACGCTTTGGTGTTCCCGAGGAGACTAGGGAGAGGGTCTCCTTCTTCAATACCAACGATCTCTAAGAGAAAGCTAATAGTTTACGTAGGGTTCCCTGTGAGAATGAAACAAGCTTCTGTTAAGAGAAACTTGAGTGGATAAGAAGGTTTAGTGCATGCGTCACTGGGTCCATGACGACTTTTAATCTTCAATACCGGCGTCACTAAGTGACAACCAAGAGCATATGAATTGAACCCGATGTCCGCCCTAAGTTGAATAATCTGGAGGGCTATTTCTTTTCACCCTTTTCTTTGCATTTCTTTTTAATTCTTCAACTCCTTCTTTCTCCGATTCTCATTTTCTCCTTTTTATAATCATACCTAAGGACTTCTAAATTCTAACTATTAGTGGTGTCCTTGGGTAGATCCATCCGCTCTGCGGATCATAGGACGTTTATTCCTAACCTTAGTCACCTTATAACTTCATGACTAACCTATGTTGCCATTAAAACTACTAGAAAAATCTCTCAAAGTATTTGTGAATGAAAAACATTTTAGTACCATTGTTGAGATAAGATTTTGCATAAATACTCCCCTCCACATGTGCTTAAGAGTTTTAACGGTTAAAATGTACATTGAGGAAAGAGCGCGCACATTTTGAATTGATTCACTCAAGATAGACAATCCCCGAGACACGGTTACGTTGTATAGTTAAAGAGTTGCATTGTCAGATTTTAGGTGACAACTAGCTCTAATAACTACCTTGAAGGTGTAGACAATCCTCGAAAGGTCGTCAAACCCGCCAGAGTTCATGTCTACCAAGAGTTTCTCGAATGGTACATTCTACTCGAAAAGTCCTTTGAGACACGCTTACATCACTAGTGAACTAGCTTGAAATTATTACCCGTCCCCGAAAAGTCTTTTCGAAGTTACTAACAGCTTAAGATCTCGTCAATTAATGGGTTAAGTCTTATAGCACAAAGATTCATTTGCATTGACACAACATATTTCTTATCACGTATTTTCTCCCCTCAAAAATGGCATATAAAATGTTATTTTTGAAAAGTTGAGAATAAATATGACCATTTCGAATGTTGCGGGAAGAATGACCATTGTGAAGAATTTGTGAACAAAGTTTTAAGTCAAGTACTCCCCTCAACGAGTGATATAAACGGTTGAGGTTTTGAAAATCATAAGGGAAAGTACTTGTTCTTTTGAGCAAAACCTTGAAAAAGAAAGGTTTGATAGGTTTTACTCAAAAGTAAGAAGCTTTCGCTCCTTTTCTAAGGATTGTGGCAATCGAGGCGCACTACGGGTCCTTTATTTACAAGTACGGGTTGTACAATGTAATGTGTGCACAAGCCATTTACATAATCAATCAAACATCCAAAATTATATGAAGGAAGCAATTCAAGGGGTACCGTGAAGTGCGGTGATGTTCCTGTGAGTGTGCATGTGGCGCTGAAAGCCGGTTATGTTAATCCCGGTCGACCACCGACATAACTCTCCAATCGTCAATCGATCCCTTCAAACAACCGCTCATCAATCATTGTGATGATCCGCTCACATCCCTCCTTTCCCGAGAATTCCAGCTTAGGAGACCCAATTTTCTGGCGTATATCCTTCAACCTATATGCCATTCCATCCCTAACCAGCTTCAAAGTATGATCCCCGAACTTGTGGAGTTCGCTACACGCCATTAAGCAGCTTCTTTGAAGTTCACTACGGTAAACAACGCCGAAAGGTTTGCTGATGAGTGTATATTGAGATAGCCGGTTGATATCGGGAAGATCAAGCTTTGGAGGAGTGAAGTTGACACGCGCTCGATAAGATTCAACACCGGAGATCTTCTACACGTTCCTTGATGACAATGCGCCTTATGAAGATGAGAAGTGACTTGATAAATTCGCGTTGTACTTCAGTTGAGAATTGTCTCATGCGACTGCACTTTGGCAAGGTACATGTCTTCGATGTCATTGAGAGACAAATTCTCAAAGTCACTTCGAGAAAGCATAGTCCCGTTCATCTTGTCGCTTGACTACGATCTTCTTTAGGAATGTGTAGTCCCACTTAGACGAAAGGTCAACGTGTATGATGGCAACGATATCCTTAGAACTATACACGATGTTGAGACTTCAACCCGACAACTTCGTGGTAGATTCGTCGGCGCTCTGGCCAGTGATGAATCCCATACAATGCATCTCGGTCATATGCTTCCACCGTGTTGGAGAACAAGTGATTGGCACGCTTCCTCAATGGCTATGCGCTTTGAGTAGACAACCGGGAATGGAAGTGTCATCGATGTAGCGTATTTTCTTGAATCATCGCCACCGTGTAGAAGAAAATCCAAGTCTTTGTTGAAGAAATATCCGAAAGGAATCCTTGGTTCAATTGGTTGGCCAATTGTTGGTAGAGGTTTGGTCCAATCAGTGTAGTATGGAGGGTTGTCCCTGTGTGTGAAGTCAATGTTTGCTTCCGGTTTGAGCCAATCCATGTTGTTAGACATAGCTCGAGCAATGTTTTCAAGGTGATATTCGACCTCGAGGGCACTTTCGGAGCTGTCTTTTAGAAGTTGAAACGCTTCATTCTTGATTCGCTTCAACTCGATTTCGCCATTTTCTTCACATGGAACTTTTCTTGCAGAATTTTAGCATGCTCCAATGTAGAACCGTCTACCAAATCCTCGGCCTTCTTCGTGGTAGGGAGTGTTGTTAACAAGAGTAGCAAACCATTCAAATTCCTCTATTTTATCGTCATCTAGCCATGATACGACGCCACCAGGCGTCTTCTTCTTCTTCTTTTTCAAGGCCTAGATGATGATTCGGTTTCGAACTTGTTTGGGAGAGGTGGGTTGTTGTAGGGGCTCAAGGCCTCTTCATCGCCACCACCGTATACTCAAAGTGATCACCGGTTTTCTGAGTCGGGGTGGTAACTCGAATCGCCCCGAGGTTTTTCAAGAGAAGAACGAGGAGGAGATCTTTGTTGAGCAGGAGGCCGTTAGGGAGGTGGAGGCATAGAAGATGATTCACCGGACTTCTTCGTCGCTTAGCTTCATCATTCTTATCCTGATCCTTATCTTCATCGTCTCTAGGACGCTTAGACTTTTCACTTAATCGCATGCTTCTTGAGTTGGTAGTCCAAAGAATGCTTGAAACAGCCTTTCCTTCATCGTAAGTAAATGTCCCGTGATCGTTAGACATTTATGTGACAAGCTTGGCCACCAATTCATTATCCGAGAAAACTACGGATCGATGGATTGATTGTGACGGTTAAGGGTGTTGATCTTATAGTTTGCTTGGCTATCCGCATAAGATTCGGATATAGTTGTCTGGTAAACATCTCCTTTGTGACTTTAGGAACGATATCCATAAGGTACTTGTGAGTGTAGCCTTCGATCATTATGTCCATTTTCCCTTGTAGATCATCCTGCATGAGCTTCTGTATGTATTCCCTTTCATTCTGCATCTTGTCATCCTCATCATGTAGATATCATTTGGTCAAGAAACCAATTCAGCTTTCAGAGCATGTCCTTCTTTCGACTTGTTGGACGATTTTACAATTCTTTTATGAGTATGAGAAATCCAAGATCGAGGTGGCTTCTTCACTGATCCGGATGATGATTTGGTTGATCTTTTTGATGGTGGTGGTGAAGAGTGAGAAGAAGAATCGGATGATGATGAGATGTGAGGAGACTCTGGTCCTTCGGTGGTGCGAGGTTTTGTCCTTTGAGCGAAGCAGACTATCTAGCGAAACTTATCATAATCGTCATCTTCGACTTATCTTTCTCTTCCTTTTCTCGCTTCTTCTTGTCACCTTCTTCTTTCTCGGCCTTTTCTTTAACAAGTACCTCAAATTCATACTCAATAGTTTCTTCCACGGGCTTTTGTTGTTGCTCCATAGTGGTGGTACCGCATCCCTTATCGGGTTGATTAACCGTGATCGATCCGGTGAAGGTTGAGCAGCACCACTTGACCCTCCAGGGCCACCCATTTGTTCTTTTGCAAATTCTTTTGCCACGTGTTGGAGTCTAAGGAATTTGAACTTCTTCCTGTATGGGTATCCGGTTGCTCTTCTTCTTCATCCGAGCTTTCATCATACGGCACAAGTACACGAGTCTTCCCTTTTCCTTTGTCACCGGTGGACTTGGAGGTTTAGGCTCAAGGAGGTGTTACGGTTGCATTCAGAGTAGAAAGTCTCTTCATCCGATTCAAGAGCCTCCGAGTCCTCGTCAATAAGCTTTCTTTGCGGTTCAGGTGTAGGAATAGGAGCAGCTTCCTTAACTGGAACTATCCTTTTGCGAGGAGGATTCCTTTTGGGAAACTTCCTTTGAATATCTGTACTTGTGACACTTCCAAAGATCCTCTTCTCGGTCCTCCCAGTAGGTGTACCGTAAGATTTTTCATCAAGATGACCAACTTTGCCTTCTTTTACAGCTAACCGATACCTTTTGTATGTTTCAAGCTTTTGATTTCGTAGTCGAAGGTGATCGTGTAATACCGCACCCTGTTTCTTTGTTGACGATTCTTTGATTCTCGGATAGTATGGGTTCACCAATATGTCGTGATTATCCGGGTCATTGAGCCTCATGGGGATATCGTGATGAAGTCCAAGTGCTCTCTGGATCAATAGTTTGGTGTATCTGACATAGGGAATCTTGGAGCCAAGCTTCTTGTGAAATAGCATCATGTCCTCCCATATCGGTGCTTCGATTTCAATGTCCTTCTTGTTGATCAACGACCGTAAAATTTGCGTTCCATGAGCTTGGGATGCTCATAGCCACCGCCACGCACCGAGACCGATTTGTTGATGATCATGTAGAGTGTTCTGCATGGTTGCGGAATATTCTTCAGCTCCACGTGAGAGTGCTTAGTAATGATTCCTGACGCTTCATCATAACCAATATCTATCAAGAATTTCGGACTATCTCTTCAAGAGGGGTAGCAAAGAAGTCGGTTGGAGCGATGTCGAATGATGAGAACACCCGTAAGTCAGAGGAGTGATAGTGACTTGTTTGTGATTAAGAGTCACATTCACTGCACTTTGACCAGTGATCCTCTCGCATAGAATCCTAATTGTTGAATGTAGACCTCTGAACTGGCAGAGTGTGAGAGCATGTTCGGTAGGGATGATTCCCGAGAATATCCACTGCAATGAGACAAGAAGATTCCGAGCATGTGAGAGTGTCAAAGTCAACCCTAAGGTTGTTCTTTCCAATCTTTCTGGATAACCCTCCGAAAGATATCAACAATTGTAAGAACTTCTGATGCATCCACATTCATTTGTTCAGCCATGTCGTGATCCGAAATAACATTAGCCAAAAGAACCAACATATCGAAAGACATAATGTTAGTCAACGGAAGGTCTTATTGTCTAGTTATTGAATGTACAGTGTCAATGATTGTTACGAGTCCTAAGTCACTTGTTTGTCCAATAGTCCAATGACGCCGTGAAATGTTTCGTGAGTTAGTTAACTTTAAGTTTTAAAGTTTATGTTATCACTTATTGTTCACAACATATCAAACGCTTAAGTTTATTAGTGACATTAATGGATTCATGAAGTTATGATAAGTTTATTAACAAGTTTGTACACGTAACAATTCATAATGAAGGTCAATCAAGGCATAGGCGTAGAATTGGCAAAGTTAAGCGAAATGAATGACATATGCGTAGACCAAAGCTTATGCGTAGGATCTTAACTTACGCGTAAGAAATGTTACGCGTAGGAAAAGGGACCTTATGCGTAGAGCTTACGCCAGGCGTATTTATACCTTACGCCGTAAGGTTTACTCGTAAGAGTAGACCTTATGCGTAGAGGTCATCGCTTTACGCATATCCTTCACAGGATACGCCAGATCCCATTGTAGAACCTCACACGTAATAGTTATGCGTAGGATTTATTCTTACGCATAACATGACTACGCGTAGGGTAATCCTTATGCGTAGATATTCAAATGACCTTGATTCTGAATTTTAAGCGTAGCAAGCCTGAAATAAATTCATCAAATCATCAATATTAACACAAAAGTTCATTTTAACAACAAATCATGGCATGAACATTTGTCAAACAATTATGAGTAGAAAGTCATACGCGTAGGTCAAAACCCTAAGGGTTATGAATTACGCAGTATAATTTCTATCCTTGGGATTTGCACCAAACAATTTCTGGTAGTTCTAAGATGTTGTGAGAGTCTATAAACCAAGTTATAACATCTAAATCGTGGTGAATCAAAAATACCCAAACTCAAGAACATTAAACCCTAATTCCAAATTTTTAATCATTTAGAGTTTCTGGGTGGTTATAGAGCTTGGAAATCATTAATTCAACATGATATGAGCATAACACAACAATCTTTTTGACCAAAACTCTTCACATTTGAAAATACCCAAAACCACGCATAAACCCTAAATTCTTAAATCATTCAATTCGTGATTCTGGGTGAGTTTTGATGATTAAAACGATATTATTGATGGATTAGAAACGTTTTGACACAATCCTTTTAACCATAAACACACAATCTTGATCATGTGAACATACACATACGCGTAGTCCACAAAAACAAGATTACACAACGTTTTAACCGTTGGATTTTTGAAAAATTCAAAACCATTGCTTAAAAACATGTTGTAAACACAAAATCACTTACAAAATGATGATCAAAAGGACGGATTTCTTGAATGAATTCTACGCGTAGGATTAGTTTGGTTAGGAGTATTAAATGAGAAGTGAAATGTTAGGTGGGGAGTTTTATTTAAAATAACTTTAACATTTTGACAGTTTTGGTCCCTCCACCTTTTCCTTTTTCAAACAAAGCCATTTAACTTCCATTTTGGTTACCAAACAAATATTTTTAAGAAAGAAACTTGACGACACTCCCCCTCGACTTAAGAAAATAATGAAAGGTTATAAATTTTAGTCCGAGGAGTGTCATTGAAATGTAAAATTTTACCACCATTGATAAAAGAAACAACCGGGATATGATGACATGCAAGAACACAGATGTATTGAAACAGTTAAGTGTTAATTTTCTCCCCCTCAACACTTGATCGAAAAAATACTGAATTTTGAAAGATTAGAGTGTTGACGGAAGAAACGTACTTGCCATGTTGAAAAAAAATTAGATTAGAAGAATATTTTTGTTGTTTTATCAGTTTTTATATTTTTGTATTTTGTTTTTGAAAAATATTTACAAAAGAGATTTTGGTGTTTGATGTTTTTTAAGACTGTTTTAGGAGTTCATCCAATTCCTCTTGAGTCAAACACCTCATACCAATCCGGTGGACCAACTCATTAAACCTAGCGGAGGCAAGGCTTTGGTGAGAAGATCTGCCAATTGGTATTCTGTACCCACAAAATATAATTCAACAAGCACTGCTCCACGTGATCCTTGATGAAATGATATCAAGATCGATGTGCTTTGATTTCGAGTGCCGAACGAAGTTGCACGAGATCGCAATGGCACTCATTGTCGCAGACATCGGGATTATGTCATATACGTAACCATAGTCTTTGAGTTGTGTTCTCATCCAAATGACTTGAGCACAACACGCCGACATGGCTACATATTCTCGCCGTTGAGGACAGCGATGTACAATCCTCGCTTCTTCGATTGCCATGACACCGCTTTATCACCAAGAAATTGTAAAGCTCCCAAGTACTTTTCCGTGAGTCTAAGCATCCCGCGTGGTCGGCCCAAAAGCGATTAGTTCAAAACCATAATCCTTCGGATACCAGATCCCCAAGTTAATGGCTCCTTTTATGTATCGGAGGATTCTTTTAGCCTCAGAGAGGTGGGTTTCAGCTTGGTCGCGACGATAACGAGAGCAAAGATATACGGAAAAGACAATATCAGTCCGCTAGCGTTAGATACATGAGAGATCCAATAATATTACGGTATTTTGTAGGGTCCACCAATTTCCCATGTAAATCGCTAGCTAGCTTCTTGGTATGACCCATTGGTGTGGCATAGGTGTCACATGTTTTCATTCCAAATTTGTTTAACAATTCAAGGGCATATTTGGATTGACTCAAGAAAATACCACGGGTTGATTGATGAACTTGCAGTCCGAGAAAGAACGTGAGTTCACCCATCATGGACATTTCAAAATTTTTCTTCATTAGTTTTGCAAAAGCGATTGAAAACTTTTTATGTGTAGACCCAAAATGATGTCATCCACGTAAATTTGAACAATTAAGATATGTGCCCCGTGATATTGTATAAAAAGAGTTGGGTCAACCGAACCTTTGGTGAAATTATTAGCAATGAGGAAGGATGATAGCTTATCGCACCATGCCCGAGGAGCTTGTTTGAGACCATACGAGCTTTGTTCGCTTTGTAGACGGATTCGAAACTCGGATCAACGAATCCATCCGGTTGGTCGACATAAACCGCTTTTTTAAGTTGTCCATTGAGAAACGCAGTTTTGACATCCATCCGATAGACCGTCATATTCATATGAGCCGCGAACGCGAGAAATATCCAACGACCTCAAGACGAGCAACCGGAGCAAAAGATTCTTCAAAGTCAATACCCTCTTCCCGACGATAACCCTTAGCCACCGACGTGACTTATTTATGATAACGCTTTCCTTCAAAGATCCAATTTGTTTTTCCAAATCCATTTGAGACCAATGACGAGACTCTGCTTGGTCTTTCAACCAGCTCCTATACTTCAAGACGTTTGAATTGGTTGAGTTCTTCTTGCATGGATTCAATCCGGTTGTCTTTTGTCATTGCGTCTTTGATGTTTTTAGGTTCGATTGGCATGTGAGTGCATAAATGCAATGTTCACCATCCGAGTGAAGACGCTTGTCTTGTAACGACCGGTTGATTCGGGTTGCCAATAATATTTTCAGAGGATGGTCTTTTGTCCATCTATGTGTGGAGGGTTGATGTTGGTATACATTGTGCGATTCTGAGGATTCAAATGGTTTGTTGAAGATTCTCGCGACATCCGGTGCGCAGCTCATTAGCAAACGGGGTTAAAGAACGTATTTGGATCAAAATCTGCAGGTGGGGGTACTTCATTCAGAATATCATCACCAGCTTCATCATTGTTGGAAGCGGTTTGTTCAACTGTTGTGGTGGAGTCAAGCGGGTAGGTGCATCTTCAATGCGAGTTGTTGTAGCAGTGTATCGTATAAGAGTATTATCGGGTTGAGCGGTGAAACAGCGGATACACCCGAGCACGCTCATCAATATCGCCACCGAACAGGAGCAAATAACCTTTCCATTTGTTGACGAGTAAGTCGGGGCTTTGTTCACCGATGATGGGGTTTGGGGAAGTTTAAGCGGTTGTGTCCGGTTCCAAGCTGGTATACTCGAAGCCATTTCCGTAAGTTCATCAAAATGAGCATGAATCGCTTTCCATCACCGCTTTGTACGACGATTCCGTGATTCGGAAACCTTTTGAATTATCACAAGATCCGATAAAGACTCCAATGTCAACTTTTGCTTTGAGCTTTCCAAAGTCATCACGATCATTATTCGGATAGCAAAGAGATCCAAATACATGAAAGTGTTTGAGATTCGGTTTTCTTGTGTGGACAAGCTCAAAAGGCGTTTTGTTGTGGCGTTTTGTAATCATAGAACGGTTTTGAGTATAGCATGCAAGATACAACTTCGCCCATAAGTAATCTGGAAGTTTAGCATTGATTAACATTGTTCTTGCAGCCTTCCACTAACGCTCGGTTTCGCTCTTTCGACAACTCCGCTTTGTTCGTGTACGCGCAATAGATGTCTGATGCTGAATTCCCACTTTCTCATAGAATTCACGAAGAGTTTGATTAACAAATTCGCCTCTATCTGCTCGATTAGTCGAACGGTGTTTCGTGAGTGAACTTGTATTTTCATAAGAAAGGTGATGATCATCTGTGGAGCTTGATCTTTGCTTCAAAGAAAGTAGACCCAAGTCCAGCGTGAATAGTCATCAACAATTACTAAGATGTAGCGCTTGCCATTGATCGTTTGCACGCGCATCGGGCCACACAAATCCATGTGAAGAAGATGAAGCACATGCCGAGAGTTGTGTTCCACCTTTGAAGGAAAATGAGCACGAGTGCTTTTGCCTTGTTCACAAGCCGAGCAAAGGTGATCTTTAGAATACCAAAACCGTGGGAGTCCTTCAACTAGTTTGTGTCGAGCAAGGTTGGTGATGGTTTGAAAGTTTAGATGTGAGAGACGACGGTGCCATAGCCGTGATTTTGTTGATGTTGCCTTTGAAAGTAAGCAGATGGGAGAAGAAGCAACCATGTCTTGCATAGAGATAGTGTAAAGACTTGAATTACGCGAGCGAGACATAAGGTCATTTCCTTGTAGATCACTTAATGAAACAAGTTTTCTCCCGAAAGCAACCTCCAAATCTCCATCACAAAACCGACTCCATCAAAACAGATTGTGACCGAGGCCTTCCACATAATAAACCCCGCTATTTCGATGTTCCCATTGATGTAGTCTCCAGTAGTCCCATGATAGCCGCTGAAGTGATCATTCCCTAACCTCGACAGCCAATGAACTTTGCAATAAAGTTTGATAACAGCTTTAAGATTGCCTCGTCATGTGTCGGGAACATCCGCTATCAACAATCAGAGAATGATCTCAGATCACCCGCATTACACAACGCATTACGATGGAATAGAAGTAGATGTAGAACCCGAAATGTTAGAGGGTTCCAGAGCAGGTATAGTAGACATACACACATCAATAGCTTTAGGTATCCACTTAAATCCTAGTGTGTTATATATCCATTTCGGCCATCTCCAACTAGTGTTTGCTTTAGTCTTAGTGAATGCACTAGGTGGTACTACATTCCTAGGAGGTGAAACCGAGCTACAGTGGATAACAATGCGCTTCTTAGAATCTAAAGATGGTGGTCTACCAAGCACAAACTTAGAAAGATTAGTGGGCCTAGAGGTATTCCGGTTCTTAGGATTCCTTAAACGAGAGATGATAGCTTTAGCAACACATTTATCATGACAATCGGAATTCATACTTTTACGACAAATAACACAAGGTGCATCAGACTGAATATCAAAAGTACTTAACGGTTTAGCATTCGTTACATCACTATTTCTATTACATTTGCCGGACGCAATATCTATAGTGGAGGCAACGTGAGTCTTATTCATAGTCCTAGGGTGTTCTTCTACTTTAGCATTCTGATTGATCTTTTCTTATGTCGCAACTTCCTATTCTTCGATGTAGTGCTCCTAGGTTGTGAAGTGCGGACATTTGGAAAAGATGCAACTATTCTGCTTTCAAGAGAAGGAGGCACGCTAGCAACTTGTGATTTGGCAAGAGGGATTCTAGGTTCATGAGTACTAAGTGTTACCGGGCTAATCTCTTAATGATGGTTGGCGAAGTTGTTCATACTTTCCTAACATTTCTCTTAACTTGAAGATAGTGTGAATCGATCTTGATTTTCGTGACCGAACATTTCCAAAGAAAATGCATAACTTCTTTAATGTGTGCAAGATAATGATCAAGTTCATTTGATGCTTCATCACGAGTCTTTTTGAGTAAATCAAATATGACACCATATTCCTTTTAACTTTTACAAGTTCTTGTTCATATTTTGAGATTTGACACTTAAAAGACACGCTTTTGATCATCCGCTTGCTCAATTTTAGGATCAGAAGATTTTGCACGAAACTGGGCGATTTTGTGTTGAAAAGCAAGTTGTTGATCGTGAATATCTTTTTGACACCAATTAAGACGACGTATTGCATTTGAAAGTTCGCTTGACAATCGTTTGTTTTCAACTTTTAAGGACTCGACCAAGCACATTATCGTTGTTCTCAACATTTATCACGTAATCAACAATATCAGCAGAGATATGATCAAATGCATATGACAAAGAATTCAATAACACAACATTATGGACATCACCACAGATGACATCTTCCAAGAGTCGATCAACATCTTTTCTCAACATTTTCTTTTACGCTTAGTGTTAGAAATAGATGTTTCGCTTTTCTAAAACGACCTTCATCATTCCAAGTTCCTTATGAAAGTCCCTTTCCCAAGACAATGCACAACTTTTCAAATTTTTAACATTTGGTAAAAGATTTTTCGGAAAAATGTCTCTTTGTTCTCGCGCTAGAGGCGATTGAAAGTGTTGAACTTTGATTTCGGAATGATATTCTATCTCATGTTGTAAAGTTTTGAGGTCACCATGAAAATGGTCAAAATATCGAAGAATTTTTCGATTTTCGTGTTTTGAGTTTACTTCACAGATGGAAGGTAAAGGACCATAAGTTTGTGCATAATCTGGTTGGGGATTAACATTAGAAGACTCGTGTGTTTTTATGATTACCCTTGGTGTGTTAGAAGAATCCGCTGGTGTGACGAAAGTGACCGCTTTTGAATAGTTAAAAGGTTTGTTGTAAACAACTTTTTCTAATTTTGATCGACTCTCGTCTCGTGATCTAATTCCTCTTGACGATGATATTCAACAACACTCATAAATGTAATTATCAACTTTATATTCTCAGACCGAAACTTCGTGATTTGGTTTGAATGATTTTATTGAAAGCTTAGGTTTGTAATCAGCAAGATTCGGTCCATATCCATTTGGATTGGGTTTTAAAGTAAACTTTTCAATGGTCAGTGACCGACTCGCCATGTTTGTAAACAATGCTTTTAAACTCTTTAAGCTTATTTTGCAAGCCGATGATTTCTTCAAGATGATCATCTATTCGTTTCATTGAATGCTTTTTGTATGCAGAACTGCTTTTTGACAAGTTAACAACTCGACCTTAGCTTTTTGATTTTCCAAGGTGAGAGCGTTAATTTGCTTTTTATGTTCATGTTTCAGCTTGTTCTATTTCGCATAACAAAGCATTCTTCTGCTAGATCACGATCTGCCTTTCTAAATATTTTTCGTTTTGATAAGATTTGGCAAAGGCCGCTTCAAAACCGCTTTCACGTTTTTCTTGAGTTTTGAAAAAGTTGAGTTGCTTTTGTAAACATTCAAAATCCTTGGTTAACAATGCATTTTTGCATTTCAAGTCCTGATTAATGGCATGACATTTTTCCACTATGGTCTGTTGGTCTTGTATTAAACGAGCAAAATCTGGATGAGGCAAAAGTTCGGCGTGTTCAACGCGAGTCTCAACATGATCATTACTGAGATCCTCAAGTATAACCACGGAGTCAATTTGATTATCAAGGGAAACCGTTGGTCATCTTGATCGTCAAATATAACTACGGGGTCTAGTTGAAAATCGCCGGAATGAGATGTGGATGGCGATTTTGAACATTCGAGCCTTGCCGGATTCGGATGTTGGCGAGATATGAGATCAGAGGTAAATATGGTTTGTTCGGGTACCTAAGACAAGCCATCAGTGTCATACACCGGGCCTGTGTCACTCATGTGTAACTCATGCATATTAGCCATCAACATAATGCATTGGCCCGCAAGTCCTCCATATCATCATCCGAGTCGCATTTGCCATAAAGCTCGTTCTTTGTCCGTGAGAGTTCCACCGGCTTCATCCTTAAGAGCCAAAAGAAGAGCCTCTTTGAAATAAGCACTGCGCCTAGTCCTTGGCTTTGGGCATGCATTAGCCAGGTGTCCCTTCTCATTGTAGTTGTAGCATCAAAGACCATTCAACCCATTCCGAGCATTTCCCTGTTCCACCACTTGAGCTCGATTGTTATTCCTACCCACAAAGATTAAACCCTTGACCACCGCCCATCCGACGACCATAACCACGATTCGAACTTCAACTCGCCCATTGTTCACAATGCTTGATTCCTTGTATTAGATGAGGAACTAATACGGTTGTTGGATTTGTTGGTATAACGGCTAAAGGCATTAGCAATCATAGCAAATCCTTGTTGCAATGCTTCTAACGGATCGATTCCTCATTAGCTTGAGCATTGTTGTTGTTGTATGGAACCAATTGAGTTTGTTGAGATGGAGGTTGTGAAGGATCATGTGGTGTGATTGTAGCAGTTGGTTGAGTTGCTGGTTGAGGAGAATAACTGCTTTGAGCATATAAGGCAAGTTGTTGATTTTCCGGATGTGTCGGTGGAGCAATTTGAGCACGGAGAATCCTTTCCTATCAACTTCCTTTTCATGAGGCTTCAAGTAATCGTACAATAATCCATATGTAGATTGATGCATGTTTTTCGCTTGACGGAGAAAAATGACATACTTCTCCCATTCAGGACTACTCAGGAACTTAGTATTCACCGCAATTCTTGGCATGATGATGTTGTGTTTATCCAAATCATTGATGATGTCGGAAAATCGGTGATGATAGGACTCGAGTGTCTCTCGTGTTCAATCATGAAGTGTTCATAAGCCAAGTAAATTTTGGATTCCAAATCTTCCCGATTGAGTACTGATCCTTCCATAAGAAGACGAATATGATCCCACATTTTCTTTGCAGTCTTTTGAGCATCAACACTACGAAGAATTGGGTTTGGTAATCCTAAGAGGATATATTCCATTGCAAGCTCATCTGCTTCATAGTGTAGAAGTTTGATGAGTGTCTAAATACTTGTGACAATCCGTACTTTCGGGTCATTTCTTGACACGATTCATGTCTCATTATTTCAACATTTATAGTAAACTTGGTTTACTAGTTTCAAATTGCCAAGAACCTTTATGGTTTAGCGGCTAACTCATGATCATAACATCACGCATATTCATATGGACTAAGATTATTCTACATTTCATTGACATCATGTGCATCTCATTAGTTCATTCACGACATTTCATTTCACATTCAACGCTGTAATTTTATATTTAATAAACTTTATAGTGAGTTATTATTTTGAATATTTAACCCGTTACTTTCAAAAATGATCCCGACATATTTTTAAACTTATGTTTAGTTTATAAAAACTATATTTTGAGTTTTCCTAGTGTTTTGAATTTATTTCGTATATAAATCGTTAAAGTTAAATTATTAAGACGTTTTCTTAAAAATCTTACGATAATTTTTATAGCACTCAAATTTCACAAGGGATGTATTTTTACAATTTTTATTATCTCATTACATTCTATTTTAATCTATTAAAAATTTACTTGTACCAAAAATCTATCATTTACCTTACAAGATTCATTTAGCTACATATTATTCTTACAAGTACACAAGTAAATGTTTACACATTTTATAAAAGTGAAAGAAAAGAAAAAAAAAAAAAAAATATTTGAGAAACATTTTGCCATAAAAACCGGCCCCTAAGGGGGGTAGCATTAAATGAGAGGGTAAATTTTTCTTCCTTGAATATATTGATCTACACTCCAACTCTTTCATTCAATCATCTCATTTTATTTCAAAGATTAGTAAAGTTTCCCTTTCTCTTGGTTTCTCTCTCAAAACCGGTTCTAACAAGGGAGTACAAAGAAATCATCAAAGTTTTTCCATTTTCAAGTTCTTCACAATCTAGATAACACTCTTGTTTAGGTTTTGAAATAAAAACCTAGGGTGTTTAGGTTAATCCTTGTTACTTACACCTCATCATTTTCATTAGTAAGCATATTTCTTTCATTTTCATGTTTCCTTATCATTTCATATGTTTCTTTTCATTTTTGGAGCTAGTATGCAAGTTATGTGATTTATACCATTTATTTCATGATTTTTGAGTTATATATATTTATGGTCATCCTATAATTATTCCCATGGTATTCTTTGGTCTTGATGGTGATTAGGAACCCATGACACCCTAAGAAGGTGTATGGTAGGATTAGATTAGTTTTGGAGTTGATTTGAAGGGATTAGAATAGGTTTTATCCGCAAAAAACTATTTTCGATAACTATAAAATATGTTCTGTCCTTGTTTTGATTTTCTGGAAAATCCGACAGTAGGCACGACTTTTGGCCATGATATTTAGAAAATATAATTTAAAAACGAATCCGGGTCGCTTGAACGGAATAAAACGGAGTTATAACGAAGAAGTTATGGATTTTACAAGTTTGATGAAATATATGTTTTCAAAATTTCAGCAACATGTTTTTACTTTAATCGAGTAAAAAACGAGCCTTAAGCTTCACAAATTATTTCGACTTGTCAAAAATATATTAGTATACTTTGATATGGCTAAGGACGATAAAACGTTGAAAACGGATTTGAAACCACTTAAAGATATGCACTTTTTCATAAACTTACCGTAACTAATTTTCTGCACACAATTAGCCAAAATCACCATCTTTAACCCTTATTATCTTTATGTTCGAGACCTTTATGACGAAAACTTAATCGAAACTTCTAGATTTCGATACAAACTTTCCAAAACCGTCGAAGTTCGTTCTCTAACGGTCGACGTCACAATCCGTTTTAATGACTATTTTTCCGAGCCATTTTTGTTAATTTCATGATATTTCCGATTTACATTGTTTTTCTAAAAAGTGTAAATTTCACCAAAAATTATTATAAAACCATTATAGGATGACATTTTAATGTAAAAACTTGTAAAGTCATTTTTGAAGGGTCAAGACGTCAAAAGAGTATTTTTCGACGACGAGTAATATTTTCACAACTCATAAATGGTATAAATAACATACGAAATGCATGCATAACATTACATTGCAACTCATATCAGATCATATCATTGGTACTAGGTACCGATAACGATCACATTATACCTCGCTTGTACTCACTCTTGTCATTTCGAAGATCCTACCAAGTGAGTTCCACAGCCCCTACTTTTACTTGTTTTCATAACTGTTTTGGGGGAGATACATGCTCAAACTTTTTCATTTACTTCACAAGTACTTTAACTTTTATGGATTACCGTGAGTTTTCATAGCCCCATTTTCAATTGTTTGTACTATTTGGGGGAGATACATACTTAACTATTTTTCACAAGTACTTTTTTAGAGCCTATTAAGGCTAAATGCTACCATGATTACCATTGTTTCTAAATCAAAGGTTATACTATATCAATTGTTCTTGTTTTGCGTTATAGTGCTTCGTCAGTATAACGCTTCTATATCAGTTGACTAACGATACATCGGTCAATAAAGTACTATGTCGGCTGACTACTGATACATTGAGTTAGGTGCTATTGATTATGTGCTATTGTTCTACGCCGAGTTAAGTACTATTGATTATGTGCTATTGTTCTACGTCGAGTTAGGTACTATTGTGAATTCATTTGACATTATGTGTTGCACATAAACTATATACATATTCTGGCAGTGGGTTGTGAACACACAGGTTGCAAGTTTTGTATGGGCGGGACTTGGAACGAGTGATTTACAATGCCTTTGCTACATAAACGATTTCGATACATTGAGCCATGCACTATTATGTGAATTCATTTGACATCATGCACTTGAACATTAACTCTACATATTAGCGGCAAGTGGGTTGGTGAACACACAGGTTGCAAGTTTTGTATGGGCGGGACTTGGAATCCGAAAGTGGATTTACAATGTCTTTGCTACATAAACGATTTTGAAAGTCTTTACATTTCAACGATTTACAATGCCTTTGCTGCATAAACGATTTTGAAAGGCTTTACATTTCAAAACAAACTCTATGAACTCACTCAACCTTTGTGTTGACACTTTTAGCATGTTTTATCTCAGGTATCTAAGGCATTCACTTCATGGCATGCATTTGGACACTTCATGGAGTCAGTGGACGACTGACCTCACTTGGGTTTTATATACTTTAAAGACATCGCTTGACTGTACTTAAACTTATTTTTCCGCACAAGTTGATTTTCATTTGGGACCTACTTTGTAAACTCAGATTATTTTATTAAATCAAACGATGTATTTTCCAAACGACACTTTAGGTCGTTCAATATAATCCGTGATTGTGATGCTATGACAAGCCAATCCCCGTGAATTCCATTCCAAAACAGTGTGTTTGGAATTTGGGGTGTGATGATTGGCATCGAGCTTCGTTATAGAGAACTAGGATGCATCATTGACCCTAGACTATAACTACATTATCATAGCATCTCATCATTTCATCATAAGTGCATGTTCACTTTGCATACGATTTATACGCATACATTTTAGAGTTATTTACTTTCATTTCATAACGATTGTCACATGGATGCCCTTAAATGCCCATTCCATTATCTTTTCCCCATACTCTAACGTGGAGAATTCCTTGTCATTCCCTATCACAATTTTTTATATCACCGATTCATCATCGATAACGACGATTAATGCCGATAAACTTTATATAGGGCAAGTCGCTCTCATTCCTTTGTTTCACCACTAACATGTCGAGTTACACTTTATTCACACATTAAGTCTCTAAACCATCATACATTGAAGCACTCACAACACCTCATAACCCATCTTTTCGAAAACCGACGATCATTTTTGAAACATAACCTCAAATTTATCATTTCTTATCACATTTCTCGTTTATTTATTAACATCGGATTTTGCTACGTCTCACCCTTTCCTCTTATTTTGAAGAATTATGGCGCCGAAGAAAGCCACACTTTGTAATGACCCAGCGGCTATTCAAAAGTTGGTAAGGGATAGTGTAGCAGAGGCATTAAGGATTGAAAGGGAAACAAGTTGGCTGGCCGCTGAGACCGCTGCCGCTGGCCGCTAGGCTTGTCGCTATCGCTGGAAATGCAGGAGGACCCGGAGTTAAGAGTCGCTTACAAGGATTTCAAGAGTGGAGATCCCACTAAGTTTCGAGTACCGAGGGAGCTACGTACCATGGTTCGATGGTTTGAAAAATTGGAATCGGTGTTTTTGTTTGGGACCGTCCTGATGACAAGAAGGTTAAGTTTGCTACGGGCACATTACTCGATGGAGCATTGTCTTGGTGGAATTCTTATGCTCAACCGATTGGAATGGAGAATGCTTTCAAGCTTACTTGGGAGGAATTTAAGGGTTTGGTGACTAAGAAGTTTTGTCCTCGAACGGAAGTGAAAAAGTTGGAAACGGAGTTCTATGAACTAAAAACTATTGGGTATGATATCGACACTTATATTCGTAGATTCCAAGAATTGGCCGTGTTATGCCCATCTATGGTTTCGAATAATGAGAAGCTATTGGAGGCTTTCATTGAAGGACTTCCCGAAATTATTCAAGGAGACGTGACTTTGACCAAAAACGATTGAGGAAGCTATTCGAATTGACTCAAAAGCTCATGGCTCGTGTAGTGAAAGAGGCAAGTACACCAACACCAACCAAAACAACAACAACCCCAACAACCGCACCAACTACAACAATAACCAAAACAACAACGACAACGACGATAACCAAATCAACAACAACAAAAGAAAATGGGAAGACGACCAAGGAGGTTATGATAACAACAACCAAAACCATAACACTAACCATCACCAACAACATAATAGAAGACAAGAAGCGGGTCTATGTTCTTTGCACCAACCAGGGGAAGAGCTTATGCACGAAACTTACCACGATGCCGCCAATGCACGCTACATCATAATGGTCCATGTGGTATATGTTTTAGCTTAGTCACAAAATGTAGGACACCTTGCTAAGGACTATGGGCAAAGCCGTAGTCACGTGCTTCGGATGTGGGGAACAAGGACACTATCGGAATCAATGTCCTCAAAACCAAGGTCAACAAGTCGAAGGTGCTCATGGGAATGTATATATGTTAGAAGGGAGGAGGAGCTCATGGTCACAACAACGCTGAAGACCGAAGAAATTCGAAACTAACATCTTATTTCTCCTTATGTATCATGTCGTACTAAGTTTATGTTTTCCATCGTACCCATAAATCTTTATAACCTAAGACGTACTACTTTTGCTAAACTACTCGTTGTAAAATATTCTCATCTATTGTACTTTATTTTCTTTCCGATTTGTTATCATTTACGAGGATTTTAATTCTTTTTACTTTAACTATCATTTTAACGACACTTCTCCATGTCTTCTCCCCTCGATGTTCATCACAATTTTAACATCAGTTGACTCAACACCAAACAACATATGAGTAGATTAGTCCAAGCATTGCATAGTTACTCCTAAATTATACATAGCCTGATCACCTATGTCTAATTCAGAAAGAATCATGCAATGAAGGGAGTAGTAGGCTTATATGTGTAAGCAATTCCGTAATCGAGCCAAATTTTCAAAAGATTTTCTTCAAACCACTTGTTTCAGCTTGATCCGCGTGCAGATTCTTGTTTGATGAGTAGCAAAGATCGAGCTAGAAACAAGTTGTTACCTAAACCGATTTAGCCTAATCGTATGACAGCTCTTGTTTGATGAGTTGTGGGATTAAGTAAAAATCGGTTACCAAAAAGTCTTTTGAGGTTTTGCTCGAGAATGGAAGGCTCGCCTCATCAAACCCTAAACCCGTTAGACCTAACAACGCATTGAATTCGTGGATCCTGAATTCCTTTTGGATGGGCGAATGTGACAATCCGTACTTTCAGGTCATTTCTTGACACGATTCATGTCTCATTATTTCAACATTTATAGTAAACTTGGTTTACTAGTTTCAAATTCGCGTAACCTTTATGGTTTAGCGGCGAATTCATGATCATAACATCACGCACATTTCATATGGACTAAGATTAGTCTACATTTCATGGACATCATTTGCATCTCATTAGTTCATTCACGACATTTCATTTCACATTCAACGCGTAATTTTTATATTTAATAAACTTTATCGCGTGAGTTATTATTTTGTATATTTAACCCGTTACTTTCAAAAATGATCCCGATATATTTTTATACTTATGTTTAGTTTATAAAAACTATATTTTGAGTTTACCTAGTGTTTTGAATTTATTTCGTATATAAATCGTTAAAGTTAAATTATTAAGACGTTTTCTTAAAAATCTTACGATATACCATTTTATAGCACTCAAATTTCACAAGGGATGTATTTTTACAATTTTTATTATCTCATTACATTCTATTTTAATCTATTAAAAATTTACTTGTACCAAAAATCTATCATTTACCTTACAAGATTCATTTAGCTACATATTATTCTTACAAGTACACAAGTAAATGTTTACACATTTTATAAAAGTGAAAGAAAAGAAAAAAAAAAAAAAAAAAAAAAAAAATATTTGAGAAACATTTTGCCATAAAAACCGGCCCCTAAGGGGGGTAGCATTAAATGAGAGGGTAAATTTTTCTTCCTTGAATATATTGATCTACACTCCAACTCTTTCATTCAATCATCTCATTTTATTTCAAAGATTAGTAAAGTTTCCTCTCTGGTTTCTCTCTCAAAACCGGTTCTAACAAGGGAGTACAAAGAAATCATCAAAGTTTTTCCATTTTCAAGTTCTTCACAATCTAGATAACACTCTTGTTTAGGTTTTGAAATAAAAACCTAGGGTGTTTAGGTTAATCCTTGTTACTTACACCTCATCATTTTCATTAGTAAGCATATTTCTTTCATTTTCATGTTTCCTTATCATTTCATATGTTTCTTTTCATTTTTGGAGCTAGTATGCAAGTTATGTGATTTATACCATTTATTTCATGATTTTTGAGTTATATATATTTATGGTCATCCTATAATTATTCCCATGGTATTCTTTGGTCTTGATGGTGATTAGGAACCCATGACACCCTAAGAAGGTGTATGGTAGGATTAGATTAGTTTTGGAGTTGATTTGAAGGGATTAGAATAGGTTTTATCCATGAAAACTATTTTCGATAACTATAAAATATGTTCTGTCCTTGTTTTGATTTTCTGGAAAATCCGACAGTAGGCACGACTTTTGGCCATGATATTTAGAAAATATACTTTAAAACGAATCCGTGGCAGCTTGAACGGAATAAAACGGAGTTATAACGAAGAAGTTATGGATTTTACAAGTTTGACGACCAAATATATGTTTTCTCAAAATTTCAGCAACATGTTTCTACTTTAATCGAGTCAAAAACGAGCCTTAAGCTTCACAAATTATTTCGACTTGTCAAAAATATATTAGTATACTTTGATACTGAATACGCTAAGGACGTATAAAAGCGTTGAAAACGGTTTGAAATATGTCGATTTTTAAACAAAAGATATGCACTTTTTCATAAACTTACCGTAACTAATTTTCTGCACACAATTAGCCAAAATCACCATCTTTAACCCTTATTATCTTTTGTGGTTGTTCTCATGTTTGAGACCTTTATGAGTGCGAAAACTTAGAATCTGAAACTTCTAGATTTCGATACAAACTTTCCAAAACCGCTTGAATGTTTAGTGATCGAAGTTCGTTGTTTAGTTCTCTAACGGTTTGTATGACATTACACCGTTTTACTTACCGACTATTTTTTTTATATGAGCCATTTTTATAAATTTGTTAATTTCATGATATTTCCGACGACATTGTTTTACAAATGTTGAGTGTAAATTTCACCAAAAAAGGATTATTATAAAACAAAAAAGATGTGACGCTTGTGGGCCTCGCATTATAGGATGACATTTTAATGTTGTTATTCACACATTGATATTGAGAAATTGTAAGATATAACTTATCACATACACATCATAACATTAACACAATGAGCACATAGATGGTTTTAGAGAGAGAAAGAGTGGGACATTCTAGTGAGAGAAACTTGTAGAATATTAGATTATCAAAGAACATCCAACCCTCTACCTATGCAAGGTAGAGGGTATTTATAGGTAACAAACAAAACGACTCCTCGACGCCTGTGGATCGAGGATACAATGGGTAAAGACCCGCAGTCCTTCCTCCACGAGAGTTGCTTAAACAAAACTATTTTACGCTACAAACTATCAAATAAACTACTTAATAACGTAACAAACGATACGTCTACGAGCTAACATATGCTAGACATCTAATTGGGGTGACCGACACTTTACCATATAATTTTCTAATTCCTAACAATCTCCCCCTAAGGGAGGTCACCCCATGATTTACATGACAGACCATAACATTTCTTGACTTGGTTCTTGAGCTCGTAGACTTTCATACATCAACATCGTAAACTTGGTGCATAAGTGGTGCAACGTCAAAGTCAAGAAGATTTGTACTTTAAATTGGAGGTCCATTTCTCGATTCACGTGATAGTAAATATGAGCCAGCCTTTTGAGATCATCAGCTAATAGAAAATCTCCGATACATCCATTGTGGTGTTGGTATTATGTGATGTTGTGACATTCGGACCGACATGCTCACATTCTCGATCATGATATCTTCTCATCGTGAGTAGCGAAGCATTTGTTGAATCATGATATTGGCATGCGTAGCGAAGCATGGAGTGAAAATATTAGAGACATTGATGCACTAATCATGATTTCTTTTGAGATGAATGTGTTAAGTGAGCATGCGGCTATGGATTGACCGCTTCATTCTCAACAACAAGCGTCTTGCGTGCGCGCGATACAACGGTTAGCAATCGCACTAAGAAAGTGTCTTTGATCACTTTCGTTGAATTGAGGTACACGCCCACGGTTCCGCTGATCAAGATAAGTACGCCGCGGATCGTATAATTCAAGAATTTCTGACAAGGTTTCAGAATGCCTAGTCTGCCTCAAACCGAACATCTCAAAGAAGACAACACGAGTGAGTGAACCAACGAATTTGAGTCCACTGATTGATGAAAAGATATTTGAAAAACAATCGAGTATTGCTCAATAGAAATTGTTTTGCAATACAGCGAAGGTTTTAATGAAAATCAATTATCAATCATAAAACACCTTTTGATTTGAAAAATTAGTACACGGTCGACGTGCTAATGAAAAGAGTTTTAGAGCACAAGACCGGTTTTCAAAGGTATCCGTCAATCCATAACTGAACCAGGGATTGATTCAAAAGATTGAATCGCTTCCATTGTTTTCAGCTTGTCACATGGTTGATCTATAATAGATCTCACATGCCACCTACAGGAGCTTGTTAGATGTTGGCTCCAGAAGGCTTTCCATCTTCACAGTGAATATGTAAACACATCACTCAGATGTTCTGGCAATACCACAAGGATAATGCGTAGGACTCAAGATATAATCTCTCTTTCCACATTGTGTGAAACAGAGAGTCTTCATTGAAAGTGTCCTAATGAGATTTATTGATGATCTCGTGGTTCTAGACTCAATTTGTGCATATTTGGATCCTGTGTCGGAGACTAGGGAGAGGGTCTCCTTCTTCAATATCAACAATCTCTAAGAGAAAGTCGATAGATAATGTCGGTTCCCCGTGAGAATGAAACAAGTCCTTTTAAGAGGAACTTGAGTGGTTTGGGAAGTTGAAGTGCAGTGCGTCACTGGGTCCATGACGTCTTGTCTTCAATACCGATGTTACCATCAGTAGCATATGAATTGAACCCGGTTTCTGCCCTAAGGTTGAATAAATGGAGGGCTATTTGTTTTCACCCTTTTCTCATTCAATTCTTTTTAATTCTTCAACCCCTTCGGTGCTTACCGAGACTTCATAGCTAGAACCTTGTTGGGTTTATTCCAAAGACTAGCTCAGCCTCAGTCTGCACTCTTCCCATTCCTCATTTTTCTCCTTTTATTATCATACCTAAGAACTCTACACTAACTAGTGGATAGTTCCCCGGGTAGATCCTCCGGTTCTGGCGTATCTTGGGAACAAAAACCTAACCTTATCATCCTTATATCACCGTACATAAAGTAAAGTTGGTCGGTCTTTTGGTATTGTTCATCTGCCGTTGGAACCAATTGAAAACCATTTGAAAATCAATTCAGATACTTGTGATATATTATCAAAGCATTTGTACCTGAATTGTTTTTGATATTTTTAGAACGAGAACTCCCCCTCAACATGTGCATCAAGTATTTGAAAATGTTTTGCACATGGAGGCAAGAGGAAGAAATTAACTTCTTTGTTTACCATTTTCTAAAAAATATCACCATCACTTCCTTGATCAAATCAAGTAGATAAAGCATTTCCAGGAAGGATGAGGTTTTCATGAATTTGCTCCCCCTCAATATGTGCCTCGAGGTTTGAAAAGAGTTTTACACTTACTAGAGGGAACCCTTTATTATCCAAGGATTAAAAGCCATGTGATCAAGGTACTTTTTAAAATTATTTAAAGTGTAGTGTACCCTGATGACATGAATTTGCAAAGAGAGTTCTCCCCCTTGATATATGCTTCGAGATTCGAAAAATTGTTTAGCACATATAAGAGAGAAGTTTGCACAAAAATTGGTCATCTTATCTTTTTCCATCTTTCATATTTATATCACATTTTCTCCCCGATCAAAAATCTTAAATCCTTTGAGATTTTGGATCTCAAGTGATTTAAATACGTATGAGGTAAAATATTTGAAGGAGAAAAATGTGTCCGATTTTATATGTTAAAGAAAATGGACAACACAGATGTTTCCCCTTTTCAGGGAAACCAACCTAGTACAAATCCTAGTACTATTACATGTATTACAGTTGTTCATACTTATTACACCACATATTACACAGAGTGAAGAAAAAAACATAAACGGTATCCGAAGAAGGTCTTCATTCGGTTCTCACGAAGAAGTTTGTAGTGACCATCACGGAGCCTTCCACCAACAAAACTTTCAAGGTCGCTGAAGATCCTTCGGTCTTGAGTCTTCGTCTAATTGCAGCAATGAAATGTTCACATCTCTTCACATCATCCTCAGTCCAAAAAATGGTTTTAATCCAAGATTTCATATCAAGTTTGGCTTCTTTCACTCTGGAGTCAAGCTCTTCTTCGATCATTTTGAGCGTACCATCACTAAACTTGTAGAGTTCACATAGACGCATAGCATACGCCGATCCATATCCTGCGGTGAAGATGACGGCTCTAGGGGTGTCAAGAACTTTGTATTCTCGATGATATTCATGCCCGGCAGCATTCCATTGAGGACTTGTGAGGTTGACCCTGGTTTGGTAGCTTTCAATGCCAAGATGAAAGTCCTCAACTCGCTCGAATGACTAGGCCCCGATCCAAAGAGTGACAGTCAGAGAGAGGGCCTTTTTCTCACGTACGCACGGTAAGTGCTCCAGTGTCCTTGAAGATTTAAGAGATAGAGATCTTCGAAATCATTTGGCGTAAGATGTTTGAAGTCATTCTCTTCAATGGTATACACTTTGAGGTCAGCTCTTTTAAGGACAATCTTCTTCAAGTACTCATATCCATAGATTGGGAAGATCTCTATACTAACAACGCTTAAGATTTGCAGCTTTGATCTGACATTATTGCGCCTTGTATCACACCATGTCTTTCTATGTAGAACTTCTTCTTTTTGAACCACCAGTTGGAAATACCATAAGAAGCTTCAATATCATACTTTTGTTCTTCATTTGCCTGAATTGATCAGAACCATCTGCCAAGCCCCCGATGAGTAGGTTGCAGCCTTCATCTTTGATATTGATAGAGCAGGTCTTCTTTCCTCGAGGCGAGCACACAGAAAGTCCAAGTCGTGATTGAAGAAAAATTCTGCCGAATAGTCTTCTCGACCAGGTTCACCACCAAGAGGAAGAGATTTGTTGACATTGAGGCGCCGATTTGATCACTGACTTGGTCAGTTAGCATCTTATGGCATTCTTCCATTTGATATTGAAGATGATTTGCATCAGAGTGGAAGACTTTGACAATTTCGTAAGCTTGACCTTCAAGATCTCTTGGTGTTATGGATGAGATGCTCTTTCGTTCACAAAACCATCTAATGAAACTTCCCATATCACCAGTGTAGTGTAGAAGAGATTCTTCACCGGAGTTACGTAATTATTGGTGATAACCGATGCCCAATTGTTGTCGAATTACAGAGTCGACTGGGATGGTCCATATGGGTTCGGAGAAGGAGGTCTATCTTCACAATGCAGCCTTTGAATGTGTCTTTTGAAGGAGTGACTCGAAGTGGTAGTGCGATTCCCACCATGTACGAGATCAAACCAGTCTTCTGAGGGCTTAGGAATATGCTTTGTTGATGCATCATCTTCATCCTGGTTCGAGTCGCCATGACTTGAGACTCTTCGCGGAACCACTTGATCATCAGGAATAGAAGTGGATGTGGAGGTGAACCTTGAATCAATCGTCGTCGGCAGATTTCTTCTGAGTATTCTGTTTGTTTGTAGAGTCTGATTGATTGGACGGTTTTGGAGGAGATGATGGTGGCTGTGATGGAGGTGAATTGGTTGTTGAAGAAGGATTACCAGCTCCAGATGTTCCAGCGCTCCCCGTTGGTGGAGGATCTTCGCGATCTTTGCAATCCTTCATCAATGCTTCCATCACAACTGTCCTCCTTTTCTTTTTAGCTTCTTTTCCCCGATGTCAACCTTAAACTGCTCATAATTATCGAACTTAATTGATTCTTCAAGAGCTTCAAAGAGTTTACTGTGAACCCCATGTTTGTCCTCTTCAACCTCATACATCCTTTCACACAGAGGCTGCTCATATCGGAGATGGGGAGGTCCTTGAAACGTTTAAGAAGTGGAGCCTCCATAGCCCATTCCACAGCATCCTTGACTTCTCCTTCAATAGCGGCAATGTTCAGCTTCATTGAAGTTGAGATGCTCCAATCTATAGACTCGATCCACCAGAGATTCAACAGATTTAGGAAGTTGCCTTTCCCGAGCTTCTATCCTTTTAATGGCTTTATCCAAGTAGTTTATCGAGTTGAGAATCTGTGGATTTGAAGCTAGTGGAGCATCCACATCAGCAACCATAATGACAGGATCAGGAATTGGCGACGATGTTGGTGGTGTCTGCATGATGATTGAGTTGGTACGGGAGGTGGAAGTGTAGTTGCTAGTGAAGATGTCATCGGAGGAATGGTCGGTGTCTTCTTTGCCGATGCCGACAGTGTACATGGATTGAGCAGAATCTAAGGTTTTGTCATTAATGAATTGATCGCCAAAAGAGAAATCTTCATCAAGATTCTTAAGTGAAGATAGAGAGTTAGTTGACAGATTTGGTTCATCCATCTTCAAGGTCTCATCAGATCTTGTCTCAAGGTTCTCCTCATGAGTCCTTTTGTAACAGAGAGTCCAACCTTTAGTCCATTGAGTCTCTCCAAGTGTAGGAGATTCCTTAAATGTTTCAGGAACCTTGACCACTCCAGATAGTTCCTTAGCATGTGATGATTCTCGTTCTTCTCTTCACATAATGATTTGTGGTGCTTGATGGAGATGATGAGATAGTTAAGAGCATGTGAGCAGCTTGTTCAGTTTCAACACTTGCCACCCCTTTACCCTTGTCATGTGTTATTGGGGTTGGTTGTCGAGGTAGTTGAGCGGGTTCTCTTAACACAACTCCACCAACTGGAGCTTTAGTATTCTGACTTTCTAGACTTTGAATTCCAAGTTCTTGATTAGCATCGTCTTCATCAGTTAGCCTGATAACACTTCTTGGAATCTTAGTTTTCTCACCAATCTCCTTTTCCACATTCTTTCTCTTTACTTTCTGCTTTTTGGATACGGGTCGTGATGTGGAGACCTTTCAAGTCTCTTTTTAGGAAGAGGCATAGGATGCTTGTGGTGACTTGGTCACGGGCATTTGGTTGGGAGAGGGTGTGACATCAGCAGAGAGTTTGGTTGCTCTTTTCATGTATTGCTTGAAGTAGTCCTTCTTCATGATATCTTCTGTGAGAAGACGATCATGAATTGGCAATCCAAATACTTCTTTATCCGAACCTCTAGGAACATATTTCAGGTTTCCTAAAACAAATTCATCTTCTGCTTTGTGTAAAGTTGATTCAGACCTAGGAGTGAATTTATGAGTTTGTTGTAAGTACTGGATAACAAGCTTAGAGAATCATGCTTTGGGAATTACAAGCTTGTTCTCGTTTCTTTCGGCCTTGAGCATTGTTCAGAAAAAGGTTCTATCAAATATGAATGTGTTCATTGATAATGAGAATTCTTCCCAAATACGATCAGAGACATTCACATCAACCCTATTAACGATTCCCCATAGGATTTGCAAGATAGGTATTCTCACTTTATCGAACCCAAGTTTTCCCGATAAGCATAAGTTCAGAATGGTTGTAATAGCTCTCCAAGGTTGATACATGTGACCGGTGACAATGTCAGATGCTCTTGAAATACTCTTCTGATAACCCAACCCAATCAGAAATACAATCAGATCGTCCACGACTGGAGATTCGAAAGAACATCGGGTTACATGGTGTGATTCCAAGAGCCTTGCTCAGACTATCAGAATCAATTGTGAACTCCCTATTATCCGGTTGCAAGAGTATTGTGCTGTGATTTTGTTCCATTGAACGGTGTTCCAGAATTGTTGTATGTAGATGGTAGGAATTGAGCATTGCTTGGTGATAGCTCCGAAGAAGTTAGTGTTTTTGAGGATGTCAATTGAAACTTTGAGTATCGGATTTTGTTGGAGCCTTTGTAGGTCCACATAATTTGCTTTTACCAATAGCGCCCATTGACTTCAGGGAAGGATTTCTTCGTGCTGAGAGAACTCTGGATGATCCCCGATGGGGTAGCACATTTTTCGGGGATTGAACTTGCCATTGATGTTCGGTAATCACACAATCAACAGTAATGAATGGGAACAGGTTAGATGATAAATGGTAAGTGAGACAACATTGAGAGCACCCTTATGACATAGAGGTAGTGACTCAGAAGAAGTCCCCAAGACACATACAGAGAAAGATAGAGTGGCATAGATTACAAATATATGAAAACTTTCAAATATCTGATAACATTCATAATTGAGATATATCAATGAAGAACAGTCATATAGATAAATAATTACATGACGAGCTTATAAGTGATTCAAAGGGCAAAAGAGTGCATTTCAAAGTGATCATGACATGAGCCAAGATACCCATGTAAGAATGATATAACACATATGTATGAGGCAAAAAGTAACATTTGGCAGTCGTGAGAGAGACCAAGTACCTTTTGCCTAAACAGAGATGTCATAACAGATTACATAGAGTATGTTGATTCAACAAGTCGAATTAGGAGATTCTGAGTGATATGAAAGTGAGTTCATCTTAAGCACAAAAACCTTTGAACATTTAAATAATCCTTGACCCTAAGACTAATTTACAACATGAAAGTGAACACATTTGCGTATGACTTGTAAAGACAAGTCGTCATCTAGAGCCACGAGACAAGTCGCTAAAGCTAAGTTTAGCATTCTAAGTCGCTAAGCTAATTCGCTAGCAGTGTAAAGCCAAGTCGCCATGAACAGTACCTAAACCAAGTCGCTACAAAACAGTCAACTAAGTCGCTAGGTTACTAATTCGCTAACTTGTAAATACAAGTCGCTAACTACTAACTCGCTAACCAAGTCGCTAGAATATAGTGAACTAATTCGCTATGGAAACGTAGTCGCTAAGTTGAACTGTAGAATCGCTATGAAGAACATTCAGACTAAGTCGCTACCAAGAACCATTTAAATCGCCACCAAGAGCACTTCTAACATCAACCCATCAGTCCAATCCACTTAAACATACATCAATGTATTCCAAACACTATATACCAAACAATATATTCCAACCATTTTGAACCCGTTCAATCATTATACAAGCAACAAACATACTTTTTCATGAAAAATCGAACCTATACGAGAGACAAACATTCACAACTCACGAGCTCGAAGGATCCGGGGATATAAAATACATGTTAAAAACTGGACACAAAGAGCTTCAGATAACAAAGATAAGGGGGGATCGAGGCAAACCTTTTGCTATGTCGCTAAAGTGAGTACAATGACGAGGAAGGTAAAACGAGAGAGAAAGGAGAGAAAAAAACTTTTTGAAGAAGAAAAGAAAAAAAAATAACTCGCTATAGGGAAATTCGCTAGGGTTATCCCAACTAACTATGACGGTATGACACAATTGGTCCTTGTGGTTTTAATCATGAGGTGAGGTAAGTCGCTAATGCAACATAACTTTCACTATATGGCAACTTTGGTCCCTATGGGATTAATGAACGAGTGGTAGGTTATTATAGACTAAGCCTCTAGCAAAGATTATCACACTGATCACCATGAATCAATTAACTATTAAAATCTAAGCAAGCACTTAATAGACACACGATAATCACATGAGCAAGATATGACCACAACCTACAAACACCATAACCAGATAGTTACATAGGCAAAACACGACCTCAACATACAAATGAGCAAGCATTATAACCCAACCACGTAAGCCAATGTCATAGATAGTCAAGAAAAACATATGCACACAATTCCCCCTCAATCAAGTTGATCAAAGAACATTGATTGACATAAGTATACCCCCGATAAGATGGAAACAAGAATATTTCAATTGTTCAACAACTTCATCTATGATCCCGCCATTATTGAATGACATTTCTAGGACCGATGTTATCGATAACATGAAAAGATTCTTTATTAGATAGGAAAACGTGATAAAATTGTACATTAAAAAAAAAAATTTTTTTTTTTATTTTTTTATTTTTTATTTTTTATTTATTTTTTTTAAGTAACTTGTTTATACAAAGATATGGATGAACGAAGTCCGATTCAAAGATGAATAAGAGTCAAAGTAAGTAGTGCATCAACTCTTGCACGCTATAGCTCCGGAATGAGCTATGTTCATTTCTGATGGGAACCAAGTCATGAAGTTCCTGATTGAGTTGAGCATTGTACCTGAGAAAGACTGAGAGCACATTGTACTTGAAGCACATGTAGACTTGTACATAGAAGAGTTAGTGACATGATTAGTCTCACATTTGGATGCATCACAGTATATCTGAGACTTATTATTAATGGGGATCCTATTAGCGTCTACATTCTTGAAAAGTTTACCGTGGAGATCCACTTGAGGCATGATCTAGGAATGTAAGTTCGTTTAAGTCCTGTAAACTTAAATAGTCTACCAGTGGGAATCCATTTGAAGCCACAGTGAGTTGAACTAAATGAGTGCACACCTTGAATTGACTAATTGTCCTTTTGTGATCAGAGAGTTTCTTAGCGGGTTGATTTTTTGCATGAGACCTAGTTAAACTTATTGCATTTCGATCATTGAGTGATGACCATTAGTTATATGCTTAGGATTCATCATATCTGAACTAGGCAATGAAGTGACTGGTTTAGACAAAACAAACTGATTATCAACTTGGGATGTAGGCTTAGATTTTAATTTAGTTCTTTCAGACCTATAGGCATTAGGTTGTTTGATAACAGTTCGTTTCAAGTTGTTCTGAACATTTGACTTTCCCAAAGTTGAAGGTTTTTCAAACTTAGTGTTCATCCTATTTCCAACATGCTTCCTGAGCTCATTTTTTAGTGCAACAATATTGAAGCTCTTATCCTGAATTTGTGCTTTGAGGTTATCAATATCTTTCATCAAGAGATTAGATTGATTGACTAACTTAGAGTTTGTTTCCTCAAGGTTCTTTCTTAAAAGCTCATTTTCTCTTAGAAGGTTGGACACACATAGAGCTAGTTCAGAATTCCTAGATTCTAGTGTATCACTCATCTCATGACAGTCATGTTTCTGGGCTTCTGAAAGAAGCAATTTCATATTTCTTATGGTCGAATCTTTGTCCGAATCTGGATTTTAAGATTAATTTCAAAAAATTCTCTAAATTCGGAAGTTCGATTACTACTACTGTTTTTTGCATAAAACATTTCATTCTTATGTATTTCAAGTTGCAAAGAGATACTGATGTTTTCAAGAATTGAAAATTTGTTTGAAAGCTCATCATATACCCTTTTTCAATCATGTTACTTGCATTAGATTCAGACAAAACAAAGATTGATTCCACATTGTTATGTTAGGGGTAAGTCATGAACCTTTTGTGAGAATTAGTGTGATCAGGATAAGTGTACCTTGTTGATTGATACCTTTTAGACTCACGAGAATTTGAATCAGTCTTTGTTTTCTTCATCCTTTTCCATCACACCGAGATTCTGCAATCGGTGTCTTGGCTAGTTCAACTAAGGTGAAGCATGACATCATCATTGTTCCATGGACACTCTTGACACTCATTGAATTCCTTGACTTGTTATTCTCTTTTCAGGCTTCACCGATGTATGTTTCCATATTGCTCATAAGTTGAATAAATGAGTTTTGAACTCATGAATTTCCATT